>JAWHQN010000187.1:140000-197500 GCA_033220385.1 Triplophysa yarkandensis | reverse complement strand
GTGTAAGCTATTTAGATAGAAATACAGTCCTAGTTTCATTGAGCAAGTGTTAATTTGTGTTATTTTAGTTAAATTCATTGCTGTGCCATAAAGAGCCATCAAGTTGTTATTGTTATTGTTATTGTTATTGTTTAAATCCGTTGCAATCGTCATCGCAGAGCTATTTGTGGTTTCAGTCAGAGCCATTGGTTTATGATTGCCAGGCCATCGAGGCTATTGTTGTGATAATTTACAAGGCGCATTCAGCTCTTTTCACTGATTGCACAATTAAGTGAGTATTTAAGCGTTGTATCTGTGCTAAAGCGTCAGAGTGAGCGTCAGCCCTCGTGTGCAGCCCTCCTCGTGTGAAGACCGACGAGAGTAAAGACCAGCGACTCTACCTGTGCGACGAGAGTAAAGACCAACGACTCTACCTGTGCAACTCCACCGAGCAGAGACACCGACAGGGCACCTGAGTATTTTTGTATCTTTAAAATTCTGCGTTTCCGTATTTTTTGCTTGTATTTTAAACACTTATTGCCTTTATTGGTTTCAAGTACTTCTAATTACTGAACTAGCTCTTAGCTCTTGTTTTCTTCTTATTTATTCTCATTTCCTGTCCTCTTTTATTTACCACTTAACCATGTATCACAAAATTCTCACTGTGACTAATACTCGTAAACCCTCTGGGTCACGTCGTAGGACACGCAACACTGAGAACCTGCGTGCCATCCTAACATCTGACTCTTCTGCACTCACTATTCCTATAGGCTTGTGGAACTGCCAATCTGCTGTCAACAAAGCTGACTTTATTCCTGCCATGGCTAAACATTCTGGTCTCTCTGTTTTAGCACTCACTGAAACCTGGATAAAACCAGAAGACAGTACAACACCGACTGCCCTGTCTACCAACTATGCGTTCTCCCACACCCCACGCTCTACTGGTAGAGGGCGGGGAACTGGTCAACTTCTTCCTACTGGATGGAGATTTAAAACACTTGCACCTTCGGGTGACAACACCTCTTTTGAGTCACACATAGTTTCTGTAACTCATCCACTCAATATCATTTTTGTGGTAGTATATCGTCCCCCAGGTCAGTTTGGACATTTTCTAGAGGAGTTTGATGTTCTCCTGTCATCTTTTCCGGAGGATGGGACACCTCTTGTGATCCTAGGAGATTTCAACATCCACCTGGAGAAATCCTCAGCTACTGACCTGCACAACCTCACTGCATCGTTTGACCTCACTCGCATGCCCACGTCGCCGACCCACAAGTCCGGTAACAAACTTGATCTTGTCTACACACGCTACTGCTCCACATATCACACTCAAGTAACACCACTGCACACATCCGATCATTTTCTCGTCACACTTCACCTTGACATGACAACATCCGTTACTCCTTCCCCTTCCTCTCTTGTTACCTTCAGGCGTAACCTACGCACGCTCTCTCCTATCACCCTATCCTCTGCTGTTTCCTCTATGCTCCCTCCTCCCGATCAGTTTGCTCTACTTAGCACTGACAATGCCACTCACCTCCTATGCTCTACACTAACATCCTGCTTGGACAATTTATGCCCACTTACATCTCGACCAGCCCGTGCCAATCCTTCAACACCTTGGCTCTCTGATGTCCTCCGGGAACACAGAACCAAGCTCAGGGCAGCTGAGAGAAAATGGCGCAAATCTAATGACCCTGCAGATCTCTGTCTCTATCAAACTCTTCTCTCTTCTTTCTTTGAGGATGTCTCGGTCGATAAGACTCAGTTCTACCAGGCGAAAATAAGCAGCTCAACTGACTCTCGCACTCTCTTTAAGACCTTCTCTGCTCTACTCTGTCCTCCCACACCACCTTCCTCGTTGGACCTAACAGCTGATGACTTTGCATCATTCTTTGTGAAGAAGACCACCGCTATCAGCAATCAGTTCTCCGCTCCACCACCGCTGGACCATACTCCGGCTCCTTTGACCCCCTCCCTCCACTTTTTCTCTCCGTTGACTGAAAACGACGCTGCGAGAATCATCGTATCGAATCACCTGACTACCTGCTCGCTGGACCCCATCCCCACCCATCTCCTGCAAGACATCTCTCCTTCGGTCATTCCTGCAATTACTCACATCATCAACTCATCGCTCAACTCTGGCACATTTCCTACTGCTTTCAAAGAAGCCCAGATCACCCCGCTGTTGAAGAAACCCTCGCTGAATTCCGCACTTCTAGAGGAACTACAGACCAGTCTCTCTACTGCCATTCATCGGAAAGACCCTGGAACTTGTCGTCTCAGATCAACTCTCGGCCTATCTTACTCTACACAACCGCTTGGACAGCAACCAGTCAGGCTTCAAGAAAGGACACTCTACAGAGACATCTCTGCTCTCAGTTGTTGAAGACCTACGACTGGCAAGGGCGGCCTCCGTGTCATCGGTTCTCATCCTGCTAGACTTATCCGCTGCTTTTGACACCGTTAACCACAGTATTCTCCTTTCGACTCTCAAGGAAATGGGCGTCTCAGACAAGGCTCTCCAATGGTTCGTATCCTACCTCTCGGGTAGATCCTTCAAGGTTTCGTGGGGAGGTGAAGTCTCAGAACCGCAACATCTTGACACCGGTGTATCTGAGGGCTCAGTTCTTGGACCGTTGCTCTTCTCGATCTACATGACATCACTGGGATCAGTCATTCGTAAGCATGGCTTCTCCTACCACTGTTATGCGGATGACACGCAACTCCACCTTGCATTTCATCCCGAAGATCAGACGATTTCGACCCGAGTCTCAGCATGTCTGAGCGACATCTCCCTCTGGATGAAGCAACACCATCTACTACTTAACCTTGCGAAAACGGAACTTCTTGTCATCCCTGCCGACTCGAAGACTCGTCACGATCTCTCGATCCAACTAGGAGCATCAACCATTGTGCCCTCCAGGTCTGCGAGAAACTTGGGAGTAATCATCGATGATCAGCTCAACTTCACAGATCATGTTGCCGCGACTGTCAGATCCTGCAGATTCATGCTTTACAACATCAGGAAGATCAGACAGTTTCTCACAGAACACTCCACACAAATCCTGGTTCAAGCTTTGGTCCTGTCCAGGCTAGACTACTGCAATGCGCTGCTTGCTGGACTCCCGATGTGCACAACTAAACCTCTGCAGATGATTCAAAATGCAGCGTTAAGAGTGGTGTTCAAGGAACCAAAAAGGACCCATGTAACACCTCTCTTCATAAAACTGCATTGGCTTCCTGTAGCAGCCCGCATTGAATTTAAATGTCTTCTCATTGCCTACAAGACCACCACCGGTTCAGCACCCACTTACCTTAACTCACTAATGCAAAGATATAGGCCCTCAAGATCTCTGCGCTCCGCAAATGAGCTGAGACTTGTGGAACCAGCTCAAAAGGGTAAGAAATCTCTCTCTCGAACGTTCTCTGCTTCAGTTCCTCGATGGTGGAACGATCTGCCTCTGGCTTCACGCTTGTCAGACTCGGTCTCTATCTTTAAAAAACTCCTAAAAACTCATCTTTTCCGGCTACACCTAACTCACTAACTCACTTCTTTTCTAACTACTCACTCTATCAAAAAAAAAAAAAAAAAAAAAACTTCTTTTGTAACTTCACTCTCTGTGTAACTCGGTAGCATTGTTGTAGCACTTGTTCACCTATTGTTGTATCGGCTATTTACCGCTTCATTGTCTCCTCGACTATGTAAGTCGCTTTGGATAAAAGCGTCTGCTAAAAAAAATATATTTTTTTAAAAAAAAAATTATATTTTTTCTCGTGGTCCTTGCCAATAACTTTGAGAACAACCTTAAGAGAGAAAGAAACGTAAGCATTTGTGAAGTCATCAAATCCATAAACTTATGAGCATTATTTGAGACATGTTTATAATCTTAATACTGAGAAATAATACTAACCGTCTGATTTCCGTGTCGCTTTAAAGACTCCTTGCGTAGCTTCTTCTCATTAAGTTTTACTAAAGTATATTGAGAATAAGTAACCATATAAAGGAATGTGCTTTGCTTTGGAATGTGCTTTTGTTAACAATATGCTTGCAAGACAGGAAAAGTGTACGTGCAAGAAAGGTAGAAGTGATAAGAACAAGAACCGCTGCAGGAGAAGGGTCGTCTGACCTTACTCCCATCTGCCAGTACAAGGCCTCTCATGCGGAGGTTGTTAAGCACGAGATGTGAAACACACTCCCAAATACCAGAAAAACTAAGAGTTACGTTGTATCCTAATTAAAAGAAGAAAAGGAGGTAGTGTTCTTCTGTGCTGTGTTCTTTGTCTCTTTGATATGTTTTTCACAGAAACTGAAGTCATCTGACGCACGAGATATCGAAAGCGAAAAATGAACCAGATCTACCTTTTATGGAAGCAGGGGATGGTCCCTTCCGGCCTAGAAGATAGACCGACGATACATACTATAAATATTGTGTGATTCTGTTACTGTATTTATTTTTATATCTGATTAATAAACCTCATTATTATTAGAGATTGTCTCTCTCCAATTTTTGAACACGAAGGACCCTTGGAAAGTCCAACAATTTGGTGACCCCGACGTGATTCGTGAAAAGGCATTATTGTTAAAGACGGCAGAGGACCAGATTGGACACGAGACGGAGTCAGATTCAACACAGTGGCCGGCCAAAAAATAAGGTAAGCAGAAACCTGTTTAATCGAATTCTGCTATTGGACAATTTAAATTAATGTGTTGAATTTGATGAACATCTCGTGTGAGTACAACTAAATTTATTTGGAGGTTCATTGATCAGATAAATATTGGGTTAGAGGCCCTTGGTCGGCGAACCATAAATTCTGTTAGGTTAGAGTCCCTTGGTCGGAGAACGTCTCCGGTTACGTATGGTAACCTAGGTTCCCTGAAAGAGGGAACGAGACATTGTGACTGAAAGGGGGTTTGATCTTGAGAACCCATTGTCTCCGAGCCTATTAAAAAAGGCCAATTAATTGGCGAAGGAATCAATTCATGTCCCCGCCCGTGATGACGGGTATAAAAGGGGACGGAAGAGATCATTCATCATCGTTTTGTGCTGAGGAACCTGGGAAGCCTCTCCCGGTCGCTGCAGCGGTGGCCGGGTAACGTGGCACGGGAAGTCACAACGTCTCGTTCCCTCCTTCAGGGAACCTAGGTTACCATACGTAACCGGAGACGTTCCTTTTCAGTCGGTCTCTCAACGTTGTGACTGAAAGGGGGACCAATTCAATCCCGCCATGTCGCCAGGCCACGTCCTGACATGCAACGGAGCGACTTACTCACTCTCCGCCAGTCACGACCCTCCAGTGAGTCTTGGCAAGGTGTCATCAGAGCTTCGCTAGAAGTTGAGAGACTCTCGCCAACGATGCCCCGGACGGTGGCCTTACTCCTACCTTAACTAGGAGCCGTCCGTCACAATGGGATCACTGGGGAACGCTATCCCTCTAATCAAGGGTCTGCGTACGGAGACCACATCCCGTACTTGGGGAGTGTGTGGAGTGTGCATCCCGAACTATGTGGAGATTACCTCATGATTCTCGCCTTCTGGGAAGAAGTCATGGGAAAAACAGTGCGCAAGCCCACATATGGGGGGCGCAGCTGTAGGTGGAGGCTCACCTGGGGAGATCACCCGGTACGCTGCTTGTGAGAACATTAAGTGACATATTACATCGTGTGGGGCCGCCCTGTGTCAGGGAGCCGCTTCACATGGAGGCACAACTTCACCAACTGGTGCAGTAGCCACGGCCGCTCCGTTCGGCCGGCTACTGTGGGGTGTGCTTCGTGAAGGATAGGTTGCCTATACTCACCCCTGAAGGGGGGGGAGTAGGGAGGCTAAGAGGAGCGCTCTTGCTCACCTACGTAGGGGAGACGGCGCTTTCGCAGGCATACACCCACAAGTCCTAACAAGACCCGAGTAGAGACCTAACTCCACCTGGAGGTTGTAGAACCTCCAAAGGCGGTGGGTGTAGTCCAGCCCGCAGCTTTACGATGTCTGCCAGAGAGACGCCACGCGCTAGTGCCCACGAGGTGGCCACACTCCTTATGGAATGGGCTCTTACCGCCAGCGGGCACGGGCGCCCCTGAGATTGGTACGCTGTTGTTTTTGCGTCTACCATCCAGTGCGCCATTCTCTGTTTAGAGACAGCCCTCCCCTTCTGCTGATCTCCATAACAGACAACAGCTGCTCAGAGCTCCTAAGCTCTGCGTGCGGTCCACGTAGAGGCGCAGGGCACGTACAGGACAAAACACAGAAGAGGCTGGGTCTTCCTCCCCAATAGGGAGTGCCTGCAGGCTCCCCACCTGCTCCCAGAAGGAGTGGTGGGAACCTTGGGCACGTAGCCGGGCCGGGGCCTCAGGATCACCTGAGACTCAGCCGGACCCAACTGGTAGCACTCACTGGGCGCAGAGAGTGCGTGTAGGTCCCCTACTCTCTTGATAGAAGTGAGCGCAACAAGGAGGACCATCTTCATCGTTAAGTGAGGAAAAAAAGTCTACTACAGGGGCTCGAAGGGGGGACTGCCAGGCCTTCCAGGACAGTAGGCAAGTCCCAAGAGGGTACAGAGCGCGGCCGGGGTGGATACACCCTCACCAAGCCCCTAAAGAACCTAGTGATCAGGTCATGTCGTCCCAGAGGCCTCAAATCCACCAGATCGTGATAGGCTGCTATGGCAACCACATACACATTCAAAGTGGAGGGGGGCGAGCTTTTGCTCGAGCCCCTCTTGGAGGAAGGACAACACGACACTGATCCCGCACCTCCGGGAGTCTTCACCGTGTGAGGCGTACCATGACGAGAAGCGCCGCCACTTCAGGGTGTACAGGCACCGAGTGGTCGGGGCTCTAGCCTGAGCAGGGGTACCTGCGACCACTGGTGGCAGGCTGCTCAGAAGCTACTTGTCCCGTCCAGGGGCCAGACGTGGAGCAGAGGTCTGGCCTGGGGTGCAACAACGTGCCCTTCCCCTGGGATAGAAGGTCCTTCATCAGGGGAATCGGCCAGGGGGGAGTGATTGTCAGAGCCATGAGCTCCGAGAACCAAGTGTGGTTGGGCCAGTAGGGGGCAACCAAAATCACTTGGTGTTCCTCTTCCATGACCTTGCACTGGACCCGTACAACGAGGCTCACTGGGGTAAGGCATACTTCCGCTTGTCCCGCGGCCAGCTGTGTGCTCTGGCATCTGTGCCGAGGGGACCCTCGGTCAGGGCATGCCAGAGCGGGCGTGGGAGGAGTCCGGAGAGGCGAACAGGTCTACCTGAGCCTGACCGAAGTGCTCCCAATGAGCTGGACAGCGCGGGGATGGAGCCGCAATTCTCCTGGCCGGCGCGAGAGCATGTCTGCTGTCGTGTTCAGAGCACCAGGGATGAACGGCTTGCAGAGATTTCACCCCCTGCTGACTCCATATGAGGAGGCTGCGGGCGAGCTGAGACATGTGCCAGGAGCGTATGCCACCTTGGTTATTTTATGTACGCAACGGCTGTTGTACTGTCCGACCGAGCAAGGACGTGTTTGTCCTGAATGAGAGGCCTGAACCTCTTGAGGGCCAGCAGTACTGCCAACAGCTCTAGGGGATTGATATGTCAGCGTAGGCGGGGACCTGTCAATCGACCCGACGCTACGTGCCCGCTGCACACTGCACCCCAGCCCTGCAGGGAGCCGTCTGAGGTACCAGAACATGCCTCGTACCTGCCCAAGCGGTACTCCCGCTGGAAAAAGGTCTTGAAGACCAAGGACTAGAGTGTGATGGCACATGCGTTACAACGATCCGCCTGGTGCCTGTGCATGCCGTCCTCGGAACCCGACTCTGTAGCCAGTGCTGTAGTGGTCTCACGTGCATCAACCCGAGGGGAATTACTCCGGCCGAGGATGCCATGTGTCCCAGGAGCCTCTGAAATAATTTCAGGGGGACCGCGGGGCACTTGAAATGTTTCAAGCGCTCGAGCACTGACTGGGCACGCCCATCTGAGAGTCATGCAGACATAGTGACAGAGTCCAGTTCCATTCCGAGACAGGAGATCCCCTATACTTGGGAGGGTTGGCTCCTCTCTCGGAGACCCGAAGACCCAGTTGGGCTGAGTGCCGTAGCACCAGGTCCCTGTGTATACCGACTGTCTGGCGAGTGACCCAGGATGAGCCTGTCGTCGAGATAGTTCAGTATCTGCACTCCTCGCTCCCAGGGGGTGCGATGGTGCTCTTCGTGATCTTCATAAAGACCCGGGGGAACAGGGAGGGCCCAAAAGGTAGGAACTTGTACTAGTACGCTCGTGCCTCGAATGCGAACCGTAGAAGTGGTCGGAGTCGAGGGGAACCGAGACATGGAAGTACGCGTCCTTCAGGTCGATAGCCACGAACCAGTCTAGGGACCTGACTGACGCCAGGATGCACCTCCGTTAGCATCCGGAGGGGTAACCGAAAAAGGGTACCTGTTCAGGACGCGTAGATCTAGAATGGGAGGCAGACCTCCGCCTTCCTTGGGCACGATGAAGTAGGGGCTTAGAATCCCAGGGACATCTCGGCTCATGGGACAGGCTCAAACACGATCTTGCCAGAAGGGTGGCGACCTCGCCCGGAAAGAACGGAAGACTCCTCGCTCTCACCAAAGTGTAGAGGATCCCCGGAACTTGGGCGGGCATCTGGCGACCTGGATCGAGGAGCCGAGATGGAGTGCACAGCCGACCAGGCTGGCAACTTACCCGTCAGAGGCATCAGAGGGCCGATCTGCTTCACCATAGCCGAGGAGGGTGGTTCTTGGCTGTCGAGAGCAGCGGCCGGCCAGGGTGGGACCCTGGGGGGACGGCTGGTCTCGACATGCCTCCTTGGCCCGCAGACCGATGCGCCCACGAGGGGCGCATACGTCTGGAAACCACATCTGCTAGCTGCGCACCGTCGCGTGGAGAGTGACTGTGGCTGCAGAAACCTAGGGAAGGAGACACCCTGGGTGAGACCCGTCAAAGTAACCGCTTTAGGCAGCTACTGACGGGATGGAGTTGCCTACCTCCGCCAGGCCGAAGTTCTGCGGGGCGCCAGCTGTTCAGGGGGCGCTCATACCGGCGGCGCGGAGGGGCGGAGCCGTTTGGGAGCAAATAATGGGCAGGATTACGGCGGCTTCCAGCGGCCGATCCACGCCGGGGAGGGATATGAACCTCCTTCTGCTACTGCACCACAGAGAACTTCTGGGCAAAGTTCTACGTAGCGTCTCCAAAACAGCCCCTCCCTGCGCAACAGGCACATCGAAAAACCTAGATTTCTCGGAATCCCATATTACGCAAGGGTGAGCCGGAGGTGGTGCTCTTGGACCACTATGGGGGACCGCGGTAACCTTCAACGCTATCAGCGTGAGGCTAGTTGCGGTCCTGACCTCACGTACTGTGGCTTGGTCAGGCCTCCCCTCGATGATCTCCTGCAAGGCTTCCTGCTTGGTGCAAAAAGGCCATTACATGGAGCAAAGACGCAGCAGGCCCTGCGGCAGCATAGGCCCTCGCCACTTAGAACGGGGAAAATATGCACGCTTTTGGGGGGGGGAGCTTCGGTCTATCCCCCCAGGAAGATGTGCTCTGAGTATACAGGTGTGTCACAACAGCGCGCTCTGCTGGTGGGATACCGTATAGCCTCGGGCTGCGCCCTTATCGGGGGAGGTGAGAAAGGATGAGCTGTCATGACGGAGGCGGGCCACTAGGGGGCGCCTCCCCAACCAACACAGCTCGTTTTGCACTTCCTGGAAACATAAAGTATCGAGGTGGGGCTTCTTGCTCTGGGCGCCCCAGACATACCAGGAATCCAACCACGAGCACTGGGGTGTAGGCGAGGCCGTACACTCGCCCAATACTGGCGGCCTGGGAAAGCATAGCCGCCATCAGCGGATCCCATACGCCAGCCCCCTGACCGCCCGGAAGTGGCAGGTGCAGCGCGTCATCCGGGTCCGACGCTGGCAGCTCGCTCTCAGATGCTGCAACTGACAGCTCGTCCTCCTCGCGTGTTTGCGGGAGCGAGACGTTGTAACGTCTCAAGAAGACGGGAAAGAAGAGCGTGTTGGGGTATCGGCGGTCCGCAAGAGTGAAACTGACGGAGAAACTCCCATATTGATCCCCAAATCACCAACACTGCTCGCGGTAGATACAGACCGAGCCCGGAACTCGGCTGCAGAGCTACGAGGAGCAAACGAAGTGGTGTCTGATTTCATGATGAAAAAAGACACCGGGACCGCAACTTCTTTATCATCATGTTCTCACGGAGAGAACACAACGCCCACACGAGACCGTTCTCAGCGTGCTGGAGACCCAAACACGTGAGGCAGATCTCGTGGGAATCACCGTCCTCGACAAGCCGGTTGCACCCAAGAGAACTGCGGCGTCCCATTACAGAACCACACGCTGTGCCCAGGTAAGAAAATTGCTCTTTTAGTATGATAGCTTTAAAGCCACCTCCAGCAGTTGCTGAAACACCCAGGGGAAGTCGCGCTCAGGAACGTTCCGCTGCATCGCGTTATAATTCTCCAGCATTCTGTTAGACTCGAGACGCTCAAGGAGCACACCATGGTTCCGAAGCACAAAACGGTGATTAATGATCTCTTCCGTCCCCTTTTATACCCGTCATCACGGGCGTGGACATGAATTGATTCATTCGCAAATTAATTGGCCTTTTTTAATAGGCTCGGAGACAACGGGTTCTCAAGATCAAACCCCCGTTCAGTCACAACGTTGAGAGACCGACTGAAAGGGAAATAACTTTAAAGAGGTGTTTGAACTTGCAAGCATGATATCAGACACTGTAATATGTTCTGGTCCTCTCCCTGCTTACCATGGTGATTAGATTCATAGCAGATTGTCAATGGCTGGATATCTAAGTGGTGCCCACAGAATAATATAGGTTATATTGATATCTGGAGTAACTAGTTTTGGGGGCAGACCTGGGGCCTCATTTATAAAGCTTGCGTACGCACAAAACGGAGCTGAAAACATGCGTACGCCAGTTCCTGCGCAAAAGTTGGGATTTATAAAGAAAAACTTGACGTGAAAACATGCGCACCTACACGCAAACTCTGACCCATGCGTACGCACATTTAGAAGACAAAGCAGTTTGGCGACACTGATGGAGAGTTGAGGAACTGACTGCGGATGAAGGGAATTAACCCTTTGAATTAATTTACTTTGACATATTTCAATATTTACAATATTTACCAGTTGCTCATAGGTCCTGGTTACAACAAAAAATACAAATAACATTAAATCACCATTATGGGTCCTAAAGATACATACATGCATGTTCAATGGAAATATATGCTGAAAGTACGTAAGTGTAATGTCTTTCACTTCCATTCTTAAATGGATGTACGCCTATCACTCATTATGTGATTAATGTGATAAGTTGTAAATGATTAAATATGATCGCTGAAAACATAAATAGCCTACTGCAGCAACACTTCAATGCATATTGTATGATGGATGCGCTGGCACTGCTGGCAGATTATGCCAATGGCAGACTTCGGAGGGACACAGAACACCAGCGTGAAGAACCTGACCCCCCCCCCTCCCGAACTAGAAGGACATCATCAGGGAGCAAGACTCCGTCAGGGAGTAATGCGCCGTTTGTAAAGAACAACAGTGCAAAGGTTCATTTTTAAACAAGATCCTTTAATGTATATGCAATGCCACCCTGCACAACCCTTATTTGCTTAAGCTCATCTGCGATTAAAGTAATTGCATTAATGGGGTCTGCAGACCAGCCTCAGTCAGCACCCGTCCACTTCCAGCCGTGTGTATGGCACGGGACTCCCGCGCTTGAGCTGGGGACCTCAGGAAACTCCAGAGACCCGCAGACTCTGCGCTGCAAGAATAAGGACTAAACCAATTGTGTGATTTATTTTATTTAATTGAGCACGCAAGCAATAAAGTTATTGACCTGTATCAGCACATGTGTGTCTCTCCCTCTCAGACACAATGCCACACACACTGGATTGGCAGAGAACTGGATTGGCCCTCACCAGTCGCCCACACATTCTGTCAGTGAGAGACAAACCGTTTCTTTATTCCCATCTTAAGATCGATGTGTCCACGCTGAATATTATTTTTATTAGTAATTCCAGCAAACAAAATAACCTACCATTAATCCACCTCACTCACAAGAACCTCTAGTTCTGCCTTGCTCTCTATTGCTGTCATGATTTTGTTTTAAAAACACATATTTTTATATTTCCTCGCTCTCTTTTTAATATGCACGGCCACTGAGCTCATTTGCATTGTCTATATATGGTTAAATGTGGGCGGATAGAGGGCGGTACATGAGATTTTTTTGCGTGCGCAGATTATCAGGTAGGTTGTGATTTATAAAGTGAAAATTGCGTGCAGGTGTGCGTACGCATGGTTTTATAAATCTGAATATTTTTTTGCGTACGCTCTTTTTGGCTTTTGTGCGTACGTAGAGTTTTAGTCAGGATCCTACGCACACTTTTATAAATGAGGCCCCTGACCTGTTGAAACGAGATGGTCTCCATCCCTCCTGGGGCGGAGCCGCTCTTCGGTCTAGAAATGTGGAACATAGTCTTAGAGTTTATCCTTGACTAACTAGAGCTCAGGGGCCTCATTTATAAAAGTGTGCGTAGGATCCTTACTAAAACTTTACGTACGCACAAAAGCCAAAAAGAGCGTACGCAGAAAAATATTCAGATTTATAAAAGCATGCGTACGCACACCTGCACGCAATTTTCACTTTATAAATCACAACCTACCTGATAATCTGCGCACGCAAAAAAATCTCTTGTACCGCCCCCTATCCGCCCACATTTAACCATATATAGACAATGCAAATGAGCTCAGTGGCCATGCATATTAAAAAGACGGAAGAAAATCAGAAGTCAGAAATAGAGTTTCTTGTGAGTCAGGAGGATGAAAGAAAGGTTATTTTATTTGGTGGAATTATTAATAAAAATAATATTCAGAGTGGACACATCACTGCTGCGGTAAACAGAACCGATCCAGATATAAAAGATAAGTTGTCCGATCTTAAGATGCGAATAAAGAAACGGTTTGCTTCACTGACAGAATGTTTGAGCGACTGGTGAGGGCAAAGGTGCCCCCGATTCTCTGCCAAACCAGTGTGTGTGGCATTGTGTCTGAGAGGGAGAGAGACACCAGTGTGTGTGGCATTGTGTCTGAGAGGGAGAGAGACACCAGTGTGTGTGGCATTGTGTCTGAGAGGGAGAGAGACACCAGTGTGTGTGGCATTGTGTCTGAGAGGGAGAGAGACACCAGTGTGTGTGGCATTGTGTCTGAGAGGGAGAGAGACACACCAGTGTGTGTGGCATTGTGTCTGAGAGGGAGAGAGACACCTGTGTGTGTGGCATTGTGTCTGAGAGGGAGAGAGACACCTGTGTGTGTGGCATTGTGTCTGAGAGAGAGAGACACCTGTGTGTGTGGCATTGTGTCTGAGAGGGAGAGAGACACCAGTGTGTGTGGCATTGTGTCTGAGAGGGAGAGAGACACCTGTGTGTGTGGCATTGTGTCTGAGAGAGAGAGACACCAGTGTGTGTGGCATTGTGTCTGAGAGGGAGACACACGTGTGCAGATACAGGGGAACCTGGTAAATAACTTTAATGCTTGCGTGCTCAATTAAATAAAATACATTTTTAATAAATGGATTAGTCCTTATTCTTGCAGAGTCTGCGGGAGAGCAGTGTGACGAAACTCCCAGCGCAGAGTCTGCGGGGGCTCTGGAGTTCCCCGAGGTCCCCAGCACAAGCGCGAGAGTCCCGTGCAATACACACAGCTGGAAGTGGACGGGTGCTGACTGAGGCTGTTCTGCAGACACAGAGAGACTTCATTAATGCAACTACTTTAATCGCAGATGAGCTTAAGCAAATAAGGGTTGTGCTGGGTGACATTGCATCTACATTAAAGGATCTTGTTTAAAAATGAACCTTTGCACTGTTGTTCTTCACAAACGGCGCATTACTCCCTGACGGAGTCTTGCTCCCTGATGATGTCCTTCTTGTTGGGGAGGGGGTGGGGTCAGGCTCTTCATGCTGGTGTTGTGGGTCCCTCTGAAGTCTGCCATTGGCATAATCTGCCAGCAGTGCCAGCGCATCCATCACACAATATGCCTTAGAGTGTTGCTGCAGTAGACTACTTATGTTTTCAGCGATCATATTTAATCATTTGCAACTTATCACATTAATCACATAATGAGTGAAAGGCGTACATCCATGTAAGAATCGAAGTGAAAGACATTACATTTACGTACTTTCAGCATATAGTTCCTTTTATGTCTTTAAACTAATGATGATTAAATGTTATTTGTATTTTTTCTTGTAACCGGGACCTTTTTGCCATTTTGCAAAGGGTTAATTCCCTTCATCCGCAGTCAGTTCTTCAACTCCCCATCAGTGTCGCCAAACTGCTTTGTCTTCAAAATGTGCGTACGCATGGGTCAGAGTTTGTAGGTGCGCATGTTTTCACGTCAAGTTTTTCTTTATAAATCCCAACTTTTGCGCAGGAACTGGCGTACGCATGTTTTCAGCTCCGTTTTGTGCGTACGCAAGCTTTATAAATGAGGCCCCAGGTCATGCAGCAGACAAACTGGCTTAACCCACAGTCTGCTGGCTGTCTCATATCACAGAGCTCAGTTAATTCTCAGCACATAGAAATTTTAACACCTAGATATCACTTCATCAAGACTGTGTCTGTTCCCTGAACTAGATTATACAAAAAACGTACAAATAATTAATAAAAACCTAATTGAGGTTCAACAAATAAAAAACAGCTACACTTCTTATAAACAAATGATAAAGCTTGGTTTATTGAATATCAGATCCTTTTCTAAGAAATCACTTTTTGTAAATAATATGATCAGTGATCATAATTTAGATGTTCTTTATTTGACTGAGACCTGGTTTAAACCTGATGATTACATTATTTTAAATGAGTCCACCCCACAAGATAAACATGAGCCGCGTCCAAAGGGTAAAGAGGGAGGTGTTGCTTCAATATATAACAATATTTTAAAAACTTCTCAGAGGGCAGGATTCAAGTATACCTCGTTTGAAGTATTGGCGCTTCATATAACATTACCCAGAGAAACAAATGTGAATGATAAATCCCCTTTGATGTTTGCATAGGCTACTGTATACAGGCCCCCAGGGCAACATACAGACTTTATTAAAGAGTTTGGGGATTTTATATCTGGGTTAGTTCTGGCTACAGACAAAGTTTTAATAGTTGGCGATTTTAATATCCATGTTGATAATGAAAATGATGCATTAGGATAAGCCTTTATAGATATTCTGAACTCTATTGGGGTTAGAAAAACTTGTTTCAGGACCCACTCACTGCCGAAACCATACCCTAGATTTAATATTGTCACATGGAATTGATCTTGATGATGTTGAAGTTTTGCAGGAAAGTGATGATATCTCAGATCACTATTTATTGTTGTGCAAACTAAATATTGCCAGAGTTGTAAATCCAACTTCTTGTTACAAATATTATAGAACCATCACTTCTACCACAAAAGACGATATTGTAAGTAAAAATGTAAATAAAACAAAACTAGAGGTATTTCATATTGCTTGGCGGGAAAGTAACCTATCCTTCAGTAAGGCATTAAAAACTGCTAAATCCAATTACTTTTCTAATCTTTTCGAAGAAAAGAAACATTACCCCAAGTATTTATTCGACACTATGTCTAAAATAACGAAGAATATAGCCTCAATAAGTGCTGATATTTCCCAGCACCACAGCAGTAATGACTTTATGACCAACTTCACTTCTAAAATTGACCCTATTCGAGAAAACATCGTAAGCATTCAGCCGTCAGCTACTGTATTGCATAACATTTTAAACCCCCAGAGGAAACGTTCCATTCATTCTCTACTATACAAGAGGAAGAACTGTGTAAACTTGTAAAATCATCAAAAGCAACAACATGTATGTTAGACCCTATTCCATCTAAGCTACTGAAAGAGGTGCTTCCAGAAGTCATAGATCCTCTGCTGACTATTATTAACTCCTCATTGTCGTTAGGATATGTCCCCAAATCTTTCAAACTGGCTATTATTAAGCCTCTCTTCCAGAATTTCCAGTCAGGTTTTAGACCACATCATAGCACCGAGACTGCTCTCCTTAGAGTTACAAATTACCTTCTCCTCTCGTCCGACCGTGGCTGTATTTCCTTATCAGTGTTACTGGATCTTAGCGCTGCCTTTGATACTATAGACCACAACATTCTTCTATATAGACTTAAACATGTTGTGGGCATAAATGGAAGTGCATTAGCGTGTTTAAGTCATACTTAACTGACCGTTATCAATTCGTAGCAGTAAATGAAGAGCTATCATATCGATCACAAGTTCAGTATGGAGTACCTCAAGGCTCAGTTCTTGGCCCGCTACTCTTCACGCTATACATGTTACCTTTGGGAGCTATCATCAGGCAACATGGTGTCAGCTTCCATTGTTATGGTGATGATACTTAGCTCTATATTTCCTCGCTACCAGGTGAAACACACAAATTCGAAAACTTATGGACTGCATAGTCGATATAAAAAACTGGATAATGAGTAATTTTCTGCTGCTTAACTCTGGAAAAACAGAGGTGTTAATTATAGGACCTAAAAACTCTGCCTGCAGCAACCTTGAAAAATGTCTAAAATTTGATGGCTGCCCTGTAAGCTCTTCGTCATCTGTTAGGAGGTTGGGTGTGCTATTTAATAAAAATCCCTCCTTAGAAAGCCACGTATTGAGCGATTGTAAAAGTCGCATTTGTTCACCTCAAAAATATATCTATGCTCTCAATATCAAATGCAGAAATGTTAAATTATGCATTTATGACCTCAAGGTTGGATTATTGCAATGTTTATTAGGTGGTTGTTCTGCAAGCTTAGTAAACAGATTACAGTTAGTTCAAAATGCTGCAGCAAGAGTTCTTGAACCAGGAAGTACGACCACATTACTCCTGTCCTGTCAACATTGCACTAGCTGCCTATCAAACATCATATACATTTTAAAATCTTGCTTATTACTTACAAAGCATTGAATGGTTTAGCACCTCAATATTTGAAAGAGCTCCAGTTACATTATAATCCTCTGCGTTCAATACGTTCTCAAAACTCAGGCAATTTGATAATACCTAGAATATCAAAATCAACTGCCAGCGGCAGATCCTTTTCCTACTTGGCGCCTAAACTATGAAATAACTTACCTAATAGTGTTCGGGAGGCAGATACACCTTTGCAGTTTAAATCTAGATTAATTCCCATCTCTTTAATCTGGCTTACACATAAATACTACCATGCTTCTAATATTCAAATCCGTTAAAGGATTCTTAGGCTGCATTTATTTAAGAAACCCAGAACCGAGAACACTCTCCACAACAGACAATATATCTGCTATGACTTTAGTAGAATGGCATCTACGCTACTATTGGTCTGTTTTTCCTTCCGAACTCTTCGGAGCCACCGGATACAGCCCATATCCAAACCAGATTGTAGAGAAAGGACCCCTAGGGCAGTGAAGGACAGCAGAGACCAGGTCGACTAGAACACCAGATGCAGATCCCTCTCAAGACCTTGCCTCAGATGACCATCAGGATGGGACAACAGGAGACGATTCTTCTCTGGACCAGATGGTGGGTTCGGAACTAGAAAAGCCCTCTACAGCCCTCGAACAAAGCGAAGTCCAGTTAAAGAACACCACAGATACCAATCCGCTGCGAAGACCTCGTCTGTGAGGATCATCAAGATACGACCACAGCACACAGATGTCTTCTTCATTCTGTTGCAGCCTGGACTTGAACTGCTGGATTCGTCTGGTCAGAAGAGAACTGGCCCCCCAACTGAGCCTGGTTTCTCCCAAGGTTTTATTTCTCCATTTCTGTCACCGATGGAGTTATGGTTTCCTTACCACTTTTGCCTCTGGCTTGCTAAGTTGGGGTCCCCTCATTTACAACGATATCATTGATATGATTGAATTTGAATACACAGACAATTTTTAAAGTAAACAAAGAAGACATCAACGAATTGAAAATGAATTCACAGACACCATTAAACTTAACAGAGATAACGTCCCCGGCTCCTGGGGCATATGGCATCCACGACTGGGGTTATTTCACTTGGGTTAATGCACATGCGACGCTTCATCATTGGCTTCAGAGTCGGGTTCCGAGGAGCACTTGGCGCAAAGGCACCAGGTGGATTGCCATCACGCCTCAGTGTCGGAGCACCCTAGCCCCATGTTCCTCCAGGACCTTTCTATGAGCGGCAGTGTCCCTCAAACAGGTTAAGTGGCATGCTGTGGTGACAACAGATGCCTCCCTGTTGGGCTGAGGAGCAGTGTGCAATGGGCACATGGTTTCGGGTCGCTGGACGGGACCCGACTGTACTGGTATATCAATGGCCTGGAGTTGTTAGCGGTTGTTGTGCTGATTCGCTCCGACAGCACGGCAGCTGTAGCGTACGTCAACCGCCAAGGGGGAATAAGCTTGCGCCGAATGTCACAACTTGCCCGACGCCTCCTCCTCTGGAGTCAGCAGAGGGTAAAATCCCTGCGTGCCGTGTTTTTCCCAGGTTACCTGAATCAGACAGTCGACGCGCTCTCTTGTCAGATGCCACCTCGTGGAGAATGGCGACTCCATCCTGGGATGATCCGGTTAATATGGGAACACTTCGGCCAGGCACAGGCCCCCTGTGGTACTCCTTGACCAAGGGTCCCCTCGGCACGGATGCCCTAGCGCACAGCTGGCCCCAGGACAAGTGAGAGTACGCCTTCCGCCCCAGTGAGTCTTCTTGCACTGGTCCTCTGCAAGGTCAGGAACGAGAAACAAGTCCTGTTAATTGCGCCATGCTAGCCCAACCAGGCTTGGTTCGCGGAGCAAATACCTCTGGCGATAGCCCCCCCTGGCCCATTCCCCTGTGGAAGGACCTTCTGTCTCAGGGGAAGAGTACGGTGTAGCACCCACGACAAGACCTCTGGGATCTCCATGTCTGGTCCCTGGGCTGGACGAGGAGATCCTGATTTACCTGAGTTACCTCCGGCGGCGGCGGATACAATCGTTCAGGCAAAAGCACCACGGCGCATCTTCTCGTCCTGGTGCTCCTCACACGGTGAAACTCGAGAACAACCTTTTACCATCTACGCTCAGGGTATACGTTGCCGCTATTGCTGCACACCATGAGCTGGTGTAAGGTAAGTCTCTCAGACAGCATAGCCTGGTCACCAGGTTCCTCAGGGGTGCGAGGTGGGTAAATCCCCCGCGTCAACGCTCAATACCCTCTTGGGATCTCAACATGGTCCTAGTGGGCCTTTCCAAGACTCCCTTTGAGCCCATGATAGAGACTGACCTACCTCGTCTCACGATGAAGACAGCACTGCCTAGTAGCGCTCTCCTCTATCAAGAGGGAAGGGGTCCAGAGAGTGCCTACAGTTCAGACCGAATTACTCTCACGTCGTCCTGAGACCCTGGACCGGCTACGTGCCCAAGGTTGCGTTTCTACCTGGAATGCACGCAGAGCTTCAGGAGCTCTGAGCAGCTTTTTGTTTGTTATGGAGGTCAGCAAAGAGGGAGGACTGTATCCAAACAGAGATTGGCGCACTGGATCGTGGATACCATTTCCATGGCTTACCGATACCAGAACCTACCCTGCCTGCTAACGGTGAGAGCTCACTCCACCAGGGGTGTAGCCTCCTCGTGGGCAGTGGCTAAGGGCGCCTCTCTGGCAGACATCTGCACAGCTGGCTTTGCAAGGTTTTACAACCTTAGGGTGGAACCGGTATCAGCTCGACTATTTACGCAGGTAAGATCAGCGACTGGCCGTAGGTACGCCTGCAAAAGCACCTTCTCCCCTTTTCAGGTGAGTTCAGTGCCCTAATCTGCCTCTCTGCATCCCCCCCCTTCAGCGAGTATAGGTAACCTATGCATCACTCAGCACCTACATGGTAGCAGGCTGGGCGGTGCGGTCCTGTTGACCAATCTGAACATCAGAGTAGTTGTCTCTTTTCAGGTGAACCCCTTTCTTCAGCTAGTGCTCCGTACATAGTGGCTCCCCCCTCAGGGGTGGCCCCGTATGATGTATTTCCTTCACCAGGATTCTCCTACTAAGGCGAATTTGTGACCTCCTCTCACATGGTGCTCATGCACACGCATTTTTTCCATGAGTTTTCTTCCCTTGTCAGGTGAGACCGTTGGCACATGATACCTCCACATAATAACCTCCCTACTTGAAGGAGCAGCGTTTCCCAGTGCAGTTCATGGTCTGGCGGCTATCTCGCTGCAGAGATAGGAAGGCAATCGCCTGTGGAGACCGGTGGTAAGTTACCTCTCATCTTTTTCTCAAAAAGCTCTGGGACGTCTTACCATTTCCCCACTGGAAGGTTACGCTTTCGCATAGAAGCGCGTACCTATGAACCGCTCGAGCCTGTCAAGGTCGCTCCGCTAGAGATCGTGACACAGCACAGCACCGTAGCGTGTAACATAGGAGCCCCATACTATCGTCTTTGACACAACGTCGAGAGGAACTGGGGTTACACAGTTACCTCCTGATGTTCATAAAATGTTCTGTAGACACTGACTTGGCTTGCTGTTGTTGTTCATATTTGCGATAGTGGCATCTTCTCCATGCAGGAGATTTCCAGGATTACCTCTCGCGTTAAACTAATTAAACTTACAGTCAAGTTCAAGTCAAGTTCAAGTCTGCTTTATTGTCAATTCTTCCACATGTACAGTACATACATACAGAGAATCAAAATTGCGTTACTCTCAGTCCCCCGGTGCATACACATAACACTAAGTAAATAGGTAAAAAGATAAAAAACTATACCACTATACAATTATACAATTTTATGTAGAAAGCAATATCAATAAAAAAAAGTTTAATAAGAACAAAAAGACAAAGCAGCGCAAGGCACATGGCAGATAGAGTGCAAACCAGTGAACTAACAGTGCAGATAAAAAAAAAAGATTTTAAGTGCAATAAATGGCTTATAGCTTATACCGGACTGATTTAAAGTGACACAGTGACAAGCGAAAGAGCAGTTATTTGTAAAACTGACTGATGAGGTAGTAGAATAGTGTCAGTTCCATGGTGAATGAGGTAGTTAAGAAAACTGCTGCACAAAGTGACTGGTGCATGGCATCGTATGTTAGAGGGAGGGGGGGTGGAAGGACCTGGGAATGTGGGACCTGGTGGGGGGATTCACATTTCAGTGGTGCCTGGGGCAGAAAAGAGATGAGGGGGCAAGATCGAGAGCGAGTTCAGCTTCCTGACAGCCTGATGGATGAAGCTGTTCTTCAGTCTGCTGGTCCTGGCCTGGAGACTTCGCACTCTCCTCCCTGATGGCATCAGACTGAAGAAGCTGTGTGATGGGTGAGTGGGATCACCTGCGATGCGGAGGGCTTTCCTCGTGAGACGCGTACCATATATGTCCTGGAGGGAGGGGAGAGAGAAACCAATGATCTTCTCAGCTGCTCTCACTATGCGTTGTAGAGTCTTCCGGCAGGACGCGTTGCAGGCGCCATACCACACAGTGATGCAACTACTCAGAATTCTCTCGATGGTGCCTCTGTAAAAGGTGTACATGATGGGGGGTGGGGCTCTGGCTCTTCTCAGTTTGCGGAGGAAGTAGAGACGCTGCTGTGATTTCTTGGCCAGCGCTGCTGTGTTGTCTGTCCAGGAGAGATCCTCTGTGATGTGCACACCCAGGAACTTGGTGCTGCTCACTCTCCCCACAGTCGCACCATTGATGGTCAGAGGAACAAGCTGAGTGTGCGCTCTCCTGAAGTCAACCACAATCTCCTTCGTCTTCTCCACATTCAGAGAGAGATTGTTGTCACTGCACCACCTGGCGAGGCGGCTCACCTCGCTCCTGTAGTTTGTCTCATCTCTGTTGCTAATGAGACCCACCACAGTCGTGTCATCCGCAAACTTAATGAAGAGGTTGGAGTTGTGAGACGGTGTGCAGTCGTGGGTCAGCAGAGTGAAGAGTAGTTGGCTCAGTACACATCCTTTGGGGGCCCCAGTGTTCAGTGTGATGGTGCTGGATGTGTTGCTGCCGACACGTACTGCCTGAGGTCTTCCAGTTAGAAAGTCCAACAACCAGTTACACAGTGAAGTGTTGAGCCCCAGCTTGACCAGTGTGTGAATGAGCTGTTGAGGGATGATTGTGTTGAATGCTGAACTGAAGTCAATGAACAGCATTCTGACGTATGAGTCTTTTTTCTCTAGATGTGTGAGTGCTGAGTGGAGGGTCGTTGAGATGGCATCATCGGTCAACCGGTTTGACCGATATGCAAACTGGAATGGGTCCAGGGAGGGGGGGAGGGCAGACTTGATGTGGTGCATGACTAGCCGTTCGAACACTTCATGAGGATGGGAGTAAGTGCAACAGGACGGTAGTCATTGAAGCAGGATGGAGATCGCTTTTTCGGGACTGGAATGATGGTGGTAGCTTTGAAGCATGTGGGAACCATAGCCTGACTAAGTGAGATGTTGAATATGTCTGTGAAGACATCAGTTAGTTCTGCTGCACAGTCTCTCAGTACACGCCCAGGAATGTTGTCAGGACCCGGAGCCTTGTGAGCATTGATCCTGCTGAAGGATCTCCTCACGCTGTCTGGGGTCAGCATCATCACCTGGTCACTGGGAGGAGGTGGAGTCTTCTGTGCAGTTTGTAAGCTCCTCTCTGTGTGGTGTAAACAAAGTCTAAAATGTTGTTTCCGCGTGTTGGAAAGTTGATGTGTTGGTGTATTTTTGGAAACACACTCTTTAAGTCAGCATGGTTGAAATCCCCAGCTATGAATCCCTCAGCAGATAGAACGGCCGGCAATTAATGATCATAACCTCCACCAGGGGTGAGCAGTGTTTGCAGGTCACAACAGCATCGCGGCACCACGCGTCATTGATTTAAACACAAAGCCCATCATCGGAGGTTATCCCTCCCGCGACGAGAGCTCTGTCTGCTTGATAGCACGTTAGCTGGTCGAGCTGAATGGCGCAGTCCGGAACATTGTCGCTGAGCCATGTTTCCGTGAATACAAACACACAACAGTCTCTTTCAGTCCTCTGAGTTGAACGTAGTTAACGGATGTAGTCCAGTTTATTGTCCAAAGAGCGTACGTTTCTCCTAAAGTCCACTATCATCTCCACTGTTTTGAGCATGTTCACCTCCAGGATGTTGTACAGGCACCATAGAGTCAGCTGATCCACCTCTTGGCTGTAATTTTCACTCTGTTCAGTCTTTATTCTGCATTACTAATCATGTGTGAACCCTCAGTTTAAGATTCAATAAGGGAATCGTTTTCTTCTAAATATCTTCTTTTGTATTCTGCAGAATAAAATCACACAGGTTTGACAAGAACGTGATTAATAAAGACAGAATGTTTATTTTGTGATGTTGATGATGATTCTTTAATGCATTTAATAGTTTTACGTTGTAGTAGAATTCATTTAGAACGCTTATAAAACTGACAGAACTAAAATCACATCTACAAACATCATCTGACTGTCACAACACAAACACACAACACACAACATCATTAATGCAGATATTCATACACATGTTTGTGTGTTTAACAGATGTTTCTCATGTTGAGTTCTGCTGTTTGTCCAGTAGCAGACAGTAAACACATCTTGTAGTTTATGACTGAATACAGTTCTTTGTCTTGTGTGTTGTAGTTCTTGTAGATGATTCATTCTGTGTAGACTCAATACTGTAAAACATTGAAGAGAAAGATCAGACATTAATATCCACTCAACAGTCATTATTAACAGATATCATGTCAGAATGATTTAAAAGGTTTAAGGTTTCTCTGTACGATCACAAGTTATCTGACCAAAACCTACTTGATATCACCCCCTTTCTTAACTTAAAAGCAGGCAAAAGTTGTATGCGGATGTATTTTGTGTTCATGTAAGAGTTTAAAGTTATCATGAGGAATGATTATAAACTCACTGTAGTTTCTGTAGTTTACAGTTTGGATGCTTCAGTAGATCTGAGATCAGTTTCACTCCTGAATCTCCTGCATTATTATAGCTCAGATCCAGTTCTGTCAGATGTGAGTTTGTGTTTGATGTCAGAGCTGAAGTTACAGCAACAAAACCTTCATCTCCAAACCTGCAAAACTTAAGACTGAAGAGAGAAGAAAAACTCCTGACACTTCTAGCAAATAAAGTCATGAATTATAATTAGAAGTGAGTGATTGTTATCAACAAAACATATACTGTTATAAAATAAACCATCTGAGATATAATATAAAGATTAAAAGCATCAGTTCAATGGATTCTGAACAGACATTCATCTTTTTACTATAATGAACATTATATAAACATGATTCTCATGATCTTTATCTACAAACACTGAAATCTTATTACTTTAGGGATGTTCTTACTTTAATGTCTTGAGTTTACAGTTTGGATTCTTCAGTCCATCAGACAGCAGCTTCACTCCTGAATCCTGAAGATTATTACGACTCAGGTTCAGTTCTGTCAGACTTGAGGAGTTTGATGTGAGAACTGAGACCAGTGCTGAACAACTTTTCTCTGTCAGATTACATTTCCTCAGACTGAGAGAGAAAGAACAAGAGAACAGTGTGTTAAAATACAACTTTTAGTGTCGCTCACAGTCAGAGAGAAAGAGAACAAGTGTAAAGAAATGAAGAATGAAAAATAATATAAATAAAGAAATAACTGAAACAATGTGAAGAGGCTTACGCTTTGCCACGACCTCCTGAGTGGACTTAGAAAATTTCTGAAAGACTTTGTTCCTTTGAACCTGAGAATAATTGTCTTTTTGACAAAAATTTCTATGAACTGTCATGTTTCTTTAAAGAAATTTTTGTAAAAATTGTTAGAACATTAAGAATAAAAACAAAAAACCATGATGGAAGATATACTGAAGATCATATAGATTCACTATGTTGAATATGTTCTGTATTTGGGGTGATCGGGTCACAAACTAACACACAGATTATGATGTTTAGTAAAGTTATGAAGGGTCAAGCAAATTATGCTTTAGGTGAAAGATCAACTTATTGAAACATGACACCAACTCCAAACAACTGTTAATGTCAATGTAAAATTATGTTTTGGTTGTGTAAGCTATTTTATAGACAGATGTACAGAAAATATTCACTCCAGACGCCTCACACTTCTTTTAGATCCGCTGCCGTCCGGTCGGCGCTACAGAACACAAAAACATCCAGACACAAGAAAAGTTTCTTTCTTCAGGCCATCTTAATCACATTTAACAGTAACATGTTTCCTTACTGGACAATACTTTCCTTATACTATTTTAATATAACACTTTATAATGTTTATATGTAAAATACATCTGTACCTTTTTAATCTCATCCAGAGCTCTTTTGTCACATGACATTTCTAACATTGTGTTTTATTTGACATCTTTTAATCTTTAGTTACATATGTTAATTGCCTTGTCATTAAACATTGTCTGTGTTCTTAAAGCTTCTGTCACTGACACAAATTTCTTGTGTGTGTAATCACACCTGACAATAAAGCTCATTCTGATTCTGAAGAATATTGTGTCATCTTTCTTAAAAAAGATTTTACAGGAAGTTTCTTTCCTCACACTTTTGTCACTTTTTCTGTAATTGTATGGGATCTAAACGTTAAGTTTTTATTGGGGGCACACATGTGTTTAACACTGTTGTTTATGTTTAATATGATCTGATAATAATATTCTATACTGCATTATATTGTGTCCTATTCTCCCCAATCCAATATAAATTCTGATGCAGAAAAGAAAACAACAGGACGAATAGAGAAGATATGTCTTTACTGCTCACTGAATTATAGTACAAATACTTTTCATATTGTATTCTGTTGTGCAGATTTTGTTATATTGTGTACTTTAGGCATTTACAGTCTATGCCATATGATCGACTATATGATCCTGATGAACAGAAAACGTTTTTGACCGGAAAACTAGATCTTTGAATCTGGTTCACTGTGTTTTGATCGAGTTAGTATATGTAGAAAAATGTATTAAAGCACTTTATGAAGAATAGAGTTTGTATTTATTTGAGAAAAGTTGGTTTGGGGTAGAAAATGAATTATTTGTGTAATTGTGTGATGTAGGTGTGTTGCTGTGTTAAGAGTTTAGACATAGTGATTTAAGTATCGGTAAACGATTGATAGAGTAAAATTATTAATATAAAAATACAAGTGAACTCGACAAACAAGGCAAGAAAAAACAGCACGATGTTAACACTGAAAACAGAGCAGAAACAAAAGAACTTTAAATAGAGAAACATAATAAGAATAAATAACAAGAGACATGTGGAGAATAAAACACTTATAGAGAGATAGACGGAAGAATGTATGGACAGGACTGAGACTGAAGAACACATGTCAAACCACAAACAAAACAGTGTCCATATGTTTTCATAAAAAAAAAAAAAAGAACATGGTACTGTCGTGTGTGTGTGTGTGTGCGTGCGTGCGTGCGTGCGTGTGTTGATGTAATGATTTGATTTCAGTGTCACTTACTGTAATGTCTTGAGTTTACAGTTTGGATTCTTCAGTCCATCAGAGAGCAGCTTCACTCCTGAATCCTGAAGATTATTGTCACTCAGGTCCAGTTCTGTCAGACTAGAGGAGTTTGATGTGAGAACTGAGACCAGTGCTGAACAACTTTTCTCTGTCAGATTACAGTTCATCAGACTGAAAGAAAAAGAGAACAGTGTGTTAAACGTCTCCGGTTACGTATGGTAACCTAGGTTCCCTGAAGGAGGGAACGAGACGTTGTGACTGAAAGGGGGTTTGATCTTGAGAACCCATTGTCTCCGAGCCTATTAAAAAAGGCCAATTAATTGGCGAATGAATCAATTCATGTCCCCGCCCGTGATGACGGGTATAAAAGGGGACGAAAGAGATCATTCACCACCGTTTGTGCTGAGGAACCTGGGAAGCCTCTCCCGGTCGCTGCAGCGGTGGCCGGGTAACGTGGCACGGGAAGTCACAACATCTCGTTCCCTCCTTCAGGGAACCTAGGTTACCATACGTAACCGGAGACGTTCCCTTTCAGTCGGTCTCTCAACGTTGTGACTGAAAGGGGGACCAATTCAATCCCGCCACGTCGCCAGGCCACGTCCTGACATGCAACGGAGCGACTTACTCACTCTCCGCCAGTCAAGACCCTCCAGTGAGTTTTGGCAAGGCGTCATCAGAGCTTCGCTTAACGTTGAGAGAATCTCGCCTACGATGCCCCGGACAGTGGCCTTACTCCTACCTTACCTAGGAGCCGTCCGTCACCGTGGGTTCACTGGGGAACGCTATCCCTCTAATCGAGGGTCTGCGTACGGAGACCACATCCTGCACTTGGGGGGTAAGTATGTGGAGATTACCTCATGATTCTCGCCTTCTGGGAAGAAGTCATGGAAAAATAGTGTGCAAGCCCACATCACGGGGGGGCGCAGCTGTAGGTGGAGGCTCACTTGGGGAGAAGACCCGGTACACTGCTTGTGAGGACCTTAAGTGACATACTACATCGTGTGGGGCCGCCCTATGTCGGGGAGCCGCTTCACACGGAGGCACAACTTTACCAACTGGTGCAGAAGCCTCGGCCACTCCGTTCGGCCGGCTACTGTGGGGTGTGCTAGTGAAGGATAGGTTGCCTATACTCAGCCTTGAAGGGGGGGGAGGAGGGAGGCTAAAAGGAGCGCTCTCGCTCACCTAAGTAGGGGAGGCAGCGCTTTCGCAGGCATACACCCACAAGTCCTAAGGACTACTCATCAGGACCCGAGTAGAGACCGACTCCACCTGGAGGTTGTAGAACCTTCAAAGGTGGTGGGTGTAGCCCAGTCCGCAGCTTTACAAATGTCTGCCAGAGAGACGCCATGCGCCAGTGCCCACGAGGAGGCCACACTCCTAGTGGAATGGGCTCTCACTGCTAGCGGGCACGGGCGCCCCTGAGACTGGTACGCTGTTGTTATTGCGTTCACCATCCAGTGCGCCATTCTCTGTTTGGAGACAGCTCTCCCCTTTTGCTGACCTCCATAACAGACAAACAGCTGCTCAGAGCTCCTGAAGCTCTGCGTGCAGTCCACGTAGAGGCGCAGGGCGCGTATGGGACACAACACAGAAGAGGCTGGGTCTTCCTCCCAAGTGGGGAGCGCCTGCAGGCTCACCACTTGATCCCGAAAGGGAGTAGTGGGAACCTTGGGCACGTAGCCGGGCTGGGGTCCCAGGATCACGTGAGAGTCAGCCGGACCAAACTGGAGGCACTCACTGGACGCAGAGAGTGCGTGTAGGTCCCCTACCCTCTTGATAAAAGCGAGCGCAACAAGGAGGACTGTCTTCATCGTTAGATGAGGAAGATCAGTCTGCTCCAAGGGCTCGAAAGGGGGACTGCTGAGGCCTTCTAGGACCGCTGCCAAGTCCCAAGAGGGTACAGAGTGCGGCCGGGGCGGATTCACCCTCATCGAGCCCCTCAGGAACCTAGTGATTAGGTCGTGTTGTCCCAGTGACCTCCCATCCACCAGATCATGATTGACAGCTATGGCGGCCACATACACCTAAAGAGTGGAGGGGGAGAGCTTTTGATCGAGCCCATCTTGGAGGAAAGACAACACGACCCTGATCCCGCACCTCCGGGGGTCCTCACCATGTGAGGAGTACCACGACGAGAAGCGCCGCCACTTCAAGGAGTACAGGCACCGAGTGGTCGGGGCTCTAGCCTGAGCAAGGGTACCTGCGACCGCTGGTGGCAGGCTGCTCAGAAGCTCCTCGTCCCGTCCAGGAGCCAGATGTGGAGGTTCCAGAGGTCTGGCCTGGGGTGCAACAACGTTCCCTTCCCCTGAGTTAGAAGGTCCTTCATCAGGGGAATCGGCCAGGGGAGACTGGTCGTCAGAGCCATGAGCTCCGAGATCCAAGTGTGGTTGGGCCAGTAGGGGGCAACCATGATCACTTGATGTTCCTCTTCCCTGACCTTGCACAGGACCCGTGCAATGAGGCTCACTGGGGGAAAGGCGTACTTCCCCTTGCCCCTCGGCCAGCTGTGCGCTAAGGCATCCGTGCCGAGGGAACCCTCGGTCAGGGCATACCAATGCGGGCAATGGGAGGAGTCCGGGGAGGCGAACAGGTCTACCTGAGCCTGGCCGAAGTGCTCCCAAATGAGCTGGACAGCGCAGGGATGGAGTCGCCATTCTCCTGGCAGGGTGAGTCTGCCGCGACAGCATATCTGCTGTCGTGTTCAGAGCAACTGGGATGTGAACGAGCTGAGACATGTGCCTGGAGCGTACGCCACCCTGGTGATTTATGTACGCAGCGGCTGTTGTACTGTCCGACTGAACTAGGACGTGTTTGCCCTGGATGAGAGGCCTGAACCTCTTGAGGGCCAGCAGTACTGCCAACAGCTCTAGGGCATTGATATGCCAGCGTAGGCGGGGACCTGTCCATCGACCCGACGCTACGTGTCCATTGCACACTGCACCCCAGCCCTGCAGGGAGGCATCTGAGGTAACCAGAACATGCCTCGTAACCTGCCCGAGTGGTAACCCCGCTCGTAAAAAGGTCTTGGATGACCATGGGGCTAGAGTGCGACGGCACAGAGGCGTGACAATGACCCGCCTGGTGCCTGTGTGCCATGCCGTCCTCGGATCCCGACTCTGTAGCCAGTGCTGTAGCGGTCTCATGTGCATCAACCCGAGGGGAATTACTCCGGCCGAGGATGCCATGTGCCCCAGGAGCCTCTGGAATAATTTCTAGGCACGCCCATCCGTGAGTCGTGCAGACATAGTGACAGAGTCTAGAGATCCATCCCGAGATAGGAGATCCTCTGCACTGGGGAGAGTTGACCCGAAGGCCCAGTTGGGCTAAGTGCCGTAGCACCAGGTCCCTGTGCATACCAACCATCTCTGGCGAGTGACCCAAGATGAGCCAGTCGTCGAGATGATTCAGTATCCGCACTCCTTGCTCCCTCAGGGGGGCGACGGCGGCCTCCAAGACCCGGGAGGACAGGGAGAGCGCAAAGGGCAGGACCTTGTACTGGTACGCTCGACCCTCGAAAGGAGAGGAGAAATAGAGACATGGAAGTACGCGTCCTTCAGGTCTATAGCCACGAACCAGTCTTGAGACCTGACCGATGCCAGGACACGCTTCTGTGTCAGCATCCGGAAGGGCAACCTGTGAAGGTACCTGTTCAGGACACGTAGATCCAGGATGGGGCGCAGACCTCCGCCTTTCTTGGGAACAATTAAGTAGCGGCTGTAGAATCCCGAGGACATCTCTGCTCGGGGGACAGGCTCGACCGCATCCTTCGCCAGAAGGCTGGCGACCTCGCTCCGAAGAAACGGGAGACTCCCCGCTCTTCACTGAAGTGTGGAGGATCCCCCGGAACTTGGACGAGTGTCTGGCGAACTGGATCGAGTAGCCGAGACGGATCGTACGCTCCAGCCATCGTGACAGAGTGCACAGCCTGTGCCAGGGGAGGAGATTGCTCTTTTTGTGACAATTGGGGCACCAGGCCTTGAAAAGGGCCTGCATTTAGGTGGGACGGGGCAGGGTCCGTCCTGGTCCGGCCGTGTGGATCCGAGCGCGGTGCTGATGTCACTCTCAACTCCCATGGGTGGGTCCCGTCAGGGTCGCCACTTTGGTCTCCGAGACGGCTGCTGGCGGGACGGCGCTGCCTGGCTCCGCGGGGCTGACCTTCTGCGGGGCGCTGGCTGTCTAGGGGGCGCTGGTTCCGGGGCCGGCGGCGCGGAGGGGCGGGGCCGTTTGGGAGCAGGTGGTGGGTGCGGCTGCGACGGCTTAGGAGCGTCCGGCCCAAGCCGGGGAAGGATGTGTTGGATCGCCTCCTACTTCAGCACCGCGAAGAACTGCTGGGCAAAGCTCTCCATGGCGTCTCCAGACAGCCCCCCTGGAATCCCGCATTTGCGCAAGGGTGAGCCAGACGTGGCGCTCTTGGACCACCAAAGTGGACATCACCCGACCGAGAGACCGCGCCGTAACCTTCGTCGCTTTCAGCGCGAGGTCGGTTGCGGTCCTAAGCTCACGCATTGTTACCGGGTCGGACCTCCCCTCGTCGATTTCCTCCAAGGCTTTTGCTTGGTGTACCTGCAAAATAGCCATTGAATGGAGAGAAGACGCAGCCTCCCCCGCAGCAGCATAAGCCCTCGCCACTAAGGATGAGGAGAATCTGCATGCTTTGGAGGGGAGCTTGGGCCTATCCCTCCAGCTAGATGCACTCTGTGGACACAGATGTGTCGCAACAGCGCGCTCTGCTGGCGGGATCGCCACATAGCCCCGGGCTGCGCCCCCGTCGAGAGAAGTGAGATTAGACGAGTTGTCATGAAGGAGGCGGCCGATAGGGGCGCCTTCCAGGTAACCGTCAGCTCGTTATGCACTTCCGGGAAGAATGGTACCGGGGCGGGGCTTATCGCCCCGGGCGCCCCCGATGTACCAAGGATCTAACCGAGAGTACTGGGGTGTAGGCGGGGTACACTCTAAGCCAATACTCACGGCAGCCCGGGAAAGCATTGCTGCCATTACCGGATCCGCCCCCTCCCTAACCGCTGGAAGCGGCAGGTTAAGCTCGTCCTCCGGAACCGATGCCAGCAGCTCGCTCTCAGATGCTGCAACAGACAGCTCGTCCTCCTCACGTGTTTGCGAGGAGCAAGACGGCGAAATGTCTCGAGAAGGTGGAAAAGAAGAGCGCGTTGGGGTATGGGCGGTCTGCGAACATGAAGCTGACAGAGACACGTCCATATTAATCCCCAAATCGCCAACGCTGCTCGCGGTAGATGCAGACCGAGCCTGGAACTTGGCTGCAGAGCTACGGGGAGCAGAAGAAGTGGTGGCTGATTTCGGGATGAAAAAAGCCACCCAACACCGCAACTTCTTTATCGTCATGTTCTCGCAATGAGAACATGACGCCCACACGAGACTGTCCTCAGCGTGCTGGAGACCCAAACACGTGAGGCAGATATCGTGGGAATCACCGTCCTCGACAAGCCGGTTGCACCCAAGAGCCCAGTGGCGTCCCATTACAGAACCACACGCTGTGCCCAGGTAAGAAATTTGCTCTTTTAATTTGTAGCTTTAAAGCCACCTCCAGCAGTTGCTGAAACGCCCAGGGGAAGTTGCACTCAGGAACGTTCCGCTGCACCACGCTGAATTTCACCAGCAATTCAATTAGAGACTCGAGACACTCGAGGAGCATACCAAGGTTCCGAAGAACAAAACGGTGTTGAATGATCTCTTCCATCCCCTTTTATACCCGTCATCACGGGCGGGGACATGAGTTGATTCATTTGCCAATTAATTGGCCTTTTTTAATAGGCTCGGAGACAATGGGTTCTCAAGATCAAACCCCCTTTCAGTCACAAGGTTGAGACACCGACTGAAAGGGAACTACAACTTTTAATGTCACTCACAGTCAGAGAGAAAGAAAACAAGTGTAAAGAAATGAAAAATGAGAATAAGCTGGTGTGAATGGAGATGAAAAACAAGAGATAAGTTGATTCAGATAAGCCGAAGCTTCACTTTAACACTCATTCAGTCACAGTTCGGTTCTGGAACACTCAACAGTAGCTCAGACTGAAACTCTCTGTGGAGAGTCCCCGGGTGTTGTGAGGCCTCACTTAAAGCCGACAGTCCATGCCCTGCATCACAAAACCATAGTGATGGAATCCACGATCCAGTGTGCCAATCTCTGTTTGGAGACAGCCCTTCCTCTGTGCTACCCTCCATAACAGACAAAGACCTGCTCAGAACTACTGAAGCTCTGCGTGCGTTCCAAGCTAAGGCATAGGGTGCGTACTGGACATTCTTTTCCTCCCTGGTTGGGAGCGCATGCAGGTTCACTACCTGGTAAAGGAAGGGAGTGGTTGGAACCTTGGGCACATAGCCGGGCAGGGTCTCGGATAACGTGAGAATTGGCCGTTCTGAACTGTAAGCCCTCATTGAACATGGAGAGTGCCTGTAAGTCCCCTAACCTCATAACCAAAGAGAGAGCACTCAGGAGTGCTGTCTTCGTCGTGAGACGAGGAAGGTCAACCCCTCCAAGGGGCTCAAACGGGGGCTTGGAAAGGCCGGTAAGAACAACATTGAGTTCCCAAGAGGGTATAGAACAAGGTCGATAGGGATTCCTCTGCCACGTCCCCTGAGGAACCTTCTGACCAGGTCCTGTGATCCCAGAGACTTCCCTTCCACCAGTTCATGGTGTGCAGCAATAGGGGCAACATATACTTTGAGGGTGGATTGTGAATGGTTGTTCTCTAGTTTCTCCTGGAGAAAGGACAGCACTGTGGAGCACCAGGATGAGAAGAGGCACCACTTGTATGCATACAGGCACCTAGTGGCTGGGGCCATTGCCTGAACGATTGTGTGTGCAACCGCCAGAGACAATTCCTGCAGGATCTCCTCATTCTGTGCAGGGGCCAGACGTAGAGGTCCCAGAGGTCTGGTCATGGGTGCCCCACTGTGCCTTTACCATGGGACAGAAGGTCCTTCCTCAGGGGAAATGGCCAGTGGGGAGTTGTCGGTGGTATTAGCTCTTAGAACCAAGTCTGGTTTGGCCAGTAAAGCACAATTAACAGGACTTGATGCTCCTCTTCCCGAACCTTGCACAGGACGTGTGCAATGAGGCTCACTAGGGGGAAGGCGTACTTCCGCTTGTCCCGGACCGCCAGTTATGCCCTAGGGCATCCGTGCTGAGGGGGCCCTCAGTCAGGGAGTACCACAGCGGGCAATGAGAGTTGTTCAGCGAGAATAAACAGATCTACCTGGGCCTGTTCGAGCAACTCCCATATGAGCTGGACCATTCGGGGATGGTGTTCCCAATCTCTGCGAGACCACATCTGACAAAAGAGCCCATCTGCTGTCTAGTTTAGGTCGCCCGGGAGAAATTCGGCATGCAGGTATCTTTTAACCTATTGATCCCAGAGGAGTAGGCGTTGGGCAATTTGTGATATCCGCCGCGAGCTTACTCCACCTTGGTGGTTCATGTATTATACAGCGGACATGTTGTCGGAGCGGACTAACACATGCTTGCGCTTTATGAGGGGCTGGAACCCCTCGCAGTGCTGTAACTCAGCGTATCGGAGACCTAAACACATGATGCAAACCTCATGGGTGTCCCCATCTGGGATGAGTCTGCCGCAACCCAGGGGTACAGCGGTGCGCCATGAAGGGGCATCATGCTGTATAGAAGTTAGCCCTTTTAGGGAAGTCTCTGGGACATGGCATGCAAATTTAATTTACCTATTTCATTGGCCTTTTAAATTCAAGTTCAGAGTGGACAGGTTCTCAAGTTCAAGTCATGTACGATTGTCTTCTAAACAACGTTGAGAGACCAACAGAAAGCGAACACTGTGAGGTCTCCTGTCATGACAACACTGAACCTTTAACACCACACAAACTAACTTATTGCTACATAACAAATCACAGTGTATATAATCTAACACACAAACTTTTGTTCACTCATCTGCATGATTTAGTTTCAGGATAATTACTCACTCAGCTTTTCTTGATGCTTTGATCACCGGCAGCAGCATCAGAACACATTCGTCTAATCGATTATATTTTCTCAGTATGAACTCATTCAGATTCTCTTCAGAGTTCAGTAACACAAACACCAGAGCTGACCACTGAGCAGAAGACAGACTGACACCAGAGAGAAATCTGTAATCTTCTCTGTTCAGGTATTTCTGGACCTCATTGACTAGAGAATGATCATTGAGTTCATTCAGACAGTGGAACAGATTGATGGATTTCTCTGGAGAGGGATTCTCACTTATCTTCATCTTTATATACTCTGTAACTATTTGCTGTGTGCTGTCAGGGCTTCTTTCTGTATATGTCAGTAGATCTTGTAAAATTGTCTGATTGGACTCCAGTGAGAGACCCAGAAGGAATCGCAGGTAAAGGTCCAGGTGTCCGTTCTCACTCTGTAAAGCCTTGTCCACTTCACTCTTCAGTAAATCACTCATAGTTGATAATCCTGATGATGTTTGTGGAGAGAATGTGAGAAACACAAATAAAGCAGCAAGAAACTCCTGAACGCTAAGATGCACAAAGCTATAGATCTTCCCCAGGTTCAGTCCAAACTCCTGTCTGAAGATCTGAGTACAAACTCCTGAGTACAGAGTCGCTTCTCTGACATCAATGTCACACTCTCTCAGATCGTCCTCATAGAAGATCAGGTTTCCTTTCTCCAGCTGTTGAAAAGCCAAAAATCCAAGTGACACAAGACTCTTTCTAGACTGCTTAATATCCACCTCATATTTCCCATCATACTTCTGATTCTTCATTTGGATGTGAAACATCAGGAAGTGTGTGAACATTTGAGTAAGAGTCTTGGGGATTGGTGCTTGACTCTCTGTTTCACTAAACATTCTCTCTAGAACAGCGGCTGAAATCCAGCAGAAGACTGGGATGTGACACATGATGTACAGACTCCTAGATGATTTCATGTGTCTGATGATTCTAGATGCCAAACTGGGATCTTTGATTCTCTTGCTGAAATACTCGTCCTTCTGAGGGTCATTGAAGCCTCGTACATCTGTGAGCTGGTGGACACACTCAGGAGGAATCTGATTGGCTGCTGCTGGTCGAGAGGTGATCCAGATCAGAGCAGAAGGAAGCAGATTCCCCTTCATGAGGTTTGTCAGCAGCACATCCACTGAAGCTGCTTCTGTCACATCAAACAAACTCGGATTGTTGGAGAAATCTAGAGAAAGACGACACTCATCCAGACCATCAAAGATAAATGCAACTTTGTAGACGTTAAAGTCTCTTGATGTCAGTTGTGTTATATCTTTGAAGAAGTAATGAAGAAGATTCATCAGACTGATATTTGTGTTCTTCATTAGATTCAGCTCTCTGAAAGGAAGTGGAAATATGAAGTGAAGACCTTGATTTGCTTTTCCTTCAGTCCAGTCCAGAATAAACTTCTGCACAGAGACTGTTTTTCCTATTCCAGCTACTCCTTTAGTCAGCACAGTTCTGATGTGTTTGTCTTGTCCAGGTAAGGCTTTAAAGATGTCATTGCATTTGATGGATGTCTCGTGTGTCTCTGATCTTCTGGATGTTGTCTCAATCTGTCTCACCTCATGTTCATTATTGATCTCTTCACCCCCACCCTCTGTGATGTAGAGCTCTGTGTAGATGTCATTCACAAGTGTTAAGCGTCCTTGACTAGATATTCCTTCGTTCATTCTCTGGAATTTCTCCTTTAGTCTGGATTTGTGTTTTTTCACACATGAAGGTGCGAGTTCTGTTGTGTAAAGGAAGAGAAATGGATGTGAATGTATGAAAGATGTTAAATTAGAGTAAATTAATGTGATTGAAACGAATGAGTTCATGACTTGTCTCTTACTGTTCTGTAGTTTGTCAGCGAGGTCTGTCTGCTTCATCTTCTTCAGAACATGCAGTGTGATCTTCAGTAGCTCCTCTCTGACTCTCATCTGATCTTCATCCTCTTCCTCCTCTCTCTCAGAGCATTCTGGGTAATCTGAGCTCAGCAGATTCTTGAAGTTCTTCAGCTCTTTCTTCATCAGATAGATCATTTTGTGTTCAAGCTCCTGAAATCATTGTTCAAACACACACACTTTTATTCAATTGCAGAAAGTGTTCTTCTGGAAAACGTTCAACTGAATTTAAACCAGAAGCACAGGCAAACACATACCCACACATAACCAAACAAACTAGATAGATGGGAGAACAAGGGGCGGGTCAGGATAAGAGACGAGAGAACACATGGTATGCCCAAAACAATGCCATGTGAACACTTGACATGACAATGAACATATATTTGTGTATAAGGGTATTATTTTTTCAGGTTTATTATAGTTTGAAGTTTGAAGTTCATACAATATTTGTATTTTGTTTACTCTGTTTGCTGATATTGAGTTAATATTGTAAACATGTGTACCGACCAAGATGGCGGCGGGAACACATCGCAAGGCTCAATGTCTCTCCAATTTTTGCAATATTGCAGTATTATTCCTTTTCATCTCCAGTGTGTTCGTACAGAACAGATCGGCCTTAACATCATATACCCGACAGGACCTTTTGGATATCGATGAGGAAGTTTCAAAAAGTTTTATCACCGATCTTCGACTCATCCCTGAGACGTAAACAAAGGTAGGGAAAGCGCAGAGGTCTAAGAGTCTAAAGGCAACAACGCTCCGGCTCTCTGTACCCAGCATTTCCTCGCTAATTTGCGGTCACTGGTGAACAAAGTGGACAAGTTTCGACTGCTTATCACCCACAGTAAGAGACTTTTCAACTGCAATGTTATGATTTTCACAGAAACATGGCTACACGGCGATATAACCAACAAGGCTATTGAGCTAGCCAGATGCTACACACCACCATAATAACAGCAGTCTATATTCCACCAAATGCCAAGCTTGCTTCTAAAAGAACTTCATGCAGCCATTAGTAAACAAAAGACTGCTCACCCAGAAGCTACTTTTACTGTCACAGGTGATTTTAATCACCTCAAACTAAAAACAGTGCACGTTTCCTGTGGGGATACACCGATAAAAAAAATTTTGTGTGGGAAAACGAGAACGAGTACTTGCATTTCCGTACTCGCCGATACCGATACCAAGTACTCGGAACTGAATAAAGATTTAGCTTGTTTCGAATTAAGAATATTTATTTAAAATGAAAAGCATGTAGTATGCAACATATAACAGATTAAATAATTATAAAAGAATCCACTGGGAGGTTAGGCTAATTAGCAACATAGGGCGAACACTGCTTTTCAAAATATAAGTGGTGAAACAAAATTGAGAGGAGGTTTGCAAAAGGTTGTGGACATTCTTTTCAAGGAGTCGTTTAGTTTAGTCAGCTCCGTGTCAGTCATGGAGCGGCAGCTTGAGACATCATATCTGAGCTCCAGAACATAGAGGAGACGCAAGAATCCTACATTTTCTACCTCAGAGAGTGGCTGGTCACTCAATGCAATGTACTCAATAATTTTCACAACACTTGGATTGTCTCTGGAAATTTTCTCTCACCTTTCAAGAGTTTGCTGCATTGTGGGTTGTGTTGGTTTAGAATCGTGGGTAAACTCTTTGACCTCGTTGTCATGTTGGTATCCCTAGTTTCCTGCCACACCTGAGGAGACTAACCTTTGCATCATGTGCACACAAACATCGATGGAGCTTTCACCGCCACCACCTTACCCTTCCCCGGCCAGTCAGACCACCTTTCTTTGTTTCTCACCCCTAAGTATTCACCCCTCATCAACCGTGTGAAGCCGTCAGTGAGGACAATCAATGTGTGGCCAGCTAAAGGAGACTCTGTTCTTCTGGAAAGATTTCAAGACACCTGTTGGAGTATGTTTGCTTCTCATACGGACATTGACATGTTGTTACGGCTGGCTCATGAGCCGCAACACAAAATAGGTACAACATCACATTTTGAAGAGAACTCCATTTATTTAACTAAATAAGAATAAAATGTCATACAAACTAGACATCTAAGGGTGTAAAATAAAATTACTGAGTATTTAATGGGTTAACTTAGAAGAGGGAAAAACCAAGCAAAAGCAACACCTGAGAGAGAGCCACTAAATGACATACCAGGCTTTTGTATACTGTAACTCTCCCAGAGGCTTAATCAATGATTAATGTCAACTGTTGCCCAGCCAGCTATTGCACAGCAAAGCCAGCAGGGGGCAATAGGCGGATGTAACACATGTATACCTCCTCCGTACTGGATTACATTAACAACACAGTTGAAGATGTAAAGACAAAAAATACAAATAACAACATACCCTTATCAGAACCCATGGATGAACAGGAAGTGCGACTTCTGCTGAAAGCCCTCAACACTGCCTTCAGTGTTGAGATGACTCTCAGAACTCTCAGAATTCTGAGATGACTCTCAGAACTTCAGTAAATGGCGGGCTAACCTTAAAAGGGGCATCAAGAAGGTAGTGGAACACTTTTCCAACTCTGATCCCCTGACGCATGTGGCAGGGCATACAGATCATCAGCAACTACAAATCAAGCAACTCCAATACAATGGTCATGGACATCTCCTTCCTTAAAAAGCTAAATTACTTTTATGCTAGCTTCAACAGGGACAGCAAGGAGACGGCCATCAAAATCACACCTTTAGCAGACCCCCAACCTCTCAAAATCACCTCCACAGATGTGCACACTGCATTAATCCGGATCAATGCATGCAAGGCTGCTGGCCTAGATGGCATTCCTGGACGCGTACTTAGGGCATGTGCAGAGCAGCTTGCAGGGGTCTTCATGTTCATTTTCAACCTGTCCCTCACCCATGAAACTGTATCAACATGTTTAAAGTCCACATCCATTGTACCAGTACCGAAATACTCCTCCCCAACGTGCCTGAATGACTTTCCCCCCATAGCACTCATTCCCATCATTATGATGTGCTTTGAGCAATATGTACAAGCCTTTGTATGGATCTAGCCCCATCATTTAGTTTGCAGACGATACTTTGGTGATTTGCCTCAACAGTGTCAACGATGAGAATGCCTACAGGGAAGAGGTACAGCACCTGGCTACATGGTGTGCTGACAATAAACTGCTCCTTAACAAAACCAAGACAAAAGAGCTAATTGTGGACTTCAGGAAGAAGAAAGGAAGCACTTATAACCCAATCCACATTAATGGGTTGACTGTTGAGTGTGTCTCCAGCTTCAAGTTCCTGGGAAAGATCTCCGAGGACCTGTCCTGGAAAACAAACACCTCCAGCCTGGTCAAGAAGCCTCAACACCGCCTCTCCTTCCTCAGGACACTGACGAAGAACCAGCAGTCTACAGCCATCCTGGTGAACTTCTACAGGTGTGCGATCCAGAGCATCCTGACCAGTAGTTCAAAGCCTGGCATGGAAACTGCTCAGTCGTGGACCGCAAAGCACTGCAGAGGGTGGTGAAAACACATCACAGGGACAAGACTTCCTGCTATTAAGGACATCCAGAGGAAACGCTGTCTACGTCGAACTCGCAGAATCCTCAAGGACTTCTCTCACCCTGACCACAGAATGCTTTTCCTCCTGTCCTACGGTAGGCACTTCAGGAGCCTCAGGACAAGCACCACAAGATTAAGGGACAGCTTTTTCCCTACAGCTTTCATCTTACTGAACTCTGCCCTCTGACACCCCTCAACACCCCCCCCCACCACAAACACAGACTCCTCCCCCCTCTTCAACACTACACCTGACTTATTACTTATTTATTTACAACCATCAAAAACAATATACTAGTTATTACTTGCACTACTGTCTGTTCATTCAGAAATACTGCAAACTGAAATGTTCTTGGCACTTTACTATCGATTGCAATAGTGTAAATTATGTTCCTATCATCTGTCTTTACTGTCACTTTTACATAATCCATCTGTATAGTATGTTCATAGTACACCTATCTGTATATCATGCTTAGTATTTTTAATCTGTAAATTATGCTCATAATACTTATCTATTCTATATATTCAGTACTTACTGCTTATTTCACTTCTGGATAAATGCTAACTGCATTTTGTTGCCTTGTAACTGAAATGTGCAACGACAATAAAGTTGAATCTAATCTAATCATAATAAACAGTCCAGCGTCAGTGAATGTTATATATTAAATACATTTATGTTCAGTTCAATTCTTGTGTATTTATGAATTGATATTATGGTGCTATATCCTTATTATCCTTTTAATATGAATGAACATCTTATGAACTCTTCCCTTGAATTGTATGAACCTACAGAGATGTTTTAAAAACTTTGATTGTGTTCAGATAGAGAAATATATTTTACCGTGGGTAAATGGAGGGTTAAATAATGTGATATTGTCACATAATTTATGTGATGTGTTGGTCTGAACTCTTCCTTTAGGTTTTATATCAGATGAAGTACTGTCATCTACACCAGAGCTCACAATCACTTAACTTCTGATCACATGACACTTTACGGTGTATGGGGGATCCACACTAGAACAATACTCTAATAGGATGAATGGGCTTAGGTAAGTCAAACAACCAAATAATTTATACTTTATTCATAATATTATAAATATAGCCCTATAGTTCCAGAAAATAAAAATATGCAATACAAAACGATGATACGGTCATCAATGTTAATTTAGGCTTGATGAAAAGAAGAAGAGGAGAAATGGGTAAAAGATAAATGTATGAAACCATATTCTCTCTCTTTATGATCACAGAATCCATATCATGAATAAAGGACTAATGTTCAATGGTGTTTGGTTTAACCCTTTGTAAGTCTTTTTGCAATATTTGCTATGCTTATAGAACAATAATTTGGTTTTAAACTCAATCACGGGATCTAATTTCTAATATTGTGCTTTGTAATAAAACTGTTACAAGTTCAGTTATCATTTCCATCAGCTGGGTTAATATTAGACCCTGTAAATAACCAACAGAATTTTCGAATCTGTGTGTAAAGACGGACATTTGCTATTTATTTAATATTTATTTATTTTATTTAGAATTGTTGCTTAAGTATAGTTTTACAAGTCATAACTAAAAGTCTGTCATGGAGGGAAACATAAGAGCTAAAGGTTCCTCCATGAAATTTAGATTAATATACAAATTAATATCCTAAACATAAAAACAAATTGGTGATTAAAATATAAGATCCAATTGTTTTTGCCCAATACATATAATTTAATTTCCCTGTGACCACTACATATTATGTGTTGTTTAACTGTTATGAGTTTTGAGTAATGCCTCAATATTCTGTCTTATAGAAATGCCTGGAGCTGAACCCTCACTGAACCCCACTGGTGAGGATGAGACTCTGTCACCGATCCTCATAACTGTCCTCACATCTGACTGACGGGATTCAGACTCAGCTGGTTCACAGAGGAGAGTAAGATGTTATCTGGCTTTGTTTTCCCAAAGGAGTTTCCTTCAGGGTGTTCTTCAATGTAGAACCGTCACTGCTTCATCTACATCATGTGCTATTTCAATTCTGTGAAAGTTTCTGAACATCTGTCAAATCTGAACATCCTACCTGGAAAACAGAATCCATGCGCTTCCCTCTGAATGACTCTGATCCATCTGTTGTGTTTCTGTAATTGAACAAAACATTGAATATGTACATATATTTGTTGGGGGTCCATTCTCGGCGTTAACATGCTGCGTTAACGTGAGACTCTTATCGGGCGATAAAAAAATAATCGACGTTAATCTACTCTCAAAGTTGGGATGGGAACTACACAACCTATGATGATTTTTACCTTTGATCTTTAAGCGCGGATGTATTCGTAACCGAATTACAAAGGTGGGGGCGAGAGCGTGTCTTCTAACCTGTGTGTATACCTACTGTGAAATGACCTCATCACAACTTACGTGCTAACATGCATGCACCTGTGAAGCCACCGGGTTTGCTTCAAGGAACCTTTATTTTTTAAGAAACTTCCCAATGGAAACCTCGACAAGTCTAATGCTGCATTCACAGCAGACATGAATTGAGCGTCATGCGCAAGTGATTTACATGTTAAGTCAATGCAGAGATAGGATGAGATTTCCTATGACACGAATGGCATGAGTTGAAAAAATTTAACTTTTGCGAAATTTCGCGCTGCGTTAACCAATCAGAAGCTTGCTTTTTCGGAAACAAACATGGAGGAGAAAGTCATCAGGGCTTTATGTGGAAACAGAGCTTTATAAATCCATATTATAATTATATTATACATTAACGTGGACAGGAATAAAAATGACATTTACTGGAAGAAATTTAGTGAAGAAAAAAATGTTGAGCTTTATACAAATATTGAGACTATAAATAAAGCTGTCACATTAAGTTTAATCACTTTATTTTACAATAAATGACTTTTCGTCTGACAAGTTGACGAGTTTCCCTGACAGAAACCCCTCCCATTTGCGTGAATGATGCGTTGGACGCTAATGAGGCAAATTGTTCACGCGAATGAACTTAAATGTTCGAGCGTCAAACTACACGCGTGTGGTGTGAACGCGGCACAAGGTTGTTTGCACCTTGTGCAATGACTAACTTTTGGTCATTAATTGGGTAGCACACATATTCTGCTTGTGTTCAACAGAATTCAAATTAGCCATTTTAATCTAGATTAATCTAGTTCCAAGTTTACAGAGAGATTAATCTAGATAAAAAAAATTCTATGCCCACCACTAATTTATCTGTAACATGTAATACACAACAGTAAACACATGAATGAATGTTTGTGTGTTTGTTCTCACCTCACATCTGCACCAGAGTCTTCTGAACTGAAGTGAAGTGGATGACGCATTGATCGATCACTCTTCATAGACACAGAGCTGAATTCAGCAGATTCTTTATCAATCAAACTAAAACACAACAACAATTAAACACTGTTTCATCCAAAACTATACTCTTACAGCCCTGACACATAGTATATTATACAAAGAATGATCAACTTCTGTTTGAATCATATTAATATAAGATTGTGTCACCTGTTCATTGTGTTTGTGTGTTTGTGTGTGTGTTTGTTCAGATGTTGATGTTCTATCTGTACAGAAAGTGAACACACACACACATGACTCTTCAGATGAAAGCAGCAGAAGTCTCAGGGTTTATTTCTGATGGGTTTACTGCTGATATATTAAACACACATTATTGTGAAAGAACTTCAGATGATGTTTGTCTGTCATGTGACAACTATTGTTCTCTCTCTCTCTCTCTCTCTCTCTCTCTCTCTCTCTCTCTCTCTCTCTCTCTCTGGTCTCTCTCTGGTCTCTCTCTCTCTCTCTCTCTCTCTGGTCTCTCTCTCTCTCTCTCTCTCTGGTCTCTCTCTCTCTCTCTCTCTCTCTCTCTCTGGTCTCTCTCTCTGGTCTCTCTCTCTGGTCTCTCTCTCTCTCTCTCTGGTCTCTCTCTCTCTCTGGTCTCTATCTCTCTCTCTCTGGTCTCTCTCTCTCTCTCTCTCTCTCTCTCTCTCACTCTCTCACTCTCTCACTCTCTCTGGTCTCTCTGGTCTCTCTCTCTCTGGTCTCTCTCTCTCTCTCTCTCTCTCTCTGGTCTCTCTCTCTCTCTCTCTCTATCTCACTCTCTCACTCTCTCTGGTCTCTCTGGTCTCTCTCTCTCTCTGGTCTCTCTCTGGTCTCTCTCTCTCTCTCTCTCTCTGGTCTCTCTCTCTCTGGTCTCTCTCTCTCTCTCTCTGGTCTCTCTCTCTCTCTGGTCTCTCTGGTCTCTCTCTCTCTCTCTCTCTGGTCTCTCTCTCTCTCTCTCTCACTCACCTGTGTAGAGTTGTAGATCTTCACTCTCTCACTCCTGACTAGAATATCACAGAAGAGAAATCATTTCTTCATCACTTTTCACTTTGACATCATGTCATTTTCATCATATTTAAAGTTTACTTCATGTTCATCTCCGCTCTGATCTCAAAACAGATTCTTAATAGTTTCATTTTTACCTGAGACTTGATGAGACTTGAGAAAAAGTGACGTCATTTAAAGTCACAGTGCACATTTACACAAGTTAAGGTGTGTTTTTTTTTTTATTTAAATGTAGTATCATTAACATAAATGATAAATGATAAGAATTGATAACAATAATCATTTACATTTACATTTATTTAACAAACAAACACACAATACTATTCATAGTGCACATATGTGTAATTGTGAAGGTGCAGTAACGTGTACAGTATACATGATTCACTTAGGTTGTTCATGACTGATTCATTTTTTTTTCAAACCTTAATACTGAATGGTTAAACTAACATCATTTCATCTTTAAAAATCTTCTCAACTTACACATCCAATCAGTCTTTCCTCTGGCATCCTGGACTATAAATTGGATTATGACCAGCAGAGAAAAAAAGAGATGTATAAATAAATGGTAATCTTTTTGAACATGTTTCGTCAAGTCTACACTGTTCTTTATGGCACAATGAACCTTACTGTTTGATCTTGAGTTTTCCAAATCATAAAGGCTCCTTGGAAACGCTTCTTTTTATTTAGTTCTTCCCCTGAATTAACTCAAACTGAAAATCATACAAAATGAAAATGTTAATACTCAATGCCAACAGTAGAAAATAAATAACAGTGTTATAGTAATAGAAATAAAAACACAATTAAAATATAATACTGGATAATGGACTCACGTCTATTCGGCCCGGTTTAATCCAGCTCATTGGTTTGTTCCAGATGAGATGGAGCTGGGACAGGCACAGATTCTAAATCTGACTCATCATGAGATGAAGCTGGTCAGGTGTGACTGTCTCTGTAGATGGACCTGCAATATTCAATATTTCTGATCATTAATGATGTCATATTAAAGGCATAATGATTTAACTTGATACTGACACATCAGTGAAATGATTGCTTGAAATCAAACAGTGATCCTCAAACATTATTAAATCGTTTCAAAAGGGATTTCTTTACCTTCCAGGTCTCCATTGAGTCAGTTGTCTGCCATCATCTCCTGTACATTTGCTCTGAGGAATTAATTTCTCTGCAAGGAATTACTCAGGAAATTACAGCATTCTGTAAGAGAATTGACAAAGTTATTTAGTGATGTGTGTTCTCTTCATGTGACACACTAATGTTGTCATGGATGTCTCTTACGATGGATAACTTGAAGTCAAAGGTCAGTTTCTCAGTCTTGTGGCCCTTTTTAGTCATAAAGGGCTCGTGTCCATGTAGCATTCTGTACAGCAGTCGGCCGAGAGACCAGACTAATGATAATTCAGCTTGTGATCTTCTTCCCTTCAGGAAATCAAGGTTGAAGACTTTTCCTGTTAACAAAGAGAAGAGATGTTCAGATATTAGTCAACACATATGTAATGGTCAGAAGTATGTTATTCTTAAAACATAAGAGACGTGTTTTACCCTTGTATTCACTGATGTATTAAGCACTGAGGATGAGTTCCTCACAACCAGTGTGCCAAATTTTCATTGTTTCCATCTTCCTGTCGATGATGCAGTTTTCTTCCATGATGTCCTTATGAATCACATCTCGGTCAAGGCAGTGTTTGAATCCTTCAGCTGCCTGTTTACAAAAGGTGCGTGCCACGGTTTCATCCAGGCGACCACCGCTGCGCTTGATGAAGTTCTTTAAACTCATGCAGGATTCCAGATTTTCAAAAACCATGATGACTCTTTTATGATATCCTCAAACCAGCGATGCATCTGTAGAACGTGCTGCTTTTCGGTTGTTCTGACACAAGCGCATAGAAAACCACTTCTGTGTCAGCGGTCTTGTAGATTTCAGGCTAAAGAAACATTCAATATGAAGTTAATTTTCATGAAGCTTTGGAATTAAGATGAAAAGAGGTCTCTAATAGATATATAAGATATAGATCTTGTTAAATCATTTATCTTTACAACTTACACATCTAATATATTTCTTCTCGTGGTCCTTGCCAATAACTTTGAGAACAACCTTCAGAGAGAAAGAAACATAGGCATTTGTGAAGTCATCAAATCCATAAACTTATGAGCATTATTTGAGACATGTTTATAATCTTAATACTGAGAAATGATACTAACAGTCTGATTTCCGTGTCGCTTTAAAGACTCCTTGCGTAGCTTCTTCTCATTAAGATCATAAAGGGAATCAACTGTAACTAAAAACATACAAAAGAAAATTGTTAATATACACGCTGATAACTGTTGTAATGAATAACAATGATGAAGCCTAATAAATAGAAAAACAATCATAATGAAATACTGAAACCGAAAACTTTGACTTAACGTCGATGTGAAATCACTTGAAGAAGAGCTCAGGCGATGTGAACTGAACCAATGAACAAAATCTGATAAAATTCTTTGATTTATTGAGTTACGTAACATAAAAGATTACGTCAACTCAAAAACCTTGGCAACAATTATATTACTTAAATCAATTATATATTGATTTCATATGCAAATAAATGTTTAAATGTATTATAACTTTCCTAAAACCAACTACAGGTTGATTCAGATTACTTCAGTATACAATATAAACATGATTCATATATTTTCTATGGATAGTTTATGTAAAAGTATTTTAAAAACTTAAAGGTTATGCAGAATAAACTGCAAATAATCTAAGAATATAAATAATAAATTTACTCACTTTTAAGATACGTTATGTCGTCTGGTCACAGTTAGTTAAAAAGAGTTAATTTACCTCAGAAACTTTAAATAATCTTCTATGTAAAACCAGAACAATTAAATACATTTTATGTCAAAATAATGAAAGTTTTTCCTTTACTTTCCACTAAATATATACCAAACATATATAACAACATTTTAAACAATTATAATTAATTTAAAATGAGCGCGAAACTGGCGGAAGTCAGATGTGTCATTTCAAAATAAAAGTCCTGCGGGACTTCTTCTTCTTCTTTGAGGTTTACAGTCGGCTTGAATCCACGATCATTACACAACCATAACTTTCTTATTTATTCTCTGTTATTCCAGTTCCTTTATCCCTGCTCTCCTCTCATCTTATTCTACTCATAAACCCAGTTTCCATAAGAAATTACACAGACTTTTCTTGGTTTATCGGATAATACTAATATTTACTATATCTTTATATTCCTGCCTACCCATCTTTCTTTCACTCCTGCATAAGTTTCCTTCTCTGTTCCTCATATCTTCTGCAATTTAACATGACACGCTCAATAGTTTCTTCCACCACACAATTCTCACAGTAACCAGAATGATGCCGTCATATAATATATAACGTTCTATTCAAATTACTTTACCCGATTCTAAATCTAGTCATTACAATTTCTCCTCATCTCCTCTCAGTGCCATCTTTCTTTAGAATAGTATACAGAAGTTCTCCTTTCACTTCCCCGTCTCATTTTCTTTCCGAACTATACTTTTGTGCGCTGGGACCCAAATGACTTGTATAACAATCCTCTTTTCTTTTATTCTCTTATATGTTGTCAATGTTGTATACATCAGGTCCTGGGGACTTTTAGACATAACTGATCTGAGACTATACAGCGCCGGCATTGAGTCGCTACTAATTAGGACTTTACTTATATAGATACTTCTGTACCTATCAATCCATTCCAATAGCATAAAGATAGCATATAACTCAACTGTATATACATTTAAGTTGTTCTTTTGCATTCGCCCTCCTTCTTAGCTAACTGTCGATCCAGAACTCTCTCCCGTTCATCCCCAAATCTCTAGCTGCCTCATCTCCTATCCATCCAAAACTAGACTTTTGTGCCCTTTCCTTCTCCCAGCTAGCTTGCAGTCCTGCGGGACGAATAAAAGATCTCTATTAGAAGGAAAGATATCGCTTTGTTTAATTTATGTAATCTGCCTTTTATGTCCTTTAAGGTCATCTTTCAAAAGAGACGACAGAAAGGTGGAGTTCATTTTGGGACATTCAAAAAATTAAATTGTAAAATAATACATTTTTTTTTTATATTACCTTAAACGAGGGAGGGAGGGAGAGAGTGAGTTCACACATATTAACATCGGCACACACACACACACACACACACACACACACACACACACACACACACACACATACACACACACACACACACACACACACCAGAGGTCGCAGTAACCGAATATAATCCGTCATTGACAGATTTTTTTCAGCTGTGACAGAAAATATGAAGGTGTTACGTCATTTTGACGGATTATGCTGAGGGTGATCTATTGTAATTTGTAACTGATGGCGATTGTCTTTATTAATAATCAATTGTATTATCTTGTATTGTCTCCTCTTTGTCAGCGCTGTGTACAGTTGTAAATAGTTGTGATATTGTTAATGAAGGTGAATAAAGAGGAAGTAATGCAGAGTTTGTGAGCACTAAAGAACACAGAGGGGTGCAGCTGTACCCCTGGTGCAGAATGATCGCGTGCTGCAGGATCTCACATTCAGAGAATCCTACAAACTTCTGATCACTTCCTTTCCTGACTACAGAACATAATATGAAAAGTTATATTTTTAAATATGGTCGTGTTTTAATTCCCTCCGCTGTCAGTGTGAAAAAAAACACATGGAATTCTTGAAAAAATATTTTTTTGTTAATTTGTCAAATAAATAAAGGAATTATTTTGCCAATATTCTCTTTGTGCAAGTGCATGATTAAAAAATGTATGAAAAAACCAATTAGAAAATATGTAAATTAAATGACGGACAATAATAGATTACGACGGAATTTTTTCAACCATCTCCGTCAAAATGACAATAAGCAAAGTCTAACGCGACCTCTGATATACACACAAGCACGCACGCGCATGCACACACACACACACACTCATTCACAAACTGGTCAAACTGGGGCTCAACACTTCGCTGTGCAACTGGCTGTTGGACTTTCTGACTGGAAGACCTCAGGCAGTACGTGTCGGCAGTATCACATCCAGCACCATCAATCAATCAATCAATCAATCAATCTTTTATTTGTCACAGACACTGTTACATGCCGTGAAATGGCACCCCTCAGACCATAAACACATAACACATCAAGGGAAGACAGATCCGAGAGGTAGTACAGAGAAAAAGGAACAACATGATACACAGGGAAAGTTGGCTCAAAAAAAAGAACCCCTCTCAGACTGTCCTACAGTAGGGCAGTGTGAGACCCGGGAGACAAAAAAGCCCTTGCATTAAGCACATAAACTGGACATGACATTGCAATGGGGAGGGGGACAGGGAATTGAGGTGTCCAATGTGGGCAACAGCCATCTGCCCCTGCAGCTATGGAGTACAGCGCTGGATCCAGACCCGCCTGCCCGCACCAGAGGAGATAAGCATGCGAAGGAGTGGGATGGGGCTAGAGGTAAAGTCCTTGGAATGGGTACAGGAAAGTCAGAGAGTCTCATTATCTTGTTCTCGTGGGGGTTGCTTATCTTCAGCACAGGCCTTGGCCAAGGCTGTCTGAAAGGGTTGACGCCGAAAACAAATTATTTCTTCTTAAAATTTGGGACGATATCTGCTAGTTTTCGCAGTTATCTAATGTCCATCACTGGTCGCCATTTCAGCCAAATTCCTTTGCAAAGTTGCTAGTTTCTCCAAGATGTTTTCCATTTTGCGGTCGATGTTTTCCATTTTCCGGTCCATAGCCACCCCGTTGTTTTCCATTTTGCGGTCTATGGCCACTATAGCCACTCCGTTGTTTTCCAGTTTTCGGTCTAAGACCACCGTGATGTTTTCCAATTTCCGATCCATTGCCGCAGCATGAGTACTAGCAGCTTTGCCCATCTCAGTCTCAATCCATCCGGTCAACTTGCTGGGGCTTTGATCATTGACCGCTTTTATCACTCGACGGTTCCACAGGGTCCCACCTAGTCCAATCAGTAGAATCCCTGCTACCACAGCTCCTAATATGTAGATATCTTCAACATCCTCCAGGGACAATGTCGCCAGGCACACGGTGCGCCAATTCTCCCACCCGTCCATCATGTATCCAGCTGCAAATGTTCCTTCAGGACAACTGGGTTCCCCCGAACCCCGGCTTCTCGTCGAGAAGAGGGTGTCAATTGCGCTCAGAGACCAGCTAATCAAATCCATTATTCCTTTTCTGTTTCGAGAGCAGGGCAAAGAGAGTCTCAGGACAGAGTAACAAGACAAAGCAAGCAGTTAGGAGAGATAAGGGAGAGGAGAGGGAAAAGATGCGACCGCCTTCGCCAAGAGCCAAAAGAGACTGAACACTGGGGTCCCCCAAGGATATGTGCTGAGCCCCCTCCTCTTCACTCTGCTGACCCACGGCTGCACACCGTCACACAACTCCAGCCTCTTCATTAAGTTTGCGTATGACATTTCTGTGGTGCTCATTAGCAACAAAGATGAGACAAACTACAGGAGCGAGGTGAGCCGCCTCGCCAGGTGGTGCAGTGACAACAATCTCTCTCTGAACGTGGAGAAGATGAAGGAGATTGTTGTTGACTTCAGGAGAGCGCACACTCAGCATGTTCCTCTGACCATCAATGGTGCGACTGTGGAGAGAGTGAGCAGCACCAACTTCCTGGGTGTGCACATCATAGAGGACCTTTCCTCGACCGACAACACCACAGCACTGGCCAAGAAATCACAGCAACATCTCTACTTCCTGCAAACTGAGGAGAGCCAGAGCCCCACCCCCATCATGTACACCTACAGAGGCACCATCGAGAGCATTCTGACCAGCTGCATCACTGTGTGGTATGGCGCCTGCAACGTGTCCTGCCGGAAGACTCTGCAACACATGGTGAGAGCAGATGAGAAGATAATTGGTGTCTCTCTCCCCTCCCTCCAGGACATTTATGGAACCCGTCTTACTCGAAAAGCCCTCTGCATTGCAGGTGATCCCACTCACCCATCACACAGCTTCTTCAGTCTGTTGCCATAAGGGAGGAGACTACGAAGTCTCAAGGCCAGGACCAGCAGACTGAAGAACAGCTGAACTCGCTCCCGACCTTGCCCGCTGTCCCTATTCTGCCTCAGGCACCACTAACCCTGACAAACAACAACCAAAGAACACAAGCACTTGATCATTAGTATTTTTGTCTTACAGCATACACGCTGGTAAGTGTTTAAAACAACACAAAAATACCAAGTAAGAATCAAATTCTTACCTCATTGAACATCTCGTTCATCTCAGTGATGACACTGATCATTACTAGAAATAATTCTTTACTTGTAAAAAACATCAAATGTTTAAGCACAATAAGACAAAAACACGCTAAAGTTTAATTATAAATAATAAACAAAGATGCTAACAGTTTGATTGCTAGCTAGCAGCGCTAAAAGTGGTTAGCGACTACGATTCCGTTATCTAATTCACAACAATATTCTAAAGTAAATAAAAGTTAAGTTTAGCACTTACATGCTGATTATTTTTGATTTTATATAAGTTTGATAATAAAATTTATATTTTTTATCATGTTTTGATTGAGCCCCGCCCACCCCGCCTTCTCTAGCTCGTGTTGATTGGTCAACGCTGCTCTGTAGTAACACGAGGCAGATAAATGTGTAAAACTCGACAAAATGACTCAATAAGAATCAAATTCTGACCTTATTGGACATCTTGTTGCTCTTCATCGTGATTTCTGACAAGATTTGTAGCTGTGGACCGATAAAAAGTGTCAAATAATGGAAGTACAACACGATCTTCCGCACGAGTTTATTTACGCGCTGGAATTCCCCGACGCTAATCTCCATAGCAACGGATTGAAACGGAAGTTTATAACCATGGCAACGGTGTATTTACACATTTGGTTGTTGCCTCCTGCTGGTGATTTGAGTTATAATAATTCTTTACTTGTTAAAATAAGACAAAAACACGCTAAAGTTGAATTATAAATAATAAATAAAGATGCTAACAGTTTAATTGCTAGCTAGCAGCGCTACGACTGTTTAGCAGCTAATATTCCGTTATCTAATTCACAACAATATTCTGAGTAATTATTTATCAAATAAAAGTTAAAGTTTAGTAATTACAAACTGATTTGTTTCCATCTTATAAAAGTTTGATAGAAAAGTTTTGTTATTTAATCCAGTTAAGCGTGAGCCCCGCCCCTACTCATCTCGCTCAAGTTCAAAGGTCAACGCTGCTACTGGTCACGTGACGCTTTGAGACATAAAAGCTGATTGACAACAATGAGATAATTTATATAAAATAATAAAAATAATTAAAAGCTCCATGACTTGTTGTATCATATAAACATGAAATAGAAGATTTTACTGCACCATATTTGTGTTTCTGTTCATGAAATAACTATTGTTTTTCCATGTTAGCTTTTATAATATAAATAATTATAATATTTATGATAATATTCATAATAGAAATACTATTATAATAATAACATAAATAATTATAATTATAATATTAATAACATTAATAATTATAATGATAATAATAACAACAGAAATTATTATAATTATGATAATTATAATTATAATAATAGTAATAATAGAAATACTATTAATAATAACAGAAATAATTATAATTATAATAATAATAGTAATAATTCTTATTATAATTATAATGTCTTAACTGCTATTATTATTATTATTATTGTTATTATTAGTTATTTTTACTGTTGTTATAATTATTATATTTGCTACTATTACTTTTACTGTTATTATTACGGCTATTATTGTTTTTTTTATAATCATTGTTTTACTATGAGCATCTTCACAAAAGTAGTTATTTGCCCGCTAGTGTTTTAATTAATTAAAGTAATTAAGAAATGTCACAGAATTAGTCACAGAAATGTAAAGCACTCGTCATAGAATAAACAAAAACTAGTTTAAAATTCTTTAAAAGGACTCTCAGCATGAGACTTAAGAAGCTGCTCATAAAATGACAAAACATTCTTAAATTCTAATCACAAGATGATTACATTTAGTTGTAGTTATAACATAATCCCCATAGTTCCCTTTGTTTCATTTCAGAATCATAAAACAAAGAAATTATATAGAAATATTTGAAATATACAACCCCAAATCATAAAAAGTTGGGACAGTATGGAAAACACAAATAAAAAAAGAAAGTAGTGATTTCTAAATTTACTTTGACTTATATTTCATTGCAGACAATATGAACACAAAATATTTCAATATTTCTTTTTTCAATATTTGGTCAACTTCATGTCATTTGTAAATATTCATCCTTTCCCGTCATTCAGACCTGCAACACATTTCAATCTGCACACATAGTCGGCATTGAGTAACACATTTTGGTCATTCCATTAAATTATTCAGGGTAAAAAATTACGTAGAGCTAGTAGGATTATTCAGACACTTCCTGCAAGCAAACTTAATGAAAACCTTTGAAGGAGAAGGAAGATTACTGTAAGTCTTAACATCACCACATTTCCAATTAACATTCAAATTCTATCATTATTTAATTAACCTCATGTTTCTCTAAACCATATTCACCTAACCATCAGGCAGGATCAGGTCTCAATCTGTCTGTCAACAACCAAAGAACACAAGCACTTGATCATTAGTATTTTTGTCTTACAGCATATATGCAGGTAAGTGTGTAAAACAACACAAAAATACCAAGTAAGAATCAAATTCTTACCTCATTGAACATCTCGTTCATCTCAGTGATGACATTACTTATCACTTGATGCTTGTGTAGTATAGACGCATCTATATATGAGTCATTATACAAAACGGGTGCCCTTTGGGTCCGCAACATTTGATGAGATGCATAAGGCACAAACATGTCCCAAAATGTGTTTACAAAGCTTAAATGTATTCATTCAAGTGTTGTTGTTAACATGATATATGATAAAAAATATATGTTTTAAAGAGTAACATTCTATTTTAATCATTTTGTTTTCGTTCAAAGCTAAGTTCACATGTCTGTGTTGACCAACATGACATTTTCATCTAAAATATCACCAAATAAGTTATGTATTTTTTTAAACATTTATTATTTTTAGGATTTTGTACACGTCCCTTTAAATATTTTGTTAATTGCGTCCCTCAGTTTGACTTACCACTCCGTCACACTAACTTGTTTTATCTATAAATAATGTACTGTTGCTCTAAATGACATCACAGGACAGAAGTGACATCATTGTACCCTTATTTGTCGCCAAGAACAAAAGAGGCAAGTACTGACATTCCTGTTTTCATGGTAGGCAGGTTCCGTCAGGCTCAAACCAACCACCCCGTCACGCAAAATAGAAAGGGAAAACTGATTTTTATTTTTTATTTTACATTGTTAATGCAAAAATAGATATATTTCAGATAGAATGCATGTATGCTAGGTGAGGAACTTGACCACATGGGAGATCTGCGGCCATTTTGTGCAGAAATTTACCAACCCGTCACATACCACCCCATCAATCACTATTGCTATAGTTTCACATATTTTCACATTGACTTCTCAGAGATCCAAGCTGTCCACTTTGGCTCCTCGCACCAACAAGCTACTCTGCACACTGGTGTTTTCTACATAGGTGGTGAAAAAGAGCCCTTCTGTTTTAGCACAGTGTCACCCTCCAAACACAAAAGTCCCCCAGCTATATGGGAACACATGAATCCGGTGCTGAATTATCTACAAGCCACAAACCCAGATGTATCTGTTTTACACTTTCTGAGTGAAGGACCTTGTACCCAATACAGACAGAAAGGGAATTTCTTCCTTTTACATTTACATTTACATATAGGCATTTAGCAGACGCTTTTATCCAAAGCGACTTACAATAGTCGAGGAGACAATGAAGCGGTAAATAGCCGATACAACAATAGGTGAACAAGTGCTACAACAATGTTACCAAGTTACACAGAGAGAGAAGTTACAAAAGTTTTATTTTTTTTTGATAGAGTGAGTAGGTTAGAAAAAAAAAGGTACTCCTAGTGAGTTAGGTGTAGCCGGAAAATATGAGTTTTAGGTGTTTTTTGAAAATAGAGACCGAGTCTGACAAGCGTGAAGCCAGAGGCAGATCATTCCACCAACGAGGAACTGAAGCAGAGAACGTACGAGAGAGAGATTTCTTACCCTTTTGAGCTGGAACCACAAGTCTCAGCTCATTTGCGGAGCGCAGAGATCTTGAGGGTCTATATCTTTGCATTAGTGAGTTAAGGTAAGTGGGTGCTGAACCGGTGGTGGTCTTGTAGGCAATGAGAAGACATTTAAATTCAATGCGAGCTGCTACAGGAAGCCAATGTAGTTTAATGAAGAAAGGTGTTACATGGGTCCTTTTTGGTTCCTTGAACACCACTCTTGCCGCTGCATTTTGAATCATCTGCAGAGGTTTAGTTGTGCACATCGGGAGTCCAGCAAGCAACGCATTGCAGTAGTCCAGCCTGGACAGGACCGGAGACTGGACCAGGATTTGTGTGGAGTGTTCTGTGAGAAACTGTCTGATCTTCCTGATGTTGTAAAGCATGAATCTGCAGGATCTGGCAGTCACGGCAACATGATCTGTGAAGTTGAGCTGATCATCGATGATTACTCCCAAGTTTCTCGCAGACCTGGAGGGCACAATGGTTGATGCTCCTAGTTGGATAGAGAGGTCGTGACGAGTCTTCGGGTCGGCAGGGATGACAAGAAGTTCCGTTTTCGCAAGGTTTAGTTGCAGGTGGTGTTGCTTCATCCAGAGGGAGATGTCGCTCAGACATGCTGAGACTCGGGTCGAAATCGTCTGACCTTCCGGATGAAATGCAAGGTGGAGTTGCGTGTCATCCGCATAACAGTGGTAGGAGAAGCCATGCTTACGAATGACTGATCCCAGTGATGTCATGTAGATCGAGAAGAGCAACGGTTAAAGAACTGAGCCCTGAGGTACACCGGTGTCAAGATGTTGCGGTTCTGAGACTTCACCTCCCCACGAAACCTTGAAGGATCTACCCGAGAGGTAGGATACGAACTATTGGAGAGCCTTGTCGGAGACGCCCATTTCCTTGAGAGTCGAAAGGAGAATACTGTGGTTAACGGTGTCAAAAGCAGCGGATAAGTCCAGCAGGATGAGAACGGATGACATGGAGGCCGCCCTTGCCAGTCGTAGGTCTTCAACAACTGAGAGCAGAGCTGTCTCTGTAGAATGTCCTTTCTTGAAGCCTGACTGGTTGCTGTCCAAGAGGTTGTGTAGAGTAAGATAGGCCGAGAGTTGATCTGAGACGACACATTCCAGGGTCTTTCTGATGAAGGGCAGTAGAGAGACTGGTCTGTAGTTCTCTAGAAGTGCTGAATTCAGCGAGGGTTTCTTCAACAGCGGGGTGATCCGGGCTTCTTTGAAAGCAGTAGGAAATGTGCCAGAGTTGAGCGATGAGTTGATGATGTGGGTAATTGCAGGAATAACCGAAGGAGAGATGTCTTGCAGGAGATGGGTGGGGATGGGGTCCAGCGAGCAGGTAGTCGGGTGATTCAAAACGATGATTTTCGCAGCGTCGTTTTTAGTCAACGGAGAGAAAAAGCGGAGGGAGGTGATCAAAGGAGCCGGAATATGGTCCAGCGGTGGTGGAGCGGAGAACTGATTGCTGATAGCTGTGGTCTTCTTCACAAAGAAGGATGCAAAGTCATCTGCTGTAGGTCAGACGAGGGAGGAGGGGTAGGAGGACAGAGTAGATTAGAGAAGGTCTTGAAGAGAGCGCGAGAGTCTGTTGAGCTGTTTACTTTTGCCTGGTAGAACTGAGTCTTGGCTATTGAGACATCCTCAGAGAAAGAAGAGAGAAGAGTTTGATAGAGAGAGAGATCTGCAGGGTCATTAGATTTGCGCCATTTTCTCTCAGCTGCCCTGAGCTTGGTTCTGTGTTCCCGGAGGACATCAGAGAGCCACGGTGTTGAAGGGTTGGCACGGGCTGGTCGAGATGTAAGCGGGCATAAATTGTCCAAGCAGGATGTTAGTGTAGAGCAAAGGAGGTGAGCGGCATTGTCAGTGTTAAGTAGAGCAAACTGATCAGGAGGAGGGAGCACAGAGGAAACAGCAGAGGATAGGGTGAGAGGAGAGAGCGTGCGTAGGTTACGCCTGAAGGTAACAAGGGAGGAAGGGTAAGGAGTGTCGGATGTTGTCACGTCGAGGTGAAGTGTGACGAGAAAAAAATCGGAATAGTGAGTGCAGAAGAGTCAGATGTAGGGATGGCACACAGGTTATCGGTGTTGCTTGTCCTACGGCGTGACCCAAAGGGTTTACGAGTGTTAGTAACAGTGAGAATTTTGTGACACATGGTTAAGTGGCAGATA
>JAWHQN010000187.1:35000-135000 GCA_033220385.1 Triplophysa yarkandensis | reverse complement strand
TGTTTTTTATTGGGTCTTTTCAGGGTCATCTGGTTGACTATAGAAACCTGATTCAAGATGCAGTTAAAGGGGCCGCAAATGACCCAATGAACACTTTGCCCTGCGCTCCTGATTTCTCGGTAGGCCCGGGTCAATTCTTCTAATACTGGATTTCTACAAACTGGCGTGTGTGACATGTTTTATATCTGACTGTGTACAGGAGCGCCTGCTGAAACCAGTAAGTGCTATCTTTGGCATGAATAATGAAATGAGAGAGCTTGCAGCGGTTATAAGTCGAGTAAGTCAGGGTTTCTTTTCATTTGGATTGTTCAAGAACGTGATCAGGTATAAATGCATATCTCTTTTTTATTAAAGACATATACCAACTTTAAGATGGAAAAAAAGAACGAAGCTTTGAATTTATAATCAACAATGTTGGTTTTTCCTTTAACAATCATTGATTAACATGTTCAGACTAATTCTAATCTGACTAATAGAGCCAACAGACCATCTAAACAGGATTAATTGAATTAAAAACTAAATATACAGGTAAAGATATACATTTCGTGAGAACTATTCTAATGGACAGACCGTATGTTTATGTATATGGATAGTTGACAGCTACATTTTTGAAAACCATATTTCTTTCAAATAAATCTCTCTTATGCTATATTATATTATAAAAATAAATACCTACTGTATAATATAACTCTAAAACGCTGTGGTCACAACATAGGTCAATTATTCGTCAACTACCAATACATAATAAAATATATAGAAATCTGCATATATATATATAGAATATGTTTCTATTCCATGTCATTCAGAGGTTTTGTACCAATTGCTTTTAAATGTTGTGCATGTGGTTTACAGACAGTATAATACTATAATAAAATCATATTTTTTGTAAGCTTTCCCCATCATAATGATCATAGATTAAAGTGCAATACATTATGATTTATGATGTACAAATACTAATATTTATACAAACGAATGGAATACTTAACACTGTGCTTGCGTTTTTGGAATATTTTAACGCTAAAGATTGTGTTTCTATCTAACAGTAGAGAGCGATATACATTCTGTTTATTGTGACGATGATGTGTCACTCGGTATCTCAGTACTCTGTAATATAATGGTGTGTAGCTCAGTATCAATATTAACATTAATGAAACACACATTGATACTGAGCTACACACCATTATATTACAAAGCAGAATGTATACTGCTCTCTCTCAACACGCACACACACGCACACACACACACACACACACACACACACACACACACACACACACACACACACACAAAGTGGAACGTGTATTATTGAAGTACTCCATTTCATCTTTTTCTCCTGTCTCTCCATAAAGGATATCTATTTACACAACCCCAATGTGCGCTGGGACGACATTATAGGCCTGGAGGCCGCCAAGCGATTAGTCAAAGAAGCTGTCGTCTATCCCATTAAGGTACTTGGCTGCTAAACACTTTGGTATTTCTCAAGCTGCCGCCTGCCTTCGATTCTGAATACATCTCCACTGAAGGCAAGAGGAAAGCAAAGCGCCGGGTTATTTCTTAAGATGACATGAAATCCATACCTGAATACCATCCAATCCAGCCGCTATTGTATCCGGCTCATCTCTGGCTTGTGTGGCGATGACTGCAAATCCACATCACGCTCCTGACAAACAGGACATGTAAACATTATTTGTCTTCCCTAACTCAAGCGTGCGGATGAAGGTCGCCACGCGTAGAACGAGTTCTGCATTGTGTGATGCATATGAATGGACGATATTATGCAAACTTGGTCAATTCTGGGTGATTTTTACATAAGAGGTAAAAGACAGGTTGAGTTTGGAAACCAAGGAAAGCATTAAGTGCTTTTATTCTGAGTTGAAGGAATCAAAGTCAAGGGTTCGTTCAAGAATCATCTTGTTTAAATCTACTTTGCGTTACCCGTGGATGTTTTCATGTGTGCTTATTTCCTTTTCAGTACCCTCAACTCTTCACAGGAATTCTGTCCCCGTGGAAAGGTTTGCTCCTCTATGGACCACCTGGTGGGTCATTTTGATATTCTTGGGTATTCTACTTTCGACATTCAGATGCAACCGTTTGTGTTAAATCCGTGAGGTCTGTTCTTCAAAACAGGGACAGGAAAGACCATGCTGGCCAAAGCTGTAGCCACGGAGTGCAACACAACATTTTTCAACATCTCTGCATCCAGCATTGTAAGCAAGTGGAGGGGAGATTCGGAGAAGCTGGTTCGGGTAGGTCAATAGAACTGAATGTTTTCTCAGCTTTGCACGGTTTTAAAGTTTTCCCGTTTCTCTGCAGGTTTTGTTTGAGCTGGCAAGATTTCACGCTCCGTCCACCATCTTTCTGGATGAGCTGGAGTCTGTGATGAGCCAGCGTGGGGTCGGCCAGGGGTGAGACTATACTCTGTGCGTCAGGATCAATTAAATGAGGCTGATCATTCTTATTTTGATTACATTGTACCATGATGTACATCTGGTCTTCAAGGAGTGAACACGAGGGGAGCAGGAGAATGAAGACAGAGTTACTGGTTCAGATGGATGGACTGGCACGATCCAACGATCTTGTCTTTGTGCTGGCTGCTTCAAATTTACCCTGGTGAGGTTTGCATGATTGTAAAGTCAATCGATTGTGGAACTGAGGGGCATCATCATGGATCCCCTATGATAAATTAAAAAAATTGACTTAGGGTCCCGACGATTTTATTATTTAGAACCCCCCCCTCCTAAATTGGGACCCCCCATTTAACTTGACCCAATTCAAAAACTGAAAATATATTATGATCTTTAAATCTCTCTTCAGGGAGTTGGACCATGCTATGTTGAGAAGACTGGAGAAGAGGATCCTGGTGGGTCTCCCGTCAGCACCGGCCAGACAAGCCATGATTGGTCACTGGCTTCCTGCTGTGAGCAACACGTGTGCGGTGGAACTGCGGACAGAGCTGGATTATAACATGCTGGCACAGGTAAAATGGATTGATGGGACGCACTTTGTAAACCTCAAAGTGTGACTTCACACAGGCCTCAGAACAGATTGATTAAGATCCCAAGCTTCTAGATAAATCAGCCATTGCATTGAGTAAACAGAAGTCCATCATTTCAGGAGACTGAAGGTTACTCTGGATCAGACATCAAGTTAGTCTGTAAGGAGGCAGCTATGAGACCGGTGCGAAAAATCTTTGACGCCCTTGAAAATCACGCTGAAGGTAAGACATGTTTCCCGTCCACCTCCGAATAACCTCGAACTGCTGTTTCATCACGAAATCCAGTTTGGGCCATCACTCACCCCCGCTGTTACGCCATGTATCTTCACAGGTCAGTCCAACATGCCGGTTATTGAGCTAGAAACTGTGACCACAGCAGATTTCCTGGACGTAATTGCCCACACGAAACCCTCGGCAAGATGCCTGAAGGATAAATACTCAGCCTGGGAGAAAGAGTACGAATCCGTTTGAGCTGCGATCATCCCATCTGGACATCGCCAATTTTGGCACCTTCTTTGTATCACAAAACAAACACAAAAAAATTCTATGTTAAAATGCACCAGGCTGTTATTTAAAATTCTGTAATGATTTACTCACTTCGTCAATTCAAACCTACGTATATTTCTATTTTTATTCCCCAGAACATAAAAGATGATATTTTGAAGAATGTTGGAAGCAAATAATGGAAGTACCCATTCTCTTCTTTGCTAACTTTCTTAAAAGTATCTTCTTTTGTGTTCTGCTGAAAAAAGCGACTCATTTGAATGAGATATTATTATGAAAGACTTTATTAAATGCTTGGATCAAGACTTGGGTATTTTTTTAAGACATTTATGTATAGATTTGGGAACTAAGCTAATGTAAATCTTTTATATTTGATTTATTAATTTTCCACAATGTCTAGTTCCTTTCCTAATTCGTATTCTGTATATATCAGCTTCTGTTTATGGATTGACATGAATGAATAACCAGTTAAAGCAACAAGAAAAAGAATAAACCAAAATTGGTGTATAATATCTATTTAGATGAATAAATAGGATTCATAGACACGCCAAAATAGGTAAAAGTATTTAAGTTATGAGTTTACACTTTCACATCACTGTGATTTTCTGACAAACACAGGCTTATTAGATTCAATTTAAATTACTTTATTCTTTAAATGTCGTGATTATAGTCCAAGTTGTAGCGCTTTGGTCTGTGCACTTGCTTCAGGCGCGAGGACCTGGGATGAAGTCATACCCGATACCGCATCCATGTTTCATACTTTCATGTCAACACTCACAAACAAATCCAAAATTTATAAACTATATATTTGCATCCCTCCACTTTATTCGTGCAAAAGACATAATTCATAACTATAAAGATAAATATTACAGAATAATAACACGAGAATAGACCAGTACAACTTTCAGATGGCAATTATCAGCCTTGTAATGCAGACCACTGACAGTGAAACAATGATCAAACTATACAGTACTCTGACATCTTTTGATTACTTTGGTTATAAGAGATGCTCCAGTATATAATTGACAGCGTCTGGAAATGTGTCACAAGTCAAGTGAGGTGGCGGTTGGATTTTATCTTCATCGCCATGCCTATATTTACCTGAAAAGAGTATAACACCTTACTTGTTATATCCAATAAATCAAGAGCATTTTTTCAACTTTTCAATTGCCTACCAGTTTTCACTAATATTCCCAGCATGCCTGTGTCCTGTGCCCCACCAACGTCATCTCTGGCATCCTGTTTGTGTTTTTTTTTTTCAAGTACAGTTACAAGCAAACCCAATCATGCCTTCCATTTATAATCGAATCATTTCTGAATCATTCCAGCCATCATAGGCTCATATCATACTCACGTCTCCTATCATCACAGCCTCGTCAGGTGAGCAGTTCAGGCCTCGTAAAGCCTCCATGAAAAAAGCTTTTTCTGGTTTTCCCACCACTGTGGCCTGGGTGTCAGTGGCATACTCGAGACCCGTCACAAACGGACCCGGGCCTAAAGCCAACCCGTCTTTCCTTTTATAGTACCGTGCTTTATGGATGGCAATGAGAGGAGCACCATCTAAAATTAACCTTTAAAAACATTAAACGTGAATTCAAATCTCTCAGTTTAGGCCAAGCATGTGGCATGTGGGCTCTTTTATTTACCGGAAAGCTTTGTTGAGTGTCTGGTAGTTGAATTGGTTGGGTGCCAGGCCTATCACGACTGCATTAGGATCCGATGTTTCCAAACCTGAAACATGAAAGCAACATCAAGCATGAGGTCTCTGATGTTGAGAAAGCAATAGACACCGTTCTCAGATGATAAATGTACCTGTGAAATCCTCTAAAGCGCTGTCTTCCACCAGCAGCAAGGGACGCACCGCTCTCTGCTCCAGCAGATTACGGGCCGCAGTGAGGGATGTAAAAATCTCCTGCTCCTGGAGGTCAAAGTTCAGCTGGCGTAGTCGCTCAAAGAGAGTTCTCTTGCATTCCTTTGTGGTGTTCGTTACAAATTTCACAGCGACTGGAGCCCGTCTTAATCTGAACAAATGATTTTGGACTTTCGTGCTTAATAAATACATACATATATATATATATATATATGTCACAAATAAAATGTCCCTACCACCTGAACTGTCTCTATGACCCCTTATTAGCTCTTTAGATGGTCTTTTTTGAACTATGAAGCTATTTCTCAATTTGCACATTTTGGGATGAGAGATGGAATGGCATTATTGAGTCGCTATTACCCTGTGCCAGACATGGTACAGATTGTACGCTGTAAACGATCACAACGTGTAGTGACAATAAGGAATGAACCTACTTGTTAAATCTTTGTGAATGAAATCTGAAGGCACGAAATCTGAAGTGTCACTGATTATTTCTTTCTGCATTTTAGCATCATTCTAAACTCCTAAAACTGGAAGTCACATTGAAGTTGTGATTAATAACGTAGTTCCCCTTTGCCAACAATTCACAGATATTTTATTTTATCAAGCAGATGTTCAGATCTCACACTAAGATGCTTTTACATACTAATGAAGAACACATACACTACAAGTAAAAGTTAAGGTCACATGAGTGGAATGCTTTACATTAGCATACATTATTATTTCATGTGATTTTTTTAACAGATGACTTTGACTTGGGAAGAAAGGATGGCCAATAACCGCACGGAATAGACCTTAAAAATAAAAAGCCGCTTAATACAACGACAAGAAAACATTTCTGCAAAGGCGACAACACTATTGATGCCAAACATAACATTATATCTGACGTACTTTCTACCTTCTCTTTATTTCGGTTCATAATTGTGATGAGGTTCTATTTGATAATACAATATGGAAATAATGCAAAAGCAAGTAATTGTCCCAAAACTTTTAACCAGCAGTGCATAGAGTTTTGTCAACAAACTCATTTATAAAAAGGTCTCAGGAACGAAAGACTTGTAATATCATTAGAAAGAACGGTCTTCAGATGAAGGAAGTAAATGTTTTGTGTGTTGTTAGACGACTGTACCGGGCCAAAGCCTCCTGTGCTCCAGGCACCGCAGCATCTTCGATGTGAAGAGTCCCGCTCAGGTCGATGAGAACCGCCTTCACTGTCCGACCCACGGCCATCACTTCATGCAGCCTAAAGGAATCCAGAAACACATTTGATATCATATTATAAATTATTATTATATATACATTTCAATGCACGGATCAGAAGATCTCAAACATCTGAACACACGCTCAGGACTCATACACATCCCACGACTCTTTTCAATGACATTCTTCTAAATATCTACATGCATACATATATGTAAATGTATGTTTTAAATAAGAATAAAAACACTGATTACTACTACAGATACTTTTAGATGGATTTATATCTTTTTTTTTTTGCATAACTTGACATTGGAAATGATTTATGATCATGTGATATTAATGCTCCTGATCTCATCTGTATTTGACACAGTTTGAAGGATTTCACATTTATTTAAAACAGGCTGCCAACAAAGCCTTGGGATGACACAGATCAGATCATGTTAAGCCCATAATACAATGATGAGCAGATGACAGAAATGTTCATGTAAATGTTCTTGACTTCAGTAAATGAAGTGTTCAGACTTTACATGTGTGGTGTAATGAAGCCTTTAAAACATGTTCAACAGTTAAATACAGATTATCAAATCTACATGACACACGTGTGCTCACAGATGAACAAACTACACTTACTTCCGGGTGGGGTCCTTCAGAGGCTGGTGTTGATGTCCTTGATAATGCCTGTCGAAAATGTTGACTTTAAATCAAATTAAGTATCTATTTCCTGTTTATTTAGAGCAAGATTATTATTACAAAGTGCTGTTCCTCAGTCTGTAATCATTTAAGAGTGTTTTCTATGAACATGTCGTTTTAAAAGCAGATTAAATTACATTTGCATCATAATCAGTTATCACATCACGTCACAAGAATCAATGGGAAAATAATAATTAATATTAATAATATTAATTCACCTGATCCTATCTGTTTTGGGTACAAAATAATAATAATTAATATTAATAATATTAATTCACCTGATCCTATCTGTTTTGGGTACAAAATAATAATAATAATATTAATAATATTAATTCACCTGATCCTATCCGTTTTGGGTACAAAATAATAATAATAATATTAATAATATTAATTCACCTGATCCTATCCGTTTTGGGTACAAAATAATAATAATAATATTAATAATATTAATTCACCTGATCCTATCCGTTTTGGGTACAAAATAATAATAATAATATTAATAATATTAATTCACCTGATCCTATCCGTTTTGGGTACAAAATAATAATAATAATATTAATAATATTAATTCACCTGATCCTATCCGTTTTGGGTACAAAATAATAATAATAATATTAATAATATTAATTCACCTGATCCTATCCGTTTTGGGTACAAAATAATAATAATAATATTAATAATATTAATTCACCTGATCCTATCTGTTTTGTGTACAAAATAATAATAATTAATATAAATAATATTAATTCACCTGATCTTACCTGTTTTGGGTACAAAATAATAATAATAATATTAATAATATTAATTCACCTGATCCTATCCGTTTTGGGTGCAAAATAATAATAATTAATATTAATAATATTAATTCACCTGATCCTATCTGTTTTGGGTACAAAATAATAATAATAATATTAATAATATTAATTCACCTGATCCTATCCGTTTTGGGTACAAAATAATAATAATAATATTAATTCACCTGATCCTATCCGTTTTGGGTACAAAATAATAATAATAATATTAATAATATTAATTCACCTGATCCTATCCGTTTTGGGTACAAAATAATAATAATTAATATTAATAATATTAATTCACCTGATCCTATCTGTTTTGGGTACAAAATAATAATAATAATATTAATAATATTAATTCACCTGATCCTATCTGTTTTGGGTACAAAATAATAATAATAATATTAATAATATTAATTCACCTGATCCTATCTGTTTTGGGTACAAAATAATAATAATTAATATTAATAATATTAATTCACCTGATCCTATCTGTTTTGGGTACAAAATAATAATAATAATATTAATAATATTAATTCACCTGATCCTATCTGTTTTGGGTACAAAATAATAATAATAATATTAATAATATTAATTCACCTGATCCTATCTGTTTTGGGTACAAAATAATAATAATTAATATTAATAATATTAATTCACCTGATCCTATCTGTTTTGGGTACAAAATAATAATAATTAATATTAATAATATTAATTCACCTGATCCTATCTGTTTTGGGTACAAAATAATAATAATAATATTAATAATATTAATTCACCTGATCCTATCTGTTTTGGGTACAAAATAATAATAATTAATATTAATAATATTAATTCACCTGATCCTATCTGTTTTGGGTACAAAATAATAATAATAATATTAATAATATTAATTCACCTGATCCTATCCGTTTTGGTTACAATAATGATATATAAAAAATATAAATGATAATTAAAATAATATTTTCCATAGTATGAACATGAGATTATAAATCCTGAATATTAAAAACACACGGTGTACTGTAATAACCATTAAGCGTAGATTATAAAAGGTTTAGTTTGTAATCGCAGACATATGGTTGTAATTCAGGACATAATCCGGCGTCCGGCCTACCGTTAATAAAAACGATGGAATCCCAACGCATTAATCTTCTCTTAATGGACTCCATATGGTTATGATCACTCCAACAAATCCATCGTAACAAACATCAAACCGATCTCTTCCAAACATGTTTAAACGCCCGGGACCGCCGGCCAAATCAAGAATACAAACACAACAGAGTTGAAGATTGTTGGAAAGACACATCGACTTTATTCAAACGTGAACGAGCAAATAAAGCTGGACCGACACGCGGCCAAAGATCTTCAATTCAGAGAAAGTCATCATCTCACAATATATTCACTTGAACAAGTGTGAGATGCTGAAAAATGTTCCACTGGTGTGGATGGAAAGTTCGGTCATGTGTCCGGATACGATGAACAAAATCCGCACATTCTGATAAACACACGAGCTTGTATAAGTTGATGACGAACAGAAATGAATGGTTGACATGGAAAGAAAAAGGTCCTTCTTAGTGTAAAACAACTGCAGGGAATTTGAGAGTGTCAAATGTAAACCAAACCGCCACAAAACTCTCTATCGTTCGGTCGCCATGAGGTTAGATCTTCCAGGTCCTCCATCTTCATCCAAATAACAACAGCAGGACCATGCACACGGAGTTCACCGCTATCAAAGGCACTGCGGAGAGAATCAAGAATGAAGACACGGCACAATGACATTAACCGGGACACGGTTGCGTGCGTTACCTCTCATGACAGTCCGAACAGAACGGATGAGGTTAAGCAGTTGGGCTTTCACTCCGGGTTCATCTCCGAACCCTCCGATACCTTGCTCCGCACCCCAACCAACTGGAAAACAATGCATGCGTTTGTGAAAAAACCTCTGGGAAATGACTCGAGATCTGCCGTGTGTGTTATTTCAGTTTATCGTTATTATATCGTTTTGTACAAATGATCCGTGTGTACCAAAACCTTTAATACTGTATTCATCCGTTTTATTATTATGAATGAATTTGGCAGAATGATGTGAAAGTGTGGAGTAACCGACAATATAAATACTGGTATTTTATTATAAATAAAACATTTCTAACTTCTGTTGCTGAAATATAATCTCTGATCCAGTTTTATGTGACCTGTATTTCCAGAACATTGTTTGGGGATTTCCTGCGTTATGGATGGGACATCACATAAATACACGATTAGAATGTAATCGTAACTGGTAAACTGAAACAACTGTTTATATTACACAAAATCACTGTGTAAAGTGTTTAAACATCAGAGAAATATCAGTCTATATACAAGTTTTCTATTCTGAAACTGTAAATAAACGAGTTATCGGCGTGAAAAAAGGATGAAACCAATTTTGGGAGACAAGAATCTTATAAATGAAAATGTACACAATATACAACAAAAGCTTCATTACCGCTTCATTGTCTCCTCGACTATTGTATGTCGCTTTAGATAAAAGCGTCTGCTAAATGACTAAATGTAATGTAAATGTAAAAGTGCCAATTATGTAAAATAATTACTATATTATTTAATGTTCATGTGTCCGTTGATGAGCAAAATGAATGTGACAATCCTGAAAATCGACCTAAATTTACTATGAATTATCATAACTTTAAACATTGAAACCCTTCAAACTTGAGGAAACCTTACATGTTATTTTAACTACCAAATGTTGATATTATCATGGTATGGATGACATTTCCACAGAATCGCCCGTATGTGATTTACAGATAAAACAAGAATGAAATAACAAGATCAATGATCACCAAAACTCAAAAGAAATAGATTTGTTTCTGAATATTTAAATACGCTGACAACATTCAAAAAGTTTGTAAATTATGTAATATTTAGATAAATAACGGTCATCATATCACATGATATAACCAATTCATAAAGATGAAAACACTAAATTCTTATGCAGTCATGTGTGAACAACATCCTTAATGTTTGATATATATTATTATAATGACATATTATTATATTATTATTTATATTATTATATTATCAAATTCTTATTATTATTATTATATTATCTTATTATTATTCTTATTATTACTATATTATTATTATATTATCGTATTTTTATTATATAATATTATCATATTAGAATTATAATATCATATTATTATTATATTATTATTTTTTATTATTGTTAACATATTATTATTATATTATCATATTATTATTATATTATATTATCATATTAGTATTATAAAATCATATTATTATTATTATTATTATTATTATTATTATTATATTATATTATCATATTAGTATTATAAAATCATATTATTATTATTATTATATTATATTATCATATTAGTATTATAAAATCATATTATTATTATTATATTATCATATTAGTATTATAAAATCATATTATTATTATTATTATTATATTATATTATCATATTAGTATTATAAAATCATATTATTATTATATTATTATTTTTATTATTGTTATCATATTATTATTATTATTATATCAATATAATATTATTATTATTATGATTATATTATATTATATCCTTCTACACAATTTTAAGCTCATTGAAAGAGAAAAGACAAATCATCCCATGCCACCTCAGTATTATAACACATTAAATAATCTACAGAAATTAAATATTATTAATAGAAATTAAATGAAACATCTCATGACAGATTGTGATTGGTCAGCTGTTCCCCAGACGCTCATCTATTGGCTGTCATGATTGGATGTGCAGAAGTTGTGTGTGTGTGTGTTTAAAAGTGTGTGTATGTGTGTGTGTGTGTGTGTGTGTGTGTGTGTGTGTGTGTGTGTATAAACTGAAGTGTAATAATAATAAACATGTGATATTTATAAAGTTTACAGAATAATAAGATTTATTAAAGTGTTGAGTGTTATATATGTGTGTGAATGTGACTCACTCTTACTGAGGAATCTCTCCTCGTGCAGCACAGCGACAGAGTTTGTGAGTAACAGCGCAGTCTGGATCAGCGCGTACAGCGTGAACGCCATGTTGTCACACACGCGGAACTGACGTCACACGCGGAACTGACGTCACACGCGCGTTAAAACACATTTTTTATTTTAAGTTGATAATAAATAATTAATTTTATTGGCTGAAAACTTTTCAAATAGGTTTTATTTTATATAGGTAAGCTCATTTATTATTTATTACAAAAAATTCATAAATGAAGTTCATGTTTTATTTAATTCCCTTAGATGTATTTTAAAAGCAATAAAAGTGAGAGAAATGTCATATATATTAAATATATATTGTATTGGTAATACCATGTGTGTGTGTTTTGTTATTATTATTATTATTATTATTATTATTATTATTATTATTATTATAATCACCATTATTATTATTATTATTATTATTATTATTATTATAATCATCATCATTATTATTATTATTATTATTATTATTATTATAATCACCATTATTATTATTATTATTATTATTATTATTATTATTATTATAATCACCATTATTATTATTATTATTATTATTATTATTATTATTATTATAATCATCATTATTATTATTATTATTATTATTATTATTATTATTATTATTATCATCATCATCATCATCATCATTATTATTATTATTATTAATATTTTTATTATTATAATCATCATCATTATTATTATTATTATTATTTTATTATCATCATCATTATTATTATTATTATTATTATTATTATTATTATTATTATAATCATCATCATCATTATTATTATTATTATTATTATTATTATTTTATATTTTTTTTATTCTTATTAAGTTATAAATATTAATCTTTGTTTGTGAAACTTTAGATGTGACGTTTTTCTATAATTATTATCTTTTTCTTTAAAGGTTTGTGTTTTTTGTTATTTGTGTATGCAAATAATGTTTGTATAATAATAATAATAATAATAATAATAATAATATAATAACAATAACAATAACAAAAACAATACTTTTACTAATAAATGTATAAATAACATCTCTAAACAAATGTATAGGTTTAGATATGTATAAGTTTTCAATCCAAAATCAAAGTATTAACAGAAAGTTGACTGTTACGTTCATTATATAAGTCTTCTTTTTTATTTTCTGTTCACAGCCGACATTTATCTTATTTGATTTTATATAAAAATGAACATTAAAGGAATAAACAACCCACAGTCATGGTTTCATATGATAGACTTTAATTATCCACATAAATAGTAGAGAAACTACAAGAACATATTTAAATACATTTTCATGAACAGTTAATAACTTTTATTTTTTAAATCTTGTTTTTCGGTCAATGATGTGCTTCAACAAGCGAAATAAGAAAAGTTTACACACTGTCTCTTAGACATCCCCTGTCCACACAACCTTATGTTTGTACATTTACAACCTAGCTATTATTATTGTACAGTTCTCGATAGCAATGAATAAGTGGATTCATGGGTATATAAACAATAACTTAACGATTGTGAATATAATAACAATAAATAAACTCGAATAACCAATACATAACAATAAAAGTATTAAATAACTAAAAATGGGGTTACTGTACAGGACATATGAGAAATAAATGATAAATGATTGGTGGATGCATACAATTGTACTGTATATCAGATTGATGTGTCATTTGGTTTATTTGCAGAGATGGACTTTGCGTGATGTTTCTGCAGCTTGTGGTGCACGGAAACGGATTTCTTCTGTTGTGCTTCATGAATCGTGAACGTGTGTCATTTCATACCTGCAGTACACATGACAAGTAGTAAAGTCAGATATTTTAATGACTTTTTTACAAAGTATGTTAGTACAACTATAAAAATGTGATGGATAAAATATCATGTGCTTGAAACATATCAAATTAATTGAATTTATGTATACTTATACATAAATGTATTTTTTATATGTATAGTGTTTAACAACACATTTAGCAAAACCTCAGGATTCTAAGCACAAGAATATCTTATAATTTAAATAAGTTACTGATACTTACCGTTTAGCTTTTGTTTAGATGTGTCCCAACCTTTTCTTTTCTAATGATGTTTGCATAAGGAATCTACAAATAAACATTATAGATTCATTCAAAAAATACAAAATATACATTCAACATATTTATATTGTAAATCAATGCTTCCGACACAAAATCACACATAGATCTGTGCTTCCAAAATTCACTTTTTTATTGCATTGCTCATCTTTACCATTCAATCTTTCATATTATACTCTCTCATATATGATATCTGTCCGGCTTGACTGATGGCGTTGAAATGAAAGAACACACAAGAGCAGACTGCCGGCATCATCCGTGTGTTAAAACACAGATGTACATGTGATTGATGTCACATCACAATCCAATGTTGAACCAGTTTTACACAACAAAAACATAGAAACTAGATACCACTGGTTTTCTGTTCATAGCTTTTTCAATTCCTCTTATTTGGTACCATTTCAAATAAAGGGAAAATTGGTCATGTTGTGCGCTTTAACATTTCAATAGATGAGAATGTGTGGCATTAATTTATTTGTGGACTCTTACCATCTGTAACTGTTGCACCATCTCTTCCCTATAAGCCAGTTCTCTCTTCATTTGGTCCTGAAAGTTATCTGTAAGACCGCAAGTTCAAGGATTATTTTTGCGAAACTATATTTGAAGATATTCTGCAAATTCCGAAACCACATTTCTAGGAAATCTACATGCATTACAAAGGAAAATCGTACATAAACTTTGCACAGGATTTGATTTACATCTAATTATTTCTTGTCATTATACGTTTGACTTTATATTTATTTAAGGTTCATTATGATGGCAGAAGCCGAATAGTGTTAACTTACGGAAAACTGGGAATGGCGAGCTGCCTTTAAGAGCGTGAAACTCTTGCTCCAGTCTCCTCCTTAAATCTATCTGCTCGAGGAGAACTTTCTGAAGTTCCTCTGCAGGAAACATCACACAATTACTTGAGATCCATCATTTGATCCATGAATTCTTTGCAATAGATTGTCTCGTATCTACCTTTTTCCATGTTCTCAACATCTTTCTTTAGAGCAACGGGTGTGTCTTGACTTTGATGATCTGCTGAGCAAAAAAAAAAGGGAACGCTTGATCAAAATAAGATTATAAACCATAAGTGTGCCAAAGTGAACACTGTAGTTCCATCTATTTCCAGTGGATGTCAGTAGGATAACAGTAAACCCATCCCACAGAATTTCCCTTTGGTCCAATTTGTAGTGAGAAATGTAAAGCTTGGTTTAAGAACAGGGCTGTCATTCACCTGCTATTAATGAAATGGAAAAATGATATTTACTGCACATACATTACAATCACTTTCTTTCTAAATAAAACAATTTGCCTCCGATGCCACCGGACATCTGATCAGGCGTTTAACTTAAGCTTAATAAAGTCAACGTGACAGCCCTTACAATATGCCAATATCGTGAAATTATTCTGCAGATTGTTATTTTGTGGTTTGCTGCAACACTGAATCGTGAACTCATTATAAACCATTTTGATTGGATTCCTGCATAGCTGCTCCGTCCGTACATGTTTCGGTGTCTATATTGCAAATGGCTCAAATGAAGTGATCCAACACGTTTGTATAATCTTCCCCTCGTTCGGCTCTGACTCTCTCTCTCTCTCTCTCTCTCTCTCTCTCTCTCTCCTCATTTCCCTTCTCGCCTCCTTAAGCCGAACAAGGCGTTCCTCATTTGGAAAGCGGTCTTGTTCTCCTTCTCCTCCTCTCTGTCTCATTTGACAAGCAAATTTGCAGACAGTGCCCGAGGATAACAACCTCGTTTGACAGTCAATTAACCGTGAATAGTCAAAGCCAAGGCAGTTTGCATTATATAAATGGAAAATGAGATTATTTTTTCCCCTTCTCTCCCAAGAAACAGAACTATCTTTAAGACACTGCCTTTAGACTATTTGGAAAATCAGAAGTTCTAATCACGTTTCTCTGTAGGCCCTTGGAGACATTTGGCAATCAGGCAAAGGTGGTTTCATTTAATTTGTTTCATGTAATTTTTTCAAATATATTATACGTTATACGAGGAGATCATTATCGGCTAGATAATATAAATGTCAGCGTAGATGTCGTAAAATGCTTTTAATGTCCTTCTGACAGATAAAAGGCAATAAGCTATGATCTTTCTAATGGAAGGTTTTGCCGAGCAAAAGGCAATTATTTCCATTTGATATTGTTCGAATGGTGATTGTCACCTTCCCAGCGTTGAGCTGATTGTCTTCCTGAACTGTTATGGCTCCCTACAGGACACATTTTCCCAAAGTCGTCGTGGAGAGAGCTGCTCCATTTTAAGAGTGCAGCAGGAGCGTATTCCACCCCGCATCTTTTATATTTAGATTAATCCTAATATCCTTGCCAGGATGGGCCATCTGTGTTGCCCACATAATTTGGCTGTAAGTGTTAAACGTAAAATGGAGATAAAGTGACACGCGCTCTTACTTGGATTCTCTCGCCAATATTCTGGTGTAGATGCTTCTGCGTCTGGGACGAAAAAAGTACTTTGTTCTTTGTTGTCGTCTGAAAGAAAATCACACTTGGCGTTAATGTGGTGTGTGTGCTCTTCGGGCAGAGAAATGCTATTGCAACCTGCTGAAAAACATTGAATGGAAATGTTTGTCCCTTTCTCACCTGAGATGGGGGTTTTGTTCTTGGTTGCATAGGCCGGCAGCCCGTCATCTCTGCTCTTATGAGCCTGGAACCATAAAACATCACACAATGTCTGATTAGAACTGATTCATAACACCAGGCCAAAGGTTGAACGTATATATATCAGTCGGCCAAAAGCACAGAATTGATTAGCCTTGAGAATGACAATGCTGTTATGTTTTATATACGATCCTGATGCTTGTTCTGCTGTGGTGTGATACTGAGTTTCATTCGATAAATCAAAACGCCGCAGATGTGTTGGCTGCATCTTGTGCATGCGCATATAGTCTAATGTCTACAGGATCTCGTTTCCGACGCCAAGTTTTCTTTGTTAGCATAACGTCAAAAGGTGAAAGATTAAAAAGGCTAATTGGCAGAAGTGACAAAGGGGAGCGAACATGATGTCGCCATTAAACAAAACATGACGTGGCTTATTAGGAGGGATCAAAGAGCTCTGAATGTTTGGTTTCTTCAGGGAATGCCGACTATCAATCTTGTTATGCATACGGCCCCTGCCGGCCTATGGCCTGCATTTAAATAATTAGTTGAAGTGCCTGGAGGGAATATTTACATTTTTATACGCAGCGCTCTCCTCCAGTGGGCCGTGAACGGGGCTGGGGACTTTGAGAATGGCGGGCGGACTGACAGCGAGGCTTGGTTTGTCCTCTGTCGCGGTCTCTGTGGGAACTGTCGGGAATGAAGCTTGATCTTTGACCTGTTCCCCCGATCCGCTGTCGGCGAGCCCACGCATGTGTAGTCCGCACGGCTGCTGCAATGTCTCGGGCGATGTCTGCGCCGCACGTCTGTTAAAGTCTGTCTGTTCTTCGTCTTGTTTCGTCTCGACGTCCACCTCCTGCTCCTCGTCGCTCTCGACGCTGTCGCTCTGGTAGCTGCAGCTGGTGCCCGGTGAAAGGTGCCTCTCTGTCCCGAAGTCCTCAATGCTGCCGTGGAGCTTGGCGATGCTCTCTGCGTCTTTGACCACTGGACGGAAGGCGGAATGGTAACTGGCCTTGCGTGTTTGCAGCGATGGAGCGTCCAGCAGCTTGAGCCAGCCCTCGGAGGCGGGCCGCAAGTCCGAGGTGACGGATGGCGGGCAGTCGCTCTCGAACAGGCCGGATCTGGGGTTCGCGTCCAGGCCGGGCCCTGCTTCGCTCTGTTCGGACAAGTCCAAAAAGGCTTGTCTGAGAGAGGGGCTTTCTGTGAGGGAGGTAAGGGCGTTGGGCTGAGGTTGAAGATACGTGGGAACCGGTATGCCCCCCGTTGCCCTTGGAGGCCAGAACATGCAGAAAGGTGGGTAAAAAGTGTCCTTGCGTCCCGGCCAGAGAAGCCCGGAGAGGCCGGTGTTTTTCTGTCCGTTGGAGGCCTCACTGTCATCTTTCTTTTGTGGGCACAGGCCAAAGGCGGGAAAACTGTAGGGGCTGGGGAAAAGCGATGTGGTGGGGAATTTCTGCAACATGCCGAAACCTTTGCTTGGGACCGGAATCACGGGGTAACTACGGGGGGCTTTGCGGGGTGAGAGACTGCTAGTGTCCAAATCATCATCGTCGTCATACCTGCCTCTCTTTTGGGTCAGTTCCGGGGAAATCATGTGGGGTAGAACCGAGCTGACGGACTTGACGGAGCCCATGGGCGAGCAACTGGACGACGGGAGGGCCCTTTTGCGACTTCCTCCGTTGAACATGGCTTTAACATCCTCCCAGGCAAACATCAGGTCCTCTTGTGGGCTTTTGTCTGCCAGTTTAAGGTGCCGACGCCAGGAGTTAAAGTTGGCGGCGTCTGGCTGCATGTACTTGGCCTCGGGTGTGCGGTGTGAGTGGAAGATGAATTTGTTAGGGGAGAAGTACATATTACAGTAGGAGCACTTGATGCATTTAGCCCTCGAGCTGTTGTAGCGCGCTGGGATGAAACTTCCTCGACAGCCCCAAGCGCATTCATGCATCACGTCAAAGGCAAAGTTGTCTGGCAGCTTGGGCGGCGAATTCTCACCCAGGAAAGACTTGCAGAGACGCTCCGCTTCTCGCTTGGTGATCATGCCACAGCGCCGTGATGAGATGGGCATGGCGCCCGCTCGCCGAAGGATCTCCAGCTGCACAGGTGTGCACTGTACGCAGGTGATGCCCAGAGCCACACGGCGGTTGTGAATCTCATTGTAGCTGTAGTGCTTCAAGAGGGTGTTGGAAATCTGAGCCAGGCATAGCCGCTCCTGGTGGTCGATGACCAGGGAGACGATAGGCACGCCGTAGAGGATGACCTGTCCAACTTGATTGGGCTTCATGGAGGACATTGGGGGTGTCAGGGGCTCCTGGAATGAACTCGGCGGGGTGGCCATTATGTCTTCTGGTATGGCTGGAACACTCTTTTCCATTCTTTGGAGACCACTGACTGAAGATGTTTGTCTGTGAACACATTTTTTAAGTAAAAACATCCATTAAAAAGGGAAGCATCATGAACATGTCATTGAAAGAAAACAGATTGCATACATCTGATATAATGTTTCATATGGATATGCATGGAGGACATTTGTGAAATATTAAGCAGTGGGAAAAAAAAACTAAACAACTTTTCCAGCATTATGAAAAAGAATATGAAGATATATAATTTGACAAAACAAATAAACTGGGATTTAAATTAAAATTAAATTACAATTCATAAATTATATAGAGATATATGTGTAGAAATATAACTGGGTTGCTTCATTTTAAGGTCTCATAATTACATAAAGCAGAATTATAAACTTAATTATAAGAAGATATTTTGAGTATTTAGAAATATGAGTATTTAGAAAGAAAGCGCAAAAATACAATATTAAATCATTTAAAGATTGTATAAAAAAGAAGCGTTTGCTGGCCTTTCTGTTAAAATAAAACAATTACACATGTGCATAAAATCACACGAGCATTGAATAAATCTAAAATAAATGCACACTGTATTATATTTATTTATTTACTGATTTATCTTTAAGTATTTTTCATGCGATCTCCATGATCGAAAGTTTCGTTCTTACCGTTTTCGGACTCTAGAGATTCATTCCTGTGATCCACGCGCGCAAACACGAGCGATCATCGACACGGACGTGTGTAGAAATGTTAATTCTATGCGATTAAAGTCGATGTATAGCAGATTAAAGATGTTTGTGAGGAACAGAAGAGAGAACACGAGTGCGCATCTCTGACTCCAGCTCTTATTGAGATGATTGACGTGACTCTGCCCCTCACAAGCACCAATGACGTTTCACTAACTATCTCTCAAACACCCTGAACTCAAACCGATGCTCTGAAATCTCAACATTTTAATCTATTTAATAATGTGAATTAAATCAATATGACGTCATGCATTGTGTTATTTTAGCCTATAGATATTATAATATAAAAATGTAAGTCACACGTTAATTCGGGTTTAATTTATCCATTGAGATGATGCGATTAAATTAACGAATTATATAAAGTATGAACGTATAGAAATAAAACATTTGTGTTTATGGATTTATTCAAAAAACACATTTGATTATAAGGGTTTAGTTTCTGAAGGTTAATAAAATATATCATTGTTTTAAATGTATCGTGTAAATTTATATTCTGTAATTTTGTATCAATATCGTCAAACACTAAAATTCTTACATTTAAATAAATTCATAAAATCAAGATATATTTATTATATATTTAATTGAACGAATCGGCAGGTCATTAATTCATCATTATAGAATTCACAGACAAATAGAATTAATCGGAATTGTTAGACAGACTTCTGTATCATTTGAATGAATTGAATATAATTAATAAAACAATGTCTGGGTATATTTCTAACGAAATAAAAATGACATTTACATTTTTGAGCTCCAAAAGATTCGAGGTGCGAGTTTGCTTAAATATCAGAATAATGGATTCTGTCGGCTTTTATTCTAATGAGAAGATTAAGCTTAATTGTGACAACTTTATTCTTTGTCGCAGTAATAAAATTAATATTAAAGGTCAAAGTGTTTTGTAAAGCGAAGAGGAACGAGAGGGTCCCATCTGCAGCCCCCCAAACCTCATTTACAGCCCCCCAGCATCCTCTACACTCCCATATACAAGTAGTGGTGTACCAATTATATTACAATAATAATAATAATAATAATAATAATAATAATAATAATAATAATAATAATAATAATAATAATAATAACAATCAAAATAATAATATAATAATAATAATAATAATAATAATAATAATAATACTCATAAAAATAATAACAATCAAAATAATAATAATAATAATACTCACAAAATAATAACAATCAAAATAATAATAATAACAATCAAAATAATAATAATACTAATAATTAAAGGGAAGTGTTCTTCTCATTAAAACAAATACATTCACATGACATATATCATATTAAAGTTGATTATCAATTAGATATCCATGTTCAGTTAAACAGCTTTAACATGAAGGCCTTGCTACATCACATCCCATGACTCTTTAATGCATTAAATGTCATCTATATGTATGTTTACCATACTGTGAAATTAATCATGCGTTTAAAATATTACTTATGTGACCTGTCAGGGTCAGCACTGAAGAACAAACCTAATAGCCACATGAATAGACCATTACACGCCAAATCCATCATCTGAATAAATACCTTTAGGCAAACGCTTGTCTTCTTGACAGAAGAAATGTCTAAAGCGGAATCCTTTCATATTTTAATAAAGGAAATGTTATTTGTGCATAAGCCAGCGAAGGCTCCTATATGATCTCTAATGATCCAGTCCTATACTCCAAACAGGCCCGAGGACCCCTGGCCCACATTTTAATCCTTATTTAATGCTGGAGGTCTATCGGAAAATTGCAAGACTAAATACCACTTCATCTGTAAAGACTTATCAAGCAATATCATCCAAACCATCCCATCAGGCTTGGGACATTAAAGGGATGCATGATGGTTTCTAAAAATCATTCTTCTGGGCTTCCACACAGTGACAGGGAAATGAAAAGGATGCCTTTTAAATCCTATAGGAGTCCACCATATAGGTTTATTATTTGAAGTAATCAGATCTGATGACAGATGACTGCAGGGTTATGTATGGATAGGGTGCCATCTATATACAGTCTTTATGTTCAACAGCAAGCTATGCATTATTAATTGATATTCCATATTTCAAAGTGCAATTGTAAACTAATCAGAAAACTAAAAGAAATAATAGTAATTGCTTGCATTCCTTGACTTTATTTCAATATATTTAGATGTACATACCTTATTCAATGTTTAAGAGAATTGTCTGTTTTCTGCACAGTTCTGTTCAGTCTCTCCAGCCAAACCCTAAAATCATCACAAATAGATTTCATATTTAACACGAATAACTATATTATTTACTGAGTTGTCACTTTGATCGAAATACATTTAATTTAATTAAAGTCGCACTGTTGCAAGCTCTTCATTGAATCAATGATGAACAAACTTCAGATTTTAATTTACAGATTTATAAATGTTACATTAAACTGCACATTAATATTTCACATTAATTCTGCACGCATAGAAATATCCTCAACTTATAAAGCCGAAAAAAGTTTCACAAACACATTTTTAATTTGTAATGAAAAATATTATAATTTAAAATCAAATTAATGTACACATTTAAAAGCGCACAAGAGATTAGAAATATCATAGTTCGTATTTTCTTATTAAACAACAGCGGCTGTGTTTTATGGAGATCAGAGGACTGGAATAAAAACGCTTCGACTTGAAGACTTTAAGGAAACATTTGACGCAACATTTCAACTTCGTACACAAGATCTCAGATGTCTTCAAGATGACAAGAGATGCTTACCTTCTTCCATGGAAAAGCGAAGCTTCAGGTCTTCTGATCTTCAGGTCTTGAGATCTTCTGATCTTCTGATTTAAAGATCTTCTGATCTTCAGGTCTTCAGGTCTTCAGATCTTCTGGTCTTCAGATCTTCTGGTCTTCAGGTCTTGAGATCTTCTGGTCTTCAGGTCTTCAGGTCTTCAGATCTTCTGGTCTTCAGGTCTTGAGATCTTCTGGTCTTCAGGTCTTCAGGTCTTGTGATCTTCTGATTTTCAGATCTTCTGGTCTTATGATTTTCAGATCTTCTGGTCTTCTGATCTCCTGGTCTTCTGATCTCCTGGTCTTCTGATCTCCTGGTCTTCTGATCTCCTGGTCTTCTGATCTCCTGGTCTTCTGATCTCCTGGTGTTCTTCAGGATATTCCAAAGCTGAAGAACGAGGTTTAAGAAGGTGAAGTGATGGCCACGGAGGGAAGAGTGATCCGCATAGCCTGTGAGATTGAAGCACATGCTATCACTGAACTTCACATCTCAAGGAATCCTGGAGAGGAGGGGCTTTTTACGGGAGGATCAAATGGATAATGGCAAATCATGTCTGATCTTTCCTCACTAAAAGGTTTGGCGAGGGAAAGTTGTTTTTTAGTTGCTGACAAGCCTTTTTAATTCAAACTGAAACTTCATTAAGATCATTCCAAAATGGAAACAGCTATACATTTACTTCATCCTTAGAAGCAGTCACCATAGCTTCACATTTGGTTTGTTTGTGAATTTCATTTTCAAATGTAAAGAGCAAACCAGATGCAAAGCGAATCACAAACAGTTCCAATGTAAAAGCCAAGAATGTCCTCTGACCTTTCACCTTACAGGTCAAGATCATTCAGGTCCATTAAGAGAAAAGTTTGTCTTTTGTGAACTTGATCAAATGAGATATTTAGTAGTATGTTCGGGCTGCTTTTTTTCCAAGCATCAAAAGATAAAAATGACATTATGATTAATTTAGAAATGACATGCCACGCAAAAACCATTTTTATTGTTTGGCATTGATTTGACTGATTTGTCTTCATTGTCTTTCAACAGCCGAGTGACTTTGTGTGACCTTCTTCTTCTATTTGATCACGACTGAGTGAAAGCATTATGTTGCATACATAGAATAGATGCAAAGGTCAAGGAGACACGACGGGGTTGAACAAACCCTGCTTTCCTTAATCCCTATGCCGGTTGAGATCCAGGTCTTTCATTGCCTCCATCATCAGCTCTTTCCAGCAGTTTAGGACGGGCTTTCCTTAACATCCTCATTGATCCGCAGGCATCGGTCTCAACCCGGCCTGCAGCACGCCAACGCTCCCGATCTCGGCCTGTCTCTCTCTGGTTCGTTAAGTGCTCTTCTTTTTGACTTGTAAAGAGCTTTTAATGTGGCTATTAGGGCAAGGGAACAGGAAGCGTGTTGAAAACAGAGCCCTTTATTATTTATGAGGAGGTTTAATCTGGCGCTTAATCACCATTGTTTGTGCAAAGTAGATCTGGCGTTAGTTTAGCAAACTGAGCAAACGCGAGGCTTAGGAGGTCAATGAATCAATCCCGGGATCTGCGTATCGAGACAGTGAGCTTGATGTCAATCAGATGATCAACACGACCTCGTTTTCCTTCAACGATACCTAATGTTCGGCACGCACGCTATACATTTAGACCCGCTGTCAGGTGTTAACTTCACACTTACTTTGAGATAGATGTCATGTTGTGATCTCTCCGTCGTCCGTCGAGTATTAATTGTGTAATCCTCTAATCCCGCTCTTAATCTGGAGTGACATAATGTAGAGTAGCAGATAGAGGAACATAGAGATTAAATTGTTTACAACTCATTGTTAACAGACAATAACATATCATCTTAACGATGGGAAAACAGACAACGTATATATTCCCGTTTGTCAGATGCATGTAGGTAGACGCATACACATACATAAATGACAATAAATTAAAGCATTAAACATTTATTGGTAAACATTGTTGCATAAACATAATTCATACGTTAAAAAATTTTGCAATGCTTGGCAGTCAAACAATCATTGTACACTTTATTTTTTCAACGTTGATACATTTCTGTTTTTTATGAAATGATTGCCTTTTCATGTCCACCGTGAAAGCGACAACAAACTCGTGAAGTAATCTGCATTAATGTGATTTCATCAGCGAGGAAGCATATGGACCTCTGCTAGGATGAATATGACAACGTAAAAAACACACGATGCCTTCATCCTACGATGACAGCCGGAAGTATCATGAGGATTATATCCGTATCTGTCATAAAAACAGTAGCTGTTGTTGTTGATATTCACATAAACAAGCTGTTGTTATGTGATCAGATCATCAACGCTAAATTGTTTTTGATATTTTCTGTGCATTAAGAGGATTACATGCGTTTGTATTATCTGGTATGGGAATGCATGATGTTTACATGTATGGAATGTACAGTATAATACTGTGTTACAATTTAGTAAAGAAAGTTGTTTACATAATGCATAAAACAAAATTTAAGCCTGTGTAGTGAGCTATAGTTTATATAATATAAACCACGTACTATACAGTTTAGGAGCTCATGTGGATGAGAGTAAAAAACTCAAAAACAGTAAAATTTTATTAAGATTAACATTTCGGTATAACATTATCAACTTTATGGTTAGATGAAGTTGTCTGTCAACTTTTTTTGTAATACCTGCAATATGCAAGTATTCTCATAAGAACACAGCACACTTTCTTTACATTGATTTTCCTTAAGTAGTTTAATTATTGTAAAAACACCACACGGTACAAAACCCTTTTTTCCAAATTAACAACGTATTGATTTTTCTCTTTTAACAGATTTTACATAAGAATATTTAGGAAAGCTGAAGCACCTCATGAAGAAAGCAAATGCCCAGAGAGAGGACATTTAATGTTCACAGATATTGTATTACATAGTCATAAATGTGTTATAAAGCAAATTAATAGTAAAGAAGTTGATGCATTTAAGCCTTTGGTTTGAGTCATAAAAGTACCAATTAATAAATTACATTCAGCGCATATCAAGATGACTAATACTTGTTTGTTACCAAACTGCATTCATGTATACCACTGAAAACATGTCTGAATATTGTGAATATTAATCTTGTCAACATGAGACATATGTGCGTTATTAAGATGGATAGAAAAATGTTTTTTAATATTCCAAAACACAGTTTGTATGTTCAGTGCCCTGCTCAACTCACAGATGCCTTTTAGGTTGATCTGGGTATTTTTGTGTTACCACTGGCATTTGGTCGGAAGTCCTCTGTCATCTATCTATAGGATTACTAAACTGTCGCTAAGTAGTGTCAAATCTCAGTTCATCACTTTTAAGTGAAAGTGTGCTGGAGGAAAAACATGTTTACAAGTTGAAAACATATGTGGCACATTAGTGGTCATCCAGATGTTGTCGTGCTAATCTCATACTGTCAGAAAGTTTTAATCATTCAAAAATCAGCACTGTTAGCCTAAAAAATTTTCACTCTGATGGAAATAAAATGTCTGGCTTCTTAAATAGGTTAAACAGCTTTGTTTGTCATCAAGCTGTAATCTGCCTTTTATATCCTGAATTGTTTTTAATGCTAAGATTTGAGGAGAAAGGTTTTCCGGTAGTGTAGGATTTTGGTATTTACCATGATCCCTTTTTAACTTTTGTCTAAATTATTTTAATATAGATGTCAGTTCCCCCGAGCATCTTCTATCATGTCTGCCACTTGTTAGGAGATCACGCTAATCTTTTTTTATACTCTTGTCAATCACATTTTCCAAATATAATGATGGACTTAGACGAGCACGGTGAAAAAGGAAAGTGTTTCAGCACCGAGGACAGCGGTGGTTTAACACTGAAGACTGTATTTAAATTCTTCCGAAGATTGCAGAACAAAGCTTTCTAAAACTACTCAGTCTTGGTCTGTTTGAGTCATCTTTGACATAAGGGTTGCCAAATGGATCCCCAAGGAGAATTAAACACATTAGGCACAAGTAACAATATGTCCTTGATCAATAAATCCACCAAGGTAATTTTTAAAGTGACTTGCATGTCTGGAAGACTTGCCCTTTTAGTGTAACTGAAGTTGACACGATGTACTGCTCATGTTTTAACCTAAAACATCAGCCGTTATAGAAACCTATAATTTTAATAATAAAATGTGTTTTAAAGGTTCAGTTGTGTATTTAGGAAAATGCCGGTTGTCACTTTTGCCCTTATCAATTTTTTTTATTTTATGTTTCATGGTATTGCTTATTGGTGTATAGATTGGTCTATAACAGTTGTTCTCAAACTTTTTGGTTAGGTCCCTCTTTAAACCTTAAAAATGATCAACCTTTGGCTCTATCCTATTTCATTGCGCGACAACTTTTACTCGGGTGTGTTAAACCTAATAAATGTCATGGTGTAAAAGTATGCATGTTGATGTTAAAGGATAAGAATGTAACCGGCCGCCAGATTCGCATTCAGATGCAGCGGTGGAGATATGAGCTAAAAGAAGATTGTCTCTATCTCTCCTGTCTCTTTCCCTTTTTATTCTCTCTTTCGCTCTTGTTATTGGGTGTGATTTGTCAGAGCCCCCGGTGAAAAAGCTCGCTATCACCGTACGCTTTTCTTTTGGCATTGTTAAAACTAAATGAAACAAGGTAATTAGCTTGTTACAATTAAAGTGACTCGACTGGATAAATTGTAATCACCCGAAATGAAGTTAGGCTTCCCTGCAGGATCGGCCAGCCAGCTGAGCAGCCTCATTTGCATAATTAAAATATACAAATGATAATGGATTTTGTACTCAATATCCAGCGGCTGTAAATCCAGAGAAATATGAATATTACAATAACAACACAGCTGCCTCAAGGTAAACGTGGGTTGATGTTCCCATAACATTCCGAGTCTTCTCCCTCCCGCGCTCGGCTTTGGGGCAGCGAGATGAGTCTGGCTATGTCAGCGCATGTGCCAATTGAAAAGCGGAGTGATAAAACAGATGAAAAACATTCAAAAGTGATATTAGTTAATAATGCCTGTGGTGGAACCACGGGGCGGAGAAAGAGAGAGAACGTGTGAGAAAGAGAGAGATATGTGGACCAATTACATTTGCAAATTGTCAGCAGCAGGTCCTCGTAGCTTTGCTCTACCTCGGGGGAAGCCTTTTGCCTGATTACACGAAATTGGGATTGAATTAAACATCTAAAAGGGTTGTCCAAAGACAAACTGGAATCAAATGAGGCTTGCGCTTTTGGATGTGAGCAGAAGAACGCTGGCAAGCGCAGAAAGAGAGAAAGAGAGAGCAGGAAAAATTTTCTCAATTAGATGAGGGACAATGTCATGAAATTGGGCCTTGGAGGTTTTCCCCGCTTTGCATTTGCCATTAAAGTGTGTGGCGTTGGCCTCCAAACAGCTGAGTTCCTCTCAACCACTGGCTCCGAAGCTTCTCGTGGTTTCGACTTTGTCCTGATGTCATGTGTGGGAATGCCAAAGGAATTGTCGAAATCAATCTGCAGGGCACATTTTCATAAAATCCTACAAGACAATATCAGGTGTGGTAGTTGGAGAAATAACACTCTTTAATCCAAACAGAGAAACTTCTTCCCTTGTTCTTGTGGAACTTTTTATAAAGAAACAGTTCTATTAAGAAACCTTACAATTATAAACTCTTGTAAATCTGTTAACTTGGTAAACGTGACCATTTATCAATTTCTGCAATAAGAAAACAGGTTAAAAAAATCCTTTTTGATGCATTTATCAAATAATAAAGAAAAGCTTTCACATATGTGATGCTACACTTAGAAGTCAATCCACATAAATCCGTATTTTCTACACATTCATGATGTGAATCTGTCGTTCTGCAACCTTCAGAGGTGCTCTAGTGGATTGAGATCTGTAGATTGTGGAGTGTTTTTAATACAGTAAACGTATTGTCATGTGGCACAACCATTTCTGAGCTGAGCCTGCTGGAGGTGGCTTTAGAAGATGAGTTTACTGTGTCATAAAGGAATGGTCCTGCTCGATCCTCAGGGAGGCTGTAGCATTTAAATAGTGCTCAGATAGTACTAGGGAGCACAGAGTGTGCCGAAATACTGTTAAATCCCCACCCACAGCCCGAATTGATACAGAGCAGGATGGATCCATTTACTCATGATGTTTATCCTGAATATCCCTGTCCCCAACATCCTTTCGAGGCGGAAATGGGATCAAATAATACAGATGTGAGCCCTCAATATTATCTTGACCACAACTATAAAGCTGGACGGAAGAATCACATGTTAACTATATTCAAGACCTCACGTGCAATAGGAAAAACAGTATTTGCAGAAAATCTCTTAAGTCTCATTTCTTTTAATAGTATCAGACGGAAATAATGAGCACAAATAAAGTTTATCAATATATATTAGTAATATACACTTTTTTATAAATACATAAATACGTCAAGTTTTATAGACTGCTTTTACAGTAGAGTGCATTTGTGTTCCAAATTGACGAGAAACAATTGATATCTGCTGAATAAGAATTCAAACACTGTAATTCACCAAATTAAATAATGGTCCTGTGTATGTTGTAAAGGTGTTCAAGACAAGAAGAAGTAATCCCAAGGGAACATGAATTATTCTACAATTATGACCACCTTTGCAACAATACCAGACCACGGACAATAAAACAAGACAAAGTGTCCGGGTGATGAGGGGGACGGTTTGCAGGTGAGAATGATGGTTCATGGGGGGCAGGTGAGGAAGCCTGGAGGAGCATTGGTCCAAATATAGTCCTAATGAGAAACACAGGAAAGACAGGCCAGAGACCAGGCAGGTCTGTAACATTAATATAAAGATGTAACAATTTAACAACAAACTTGCTAAGCAGGGAGGTAAAGTTAGATGTGATGTCACACTTTATTGACTTTTTCTTTAACATTGAATGCAAATAGTGACACAATATAACAGTGTATTATTTTATAATCAAATACAATAGTATTGAGTTGGGTTTGATTATTTCGGATGGATTACCATAATCCAACACTTTTACAATTTGAGAAGCACTATTATAAATTTTCAGTCTACAAATATGCTCCATGTAGATGCAGCAATCTTTTAGGAACCGTAGCGTAACACCTTTTGGACAATCCTCTCTCCTTTTTAATATCTTTGTACTCTTATGTGTTAATGGTCATACTCAGTTGTAACAGCATCTTCTTCTTGTTTGCGATTATATGTTTGCATCTGAAAAACTAAATGACTTTTCTATGGCACATCAGTGCAATATGGACCGGAGCTTTAAGTAAATAATTTGCAGTAATCAAAGTTAATGGAACCCAATGGGAGAGACTTGTGCTGTTGCAATAATCTCATTTAGCAGACAGCAGATTCAGTGGATAATTGGGTATAAGTAAAATTGAATTCCCTTGCTCAATTACAACACTATTTACTCTCCACATCAGCAAACACAGGTAGGTCGTACCTCTGTTGTACCTGGACGTGCTAGTGAGGAGTGAACATCAATATCTGGTTGCTTGGTTTACCCATGTGGTTTCCCGATGTATTTGCCAAAACAGGGCCAATCAAAATTCCTTTATCTTGGTTTGCACTAGGAAAATAATATTGCAGTACATTAGCAGTGTAATCCAAATGGATCGAAGCAATCACATGTTTAAAACATCTGGGTAAAGTCAATGGTTGTATTTTGCTCTTTTCTCAATAGGTTTGGTCGGAGTTTGGTACGGAACAATTACAACAAGTGATTGATATATTTACATCTTCTACAAAGGTGAATATTGCCTGCACAAATATCCTTCCCTCAACAAGCCACACAAGTTAAGCCACAATACATTTCCAAACGGTACTGAGCAAGATACACAAAAAAATCCTGATCCTGAGTATAGAAACCCTTAACATTAAGTATAAGACATTACTGAGAATTCCCTTAACATAAGCAATTTATAAAAGCAGTTATTTAGTCATTACAAGCATTGTTTTATGACTGTGGGTTTGCACACATTTATGGATAAATCAAATGTAATGAAATCACCTTAGTTACGACTGTAACCTCTTTTCCCTTCAAGGTAGTAAGGTGTTCCTTGAACCGTGTCAGGAACTCAAGCTGATTGAGAACTTTCCAGTGAGAAAGTAAGACATCATCTAGAACTTGATGAAGATTAAAAGTGAAAGGGATAAGACCACATCCTGGCGGAGGACCTTGTGTATGTTTATCTCACCAGTGGGGGAGAATTCAAAGGAGGAAGGAACCCCAGGGGTGCCAGCTCTAGTCAAACATCCACTGAGGAGAGAACTTATGTTCACCGACAGAGAAATTGTACATTGGAAATACCTTAGACAGGACCGCCTGAGAGGGAGGAGTCATTACATATAGACAATGTCAGTTTACTTGGCTGTAACCCAGGTGCCTGAAAAAACGGGAACGGTGTGCTATGTTTCAAATGCTATGGCAAAACATTCTTTGATCACCGGCTATGAAGGTTGTATGCCAAACACACCAACAATTGGCTTTAATAACTCTGTGGGTATCAATATCCTTAACTCACCCATCTAAGCTATAAATAAGAATTAAATCCACATACCCTCAGGTTTATCTTTGTCTGAAAGAACGTCTTGGAATACCTACAGTGCAGCATAGAGACAGAGCATCTCGTTCCTGCTTTTTCAGTGAACAGGGTTACAGTCAAGTAATCCCTAACATTCCCTATCAAAAATGACACTCGATACTGTGTTTCAAACGATATGAGAACAAGGATACCAATGTCACCGCACTGGGAGTGTCTGGACCGTCAGGCTCTGAGTTGAAAGTGTTCATAGGCACTGGAGAGGTCTAAGACCTGACTCTAGGATGTTGAATTCAGGACACTTGAACCTGAAGTAGCATGAACATTCAGGCTATAGATTCTGACAAATGTTTGCGGAGGGGACCAGCCCGCCACATCACACACATGAATCCAGGACATCTTAAGCAAAAGCCATAAAAGATGCAACCCCGCTGGTTGAATGGACCCTTAGTCCTAGAGGTCACACTTGACCATGCGCCTAGTAGGCTAAGGAAATAGAATGAACTTTTCTTGCAAGAATTCCAGCACTGCAACAACCTGGCAGTGAACTGAATCTGCATGGTGTGTCTCACACTGTTTCTGGAAAACACGCCATTTTAAAGCATAGCTTCTTCTTTCTCGGGCCGTGAAACACACTCCCTTGCGCTTTAGACAGAAGGTCTCTCCTGACTGAAATCACTGTAGATGTGCCGTCGAGGAGGGATACTAGATCTCAGAACCATATTCTTGTCGGCCAACAGGGTTCTATCAGTTAGAGGCAAGAGCCCTCTTGAGGTACCTTGGCCAGGTTTCTCGGGAACAGAGCGATTGGAACACATGGATACAGGCGTACTCTGGGCAATGGATGTGCCGTGCAAGAAGATGACCTCTCTAGGACGGCCTTCTAAGACGGCATCCCAGCTAGAGAGGGAGACATCTGTCATGAGTATCTTGCAACAACAACACAGACAAGAGTGAGGCCAAAAGTCAGAAACCGGGATGTGAAACACATAGAAAGTGTGAGAAGCCCCTGGCGCGTCAACCTAATTTCCCTCTAGAGATAGGCCATTGGATGAAATCCCCTGGTCCTGATACACCACTGAAATGGTCCTATGAGTAGGAGGCCAAACGGAATCACCGGGGATGCAGCCACCATAAGACCTAGAATTCTTTGACAGTAAAGAACTGTAACTTTCCCCCTGGCTCTTGCGGCTGAGCTATAATAACCCAGTCGTCTATTTAATTTAAAGTGCAGATGCACTCTAGTTGCAGAGGAGCCAGATCGGGGTAACAAGGCTTGGCCGAAGGAAAGAACCTGGTAAGCAAACCTCTGGAACCTCCAGTGTTGTGACAAAATCTCTATTTGGAAGTACATGCGTCCTTGAGATCAGATGTCACGAACCAATCGTGTGGTTGGATTAAAGATACAATCATTCCGATTGTCAACATTTTGAACTTCAATGCTCTTAAATGTTCATCCAGCAAAGATCTTAAATATGACGCCACCCCCTACCCTTTTTGTAAACCAGAAATGTTATACAAACTGAATCCTGTAGACAAAGAGACCTGAGGGTGTGTGGGTTTAACACTTATTTATAGCCTCAGGTGTTTGTGTAATTGATAGTGACACCCTCCAAGGTTGTTAAAGCCAATTCTTGGTGTGTTTGGCACACATGCTTCCCAACCGGTCAAACGTACAATGTTTTGACATAGCGTTTGAAATGCATCATTGAGTGTAGCTATTGATAGGGAACTTGCCCAGTACAGTTGTTCACAAAACCAGCATTGCATTTACTGAACAATGGTATAACTCGCTGGTTAACCACCATAGTGCGATTTACATTGTATTATATACCACACATTCTTAAGTATCATCATAGGCCATTCCAGCCAGGAATCTACCTGTCGATGATGCAGTCGTGGCCTGGTGGTTCGAGTCTTGGACTCGTGATCTGAAGGTTGCTGGTTCAAGACTCTGTACCAGGGGGAATACCACGACTGAACCCCCCAGCTCCCCCGCCATGATCTCCGGGCGCCGCAGCATGGCTGCCCACTGCTCCGGGTGTGTTTCACAATGTTTGTAGGTTTACTTACTGTGTGTGTACACTGGGACGGGTTAAATGCAGAGCACAAACCACAAGTATGGAACACCATACTTGGCCACATGTCACTTCACTTCACTACAGTGTGTGCCATGACCTTCACCTTCACCTACCTGGGTCCTTGAGCAAATATGATAAGGGGTTGAGGAGCTCTTCGCTAGTAAGAGTCGTATTGGTATATGGGTTTAGGGGCTCCGGTTCCCTCAGGGCTCATTCCATTACTTGTTTGTCTTCTTTGCTAGTCGCTGATGGGGGTTGGAGACCTTCATCCACAGAGCTTGCCCTCTTTGCCTTTTTTGAAATTACAGGTAAGAAGGCACAGGTAGATAGGAATTACTTTAAATACAATAAACCTGACAAAAGATTTTCAGCGCATCCGGGTACCGTTGTAGTTGACAGTCTCTTTTGTAGCTCTCATTCAAAGACCTTATTCTCATTACATTTCATTGACCCCTTAATGTCCCTGCTTCTACTGTGTTTTCCCTGCATAGTCTTTCTCTTCAATTGCTGTCCATCTCGTGATGAAAATGTCCTTAAACCCCAAAACTGTAAGTGTGTGCAGTGCGGTGAATCCATGCCATTCAATAACCAAAAGTATTTAAATCATCATTTAAATGAATGGCCTTCTGGTCCCTTTAAACATGACTTTACAAAAATCCAATATTCAAACAGGCAAGGACAAGGGCTCAGAACAGCTTAATTCTCCAAAAAGATGTATTTAATCTTAAGATATTAAGCAGGGTTATTTTTACTTACCATCACCCTGTATTAAAACAGACAACAATGACTGCTGGAGATCTGAGTTTGGAAATCAAATACAAGTGAGTGGGTCATTTTAATCAGGGAGAGCCCAACTGAGTCTAACTCCAGAGGTTTAACAGATGTCAAACAGAGCACCATTAGTAATATGAAGGAGAGATGAGATGATTAAACATTATTTAAAGAAGGGACAAGATGAAATCATCTCAGTAAGGGCTGGGGATGGACTTGCATTTAAACAGAAAGAGATGTTTGTTTAACACCGTCTTATTGCTTTGACCTCTCTCATTAAAATCAGAGAGAGCACTAAGCTGCCAATGCCCCCTCCCTCTCTTTATACACCAACAGCTTCATTTAAATAACTTACAGGTCCAATTAGATGGGAAATTAAATTGTCATTATTTAAGTGGGTGACAGGCAGATGATGTGACAGGAGGCAGAAGAGTTTCATGTCCCTCGAGACCTGATGTACTTACACTTATACATTTAGGAGAAAGCATCGCTGGTATCATAAAGATGATGTGTGTGTGTATGAATGAGTGTGTGGGTGTGACAATTCTATTAGACATGTATTCATTTCATTTTAATTTGGAATTTTGAAATCATAATTTGATTGGGGTCCATTTGTTTTCTGCAAATGTAATTAATAAGATAAAAATGAAAAAATGTTTTAATAACAATTTGCTTGAGTGTTCATTTTCAGTATATACACCAGGCTCTGTATCACAAAACATTAAGCCTCTTTTAAAAATGATATCTTTTCTCAAAGTTTATTTGAACACTTCAGATATAAAGTATGGTATATAATATTTTTTTACGTGTAAAACAATTCGTTTGTAAGAGTAACCCTATTTAAATATAATATATCCTAACATTTATTCGTTTAATATTCAAACATCTTTTGTGTTAAATCTTTTATTTACGATTTGTACTAAACATATTTGTGATCAAAATAGTTTTTATTCATAGTTTACATTTAAAAAAAAGTCTCAACAAATGTTAATTATAAAGTCAGTAAATATGTGTACGTACACATAATGTACGTTTTCTACTGATATATTCCCTGACCAACAGCAGAGTGTGATTAGAAAGGTTAGTCATATGGGTCCGGCGACCCCGTCCTGTCTGCATACACTGACACGCGTACGCCATAAATCTGATAGATGGAGGGAAATCAAAAATTCACAGGTGATCTTTGACCCCAAACCAACAGCAAATGGATGGCAGCATCTGTGCTCGTGCAGTATACGCGCTGCCCTCTGTTGTCACTTTGGAGTGCTGGGCTTAAGGAGACTTAAAACACTTACCAGGCCCTGGCGAACCCCGGGACACTTTCATGACCTCACCCAATGACTGAGTACAGTCTCGTGAGACGAACATTTGACTTTTTAGGGACAATGTATGGTCACACTTGCTATGGTAATATTCACTTTCCATCACACAACAGGATATTTTGAAGAACATCTCGTACTGGAAGACATTTTATGGAAGTAATAAATTAGGAGGTTTGACATCGGGATCCCTTCTTCTTGTTTTTGGAAAACGCTTTACAATATGTTAAAAAAAAAAAAATTGCAATAACAATTACATTAACAAATATTGTTCAGAATCCAACGGACAAAACCAGGCCTGGAACTTTTTTCTACTATTTCTCTGCATCTTTTTGTCTCTGGCTGCGTGATTTTTTTAACATCGACCCTTAGCGAAAAAAAAAAACTGTCTACGACGGGCAAATTGAAAATCCATTTGTTGAACAAGTATATCTCACTTACAAAAAAAGAGAAGGGGATCTGTTTGGACAAATAATATGACATGTGTGCTAATAGCACAGTTTGTACAACTGCCATCTGTCTGAGAGAAAGGTCAGAGAGAGATGGCAGGCGCGTGGCAGGTGATGGAGAGCGAGAGGGGACGCGAAAAAAAGCGAGGAGGCGAGGGAAAACAAGTCAAATGCACAGCGATGGGCGGCGTGACATCATATGAATGTCATAATTGAGCGGCACTAAATCCTGAGGCCCACTTTCGATGTGTCAATAAACAAGTTCAAGGTGACACGGCGGATCAATACAGCGCGACAAGAGCCATCCGACAAATTTACTGCGGTGTAATTGGGTGCAAAATGACTCAACTCAACCTTCACGCCGCGGAAAAAAAGAACGAAAAAACCGAGCACCCAACGTCGCCCCCCGCCAACAGTTTGTACATGTCACATATGCCTTCAGGTGCCATTGGAAGACAAGAATAGATTTTGTTTTGGTGTGTGTATAAAAGACAAAGGAATAGTTGTGTGGGAATGTGTGTGTGTGTGTGTGTGTGTGTGTATGTGTGTGTGTGTGTGTGTGTGTGTGTGTGTGTGTGTGTGTGTGTGTGTGTGTGTGTGTGTGTGTGTGTGTGTGTGTGTGTGTGTGTGTGTGTGTGTGAAACGCAGGAATCATTACGGAGAAATTCAAATGATGTATGCATGGCGTCCTTTTTTAAATAAAAATGTTAAGTCCTTTTTAACGAACGAGAGCACTGTTGTGGTTATTTTATATATTTATTGCTTAACAAAATGTACTTTAGGCATTGCATGGCACGTCTGAATTTAAAGAAAGTCATTGCAACGTTTTTTATTTTTTGCAAAAAGTAGGTATCCTTAAGAAAAAATAAGGAATATAATTCCGGCCCCTTAGGAGTAATTGCAGAATGAACTGTATCGAGACAAATTTATTGACAAAAGCTGGCATACTGTATGAGGTAATCCTAACTTCTCATTGGTTCAGGTAGCTGCGACGCTAACAAGATGACTGTAATTGATTTTTGAGAATAGAGTCATTAACCTCAAATGTCAAGTTGCTGAGATATTGATCTGCTAATGTGGGTCCAATAGAAGCTGATGTTTAAACAGAGAGACTTTGACTCAGGCAATGAATAGTTTGCCAGGTTATATCGTTGTTGAGCGAGGAGTATATCCAATATCGATGGGGTAAAGTTCCAAAACCCCTGTTTTTAAAATAAATTCATGACTATCGATGTTTGAACCAATAATGTGTGATATTAATAAACTGTACACAAGTATAAGCATGCTGTTAGAATTAGAGAAGCAGAGGGAAATCGTGATTTCTGGTTGGGCGGATATATATATTCAAAGTGTACGTCATATATCATTTTTTTAATTCACACGTTTTATATTCACACACTGAGCCATAATGTTCTTATATCTTTTAAATTTGTATTTTAAAGATAATACAAATATGATGTATTTCATTTGTATTTATTGTTATTGTGTTCTGGATATATTCAGAGGCCTACACTTTTGCGGGTGATGCCCCCTTCGCCCCCATCTCTCATACCCGTAAATATCAGTATATCACTTGCAAAATCACGAGCCATCAGGACGTTCGGCGCAACGAAAACATAGGAGTTTACAACGACACAAGGGATCATAAATGATGACAGAATTGTATTTCTGGCTGAGCTGTTCCTGAGTTATCGCGGCTTTCCCTGTTTGATGCTCGAACGTGCTCGCTTATCCGTCATATGTGCAATTTTCCAAGTCAAACGCTCAAAACAAACTCGATGCAAGTATACTTTTTCAAGAGTTGGACTGAAGTGACAGAATTCATCAAATCACAGGCCCGATCTGAAGTTTCCAACTCCACCAGATCTCATCACCAGCTAAGCTAATATTCGCTACATGTACACATCCTCTGTTAATGTGGGGCGAGGATATGAACGCGCGGCGTTTGATGGATTAGTGACATTTCCAAAGTAAAGCACATCTGAGGCTGGCCTCACCATGTGGTCCATGTGGGTTTAAACCCAAGCTGGGAGAAACGTGTAAGTGATATCTTTGTGTCACGGAGCATATCCGGCATGCGGCGTGTTGACAGCTAGCGAGTGATGGCTGATGCTTGGGTGTCTGCGCGCATGTGTGCGCGCGCGATTCTTCGGTACGTTCCATTGTGTCTGTGGCATGTTGACGATGGCTGGAAACGGCCCGGGGTGACCCGGAGGTGCGGACTACAATCAAAGGTCCTGTGACACCGCTGAGAGTCATCACAGCTTGATGATAACCTGACCACCTTCAGGTAATGCCACGAAAGGGATGGCAGATACGGTCGCGCGAAACTTTCTCAGTGTAGAGACGTCCAGGCGGGTTAAATACGATAACCCTCTGATCGATTGTGCCATTTAAGGGTCGGTGGGGGGCTCTACCGTGTCGTGTGAGGGTACTTGCAGGGAGAATGTAAATGCATTGGCGTTTTTCGGCTTTCCTGTTTGTGCTTGGAAACTTGCCAGGAAAACGATAACACCCGTGTACACGAAATAAATCCAATGGGTACGGGTAATACCAGATGATGATACAAGAACGTGCGCGGAATCTACACCCACAACTCTCACGTCGGATTATGTCCATACAATAGAAGGAAATCTGCTTTCAAAATATCTCCTTTTTTGTTTGCATGCAGGTTGAGATGAAAAGAGGATGAGCGAGCTTGAAATCTGAGATCATTTATGATATTGAGTCGATTATCTACCCTTATACCAATTACAAAATTGACAAAAGATAGATGTCATGTACAGTCACCTTTAACAATATTTATGTGGGTTTGTTAGGCCTCTCATGTTCGCATTATGGGGGGTTGGATGGATCGCGCTAAGGGCAAACATTGTAAATGTATAACATCTCGGAGTGCACCGACCATACATCCCCCCCTTGAGCAACGTCCCCATACACCCACTCTTCTGCCCCCCACCCTTCCAAAAGCACCGGTGTGTGAAATATGAAAGAGACACGTTGTCGTTCAATTTGTCCAATATACCTCACAGGTGGGCTCCAGGTATGCGGCCCCTCAGTGGCTGAAAAATGACTGGTAAAGTGCGAGGTGACTTTGATGAACCTCGCCACTCCCGGCCCTATCATTCTTTTCCGTCTGGCTTCCCCGGCTGCCATGCGGACGACGTGGTGGAAATTTGTCTTATTGAAGTGAAGCCGCGCGCCGATTCCCGCCGACTCCGAGCCAACTAATGAACGGGAGCTTAGAGTTCACTTACCCGGTCCTCGCGCTGCCAAGGCCAAGCATGACGGCACAGCGTTCGTCCTTTGGGTCGCTGATGCGTTATTTCGGCCCCACGCATGAGAACGGCGGATGTCTTAAAACGGAAAAAATGACGGGTTGTTGGAATTCTTAGGTTTATCATGTGTGGGTTCCACTTGTTTAAATTAAGTTTTCAATTCAATTTTATCCTATGGATCTGATGTGCGTGTAAACTTAATCATTTTTAAATGAATAATAATTTCTAAAACCCCATTTCTTTCAGTGTACACAGATTTATATTATGCTGTTAGATTGTCTTAGATAATCTTAGGATATCAACAGTACAAATGTGTATTTAATATTAGATCCTATTTATTCTGTTTGAAAATTACACGTGTCTTCTTAAGAACAAAGGTTTGGTTGTCTATTTAGAAAAAACATTTAATGAAAGCTATGCATACATTATATAAAATATTACATTTGATTTGTTAATATCACAGAAACAAACAGTTACATTATCTTAAAATTTGTTACATTTCTTAACTTAAAATAAAATTTGTTCATTGGAAAATATTAAAATGATTGAGTAAAATCAAGCATTCATTTCTCAGAAATGTTTACGTATTGAAAGAAAGTATTTATTTAATAAATAATAAATATATATACATGTAATATATAGTGATACTTTTTGTGAATTCTAATATAAATATTTCAGCGTGTTAGATTTAGCTTTTTTATTTAAATGTACACAATATTTATCAGCATATGAACGTAGTTTCAAAGATTTCAAATGTGCTATTTTTGGTTGCATTATTTCACATAACAACACAGTCACACTGTATTGAGTATAGAAATATAAATCCATACAACTCTCGACCTATTAAGAAGTAAGATGCTGTGATTTAAATGTGAAGAGCAGTTGCCCCATAACAAGAATGTTTCCTCATGACATGATGAAGTGCGGTGGTAACGAAACCAGGATTTCCCCAGGAACATCTTGAGTAGGGCACACTTGTGAAGTCCATTGAGCAGACGGCGGGACGGGCGGGATGTGATTAAGCTGCAGTGATCTCCAACAGGGACTGGATTAAACTCAATAAAGAGTCTTTTAATCCAGCTAAGCAGCCGTTGAGCTGAGCCTGCTGCTCTTTTACCAGCTCAAGCGCTGAAAGTCATCACCTCGCTCGATCAGGCATCACTCCTCACACATGTTAATGCATTGTCAGCCAAAGGTTTTGTACTTAGACTACTTAAAAGACAGGCTTAGATTAGTCCAAATGTAAACGTTATCGCCTCAATTATTTAAGTTTGTTAATATATGTAATTTTATTAATTAATAGTTGAGATGACATGCAAAGGTTCTCTATTTATGCAATATGCTACTTTAAAGTCCCCTATGACCTGTCTTTTTTTCATACAGATAGAACAGTAATAATATGATGACAAGAGTTCTGATATACTCTTATGTATACTCATATATTTAACTCAGATATGTGATACAGAGATTGTACCGGATTCTCATTTTTCCCATTATTTCAATGTTTTTAGTATTATTCTGAATCGTGGGATTTGCACCCATTTTGTTTCCGAATGACAATAATATAAATGGACTATAAACTTTTTAAGTTATTATGAATCCTCTGTTTGATAACAGAAATGATATATTAAAAGATGGGTATTTTGGCTGATGTTGGTTGTATTGACCTCATTGCCTACAAATAGTGTTTAGATAGTAATCTTGATGTCGTGTTAATATGCAAGAATTTGTTTAAAATATTGCAATCGCTGTACACAATGTTGTTGGCTTTATTTATGTCTCATGCACATTGGTTCCACGTGATTAAATTAAGTTTTTGTGACGTACATTTTCTTACAATTTGAAAAAAGTTATGTTAAAAGTACCTGAACCGAAGTACATGATCAAATTATATGAAGTGCAGGGTCGTGTTTTATTTGTGGGCAGCGCACTTGGACAAAACCCATCTGTAACTAAGGGAAGAGAAGAGCGAAGAATCAAAATTCAAGTGTAGATTGCTTGTCACATATATCTATAAGTGAGCTTGACAAGTGATGTTAAGTGATGGTTAACCCAAAACTGAAAAATCCGTTCATGTTTAATCATCCTCTTTTCATTTTAAACCTGTATGATTCATGCATTGGCTTTCTGCCCTTCAAACTTTTGGAATAACTGTCCCTTGATTTGAACAAAGTTTAATGACATTTTACTAAATGACAATTTTATTTGAAATGCATTTTATATTTAGTATGTAAATTTTATCGCGGACACAAGAAAATCTTTTCGTTGACCTGTTTCTATAGAAGACGAAAGCCAATGGGTTTCCCTCTCAGCTGTTTTGCTTATTGCCAGTCACGTGGCATCAGACAGGGCTAAGAGCATCTCTTACATTCTTATTGCTCTGTGTACAGCGAAACTAAAACTCTCCATTAATTCCATCTGGAAAACAACTCAATGCATTACACACTGCGTGCGTACTGGACATTATTTAAGTGTTCTTGTAAGCCATCTAAGATATTAATGTTGCAAAGCTACTTATGAATATTTAAGAACATAAAAGCGAGATAGCCTCGCTGACCGCAACTCTACTGGGAGAACATCTCCTGAACATTTGGGATGGGTTTTAAACATGATAAAACAATCAGGGTGTTTATGGCTTTAAAGAAACGGAAATAAGGAGGGCTGGCTTGATGTTGTCTTAAAAGCTTACAGCTCTAAGTAATGCTGCTCCATGTAAATAAATCTGAATATATCCACTGACCACAGAAGACTGAGCATGAAATGAAATCAAATGAATAAAAATAGACATAATAAATGTTTCGACAAAAGTGGATGGCTTACTTAAATAGATGAATCTCAAAAAAAATATATATATATTTTTTTTAATTATTCTAAATTAAAATTTTAGATATGCACCCATTTTTATTGAAGTTTATTTAAGAGATATCAGCTGGTACAACGAAATTCAAATTGAAAGACAAACAATTCCAAAATAGGTGGAGTTTACTATTGTATTACTTTTTTATCCGTGAACTTTTAGCAATATGTCTCCAACATTTTAAATATAGACATTATTGCATTTATTTCAGTAATACAGTAATATTCGATCAAGTTTTTTTTTAAATTTTTTAAGGAAACATAGTTTTAGAAAATGATTTTAACTCTGCGTTTTCTTGGTCATGTACATAGATTTTTGAAGAAAATATATTTTTCTACATTTAAAAATCGATGTGTAATCCCGCTGTGAGGACACAGTCAGAGACACATTCATCAGGTCAACAGAGGGAATCATCTCCATTATATTGATCTCTCTGCATTTCTTTAACATTTACTTCCTGTTTGTTGTTTAAAAGCAGTGTTTGTCAACCCCTTAAAGACAAATAAGCCATCGCAACAATAGTAATATAATATTATTTATCATCGTCAATAATATTTACTGTCAACTTTTTACCATTACCAATGAGCCTAGAACATATCAACTACAACTATATTGATTATACAAGTTATTTCACTAAAGTTTAAGAAATGTTTCTCTCCCCAAACATGTTGGCATCGTTTACTCACCATCACTTACGACAGTTAACACAACCAATGCAAGGTAATGCAGTTTGGTTACCAACATTCTTTGAAATATCTTCTTTTGTGCCCTGCAGAATAAAAAGGTATATACATTAATCAGAATTCCACTACATGATGTTCACAATAACACATCTCACGTTCGTATGAGTTATTCAGTCTTTAAGACTCCAAATCTAAGAGATTGGGTTTACACCGGATAATTAACCCTCATGACAATTGTTAACAGTACCAAGAGTGCCAGGCTAAATGGCCTGCTGAATTTTTAAGTACAGGCAAAGAGGATAATGCAGACCTTATCCATTAGTGTGTGTGTGTGTGTGTGTGTGTGTGTGTGTGTGTGTGTGTGTGTGTGTGTGTGTGTGTGTGTGTGTGTGTGTGTGTGTGTGTGTGTGTGTGTGTGTGTGTGTGCACGTGCGAGTGTGTGTGTGTGTGTGTGTGTGTGTGTGTGTGTGTGTGTGTGTGTGTGTGTGTGTGTGTGCACGTGCAAGTGTGTGTGTGTGTGTGTGCACGTGTGTGTGTGTGTGTGTGTGTGTGCGCGCGTGCAAGTGCGTGTGCGTGCTTTATGGATTTGGTGAGGTGCAGAAGGAGAGGTGAACATCTAAATAAATGGTTTGACAAACTTTGGACGTCAGCCCCTGAACTCTTTTAATAAAACCTCAGGTCGGATCCATTATGTCACCCGACCCAGGTAATCTTAGCTACATTTCATAACACTATCTATACCATAACTAGACATGTCATAAATATAACGTGCAAAATTCTGACCGAGAATCACCCCAATTAAAAAAAGCGAACACTCAAAGTCGTGGCAAAGTAGTCGCACTGACAACAACACAAGAAATAAATCTCTTGAAACCTGAACTGAACGCATTAGACTCCCGGCTACAGGTTTGTCTTGATGTTGTGTATGTGTGCGAGACGGGGCGTCTAGCGTAACACATCCGAAACACACTTGGAACAGGACCCAGTAAATGATGGCTGTGAGCGAGCGGGACGAGTCTCTCTCCGGAGATGACCTAAAGCAGCAGGTGATGTATCTGTGTTTTGGTTTGCCTCCGGGAAAACAAGCACGCTTATTTACACAGAGCACCTCTGGGTGTGGACCGAAGACCCACCAAACTCAAAAACACTATCAGTTTATCATCCCCTAGCCCACACATACAATAACACACACGGACGAATAGAAACCCTCACAGTTTAACACACAATTAAATTATTAAAGTATCTCTCATTTGTATTACAACTATAAAAGACTACGATTGCAGAATGCCAATTTTGGGTGCCCTTCGATCTTAAATGCACTTACAAATATTGATATGTCCCTTATCCTATTTCCCTCAAAATGAATGTAATAGAGAATGTATCTTTCAGATATAAGATAAAATCCCTTGCTCTGGATGTACTCTGTGTATATGGCTGTGCTCGATAAGCACAGATTTTTTAAATTCAACTTGTGCTTTAAGACTTGCATTATCGTACATATTAAACTCCTACGGGGTCAAGTAAAGCATCAACCGATCCACGGATCCCTGTACAGATACAAAGATCCTACCTCAAAGCGATCTAGCGTTGTGCATCGTGCATATTCGAGATGTTCAGTGCATTGCTTTATGTTATCGATAGGGCTGAACAATTATCCCAACCACTAGGGACCACCGGCGCCGACCACCACTAAAGCCCAACCCTCACCTGTTCCTTCATTCATGATGGTTTGCTGGCCATAAACAAAATGGCTCCCTCTCCATTTGAATCACTCTTATAGTACTGCGATGCCATGCACCAGTCAGTCTGAGTGGCGCTGCATGAAGCAGAGCAAGCCCCATGAGTCCATCTCAGACCATGAGCCTGCTCCGGGCCTTCAAGTCGTGGTCAAGATGGCCATCATTGGAGCTCCAGTGCTCCAAGCCACGGTCAACATAGCGGCTGTCGTCAGCACCTGGTCTACACATGGCAGTCGAAATGGCTCGCAATGACTTGCCACGAACAAGATGTCGGCTTCTGGTTGCCTCATCAGGCATTATAAGTGAAGACTTGGATGTGTTTTTCTTGGTCTGGGAGGCAAGACTTTTCAGAGAAAACCTGTTATTTCATGCGAGCGTCCGTCCACTTTAAGTTTTCTTTAATGAATGATTAGATTTTAGTTAAAGATTATACATCAAAAGGACAAGGTGCTACTATCTTTGTTCAACGTCAACTGTATTTACATGCACAAAAACTGTCCCAAAATGCAATGCATTCAATCAATCTGATTGTCCATTTGTGTTGAACAAAAAGGCATTATATCATTTAAAACTCACCTTTAAACTAAACTCAAGACTTTTATTCTTATAAACTACAATATATAACAACAAGAATACTTTTGTATTGAATAACGTAGAATATATCATCAAATATTTCAAAATATAATTCCAAACCTAGAGCCATGCTCAGACATTCAGACCACAAGAAATAATCAGTCTCATGCTGATGGTCAATAAGAACCAATCTTAAGGAGTCCGTAAATGATGATCACTTGACTTACTGTCAAGATTATAATTGGCCTTGTAATTTTACGTGCATTAATGTTAACCGCAATCTGGCTATAATATTTTATTTTTAGATGTCCAATGATTCTCTTTTTCTAATTTCAAATGCTGTAATGAAATCATCACCATGTTCTTTATTTAAATATATTGACAATTCCATGCATTGACGGGCATATAACCCTATGGTTGCTTTATGTTCATATATTGGTATATCTGCACTTCTATATCTGTCAAAGGTAATATAAAATATGAAGACATCTTCCTAAATATCTGACATTAAAAGACTAAATAACACAAAATAAAACTAGCTATCAGATCTTCACAGTTTTCTCAGGAGAACAGTAGTAATCATCTTTATCTGGATCTCAATCTGGTGCTTGTTTCACTCAATTACAATTTTCTGGACAACACATTTTGCTTCGTAGCAATATTTCAAATGTCTTTGACAGAAATGTAATTTTGACGGTGGAAAATCTATGATCATATTCATAACCACAAGCTTTCGTAGTAAAATGGAAGTGATCAATTTGTCTGTGTGTAGAGAAATCCATACTTCTCCTCTGCTCTCATAACGTAGTGTACCAGTAGGTTTTGAATATATAACTACAACGGTGTCATCAGGTTAATATAAGCACCAGAGCTTATGCTATAGCCTAAATTCCATTCATTTGACATAACAGTAATTCCTCTTATTTTACTCCATTTAAAAAAATAAACTAAGGGGCAAAATCTTGAAAGGACAACATTTTTTCTTTAGTCCTTTGGGAAAAAAACAGACTTGTTATTCTACCCAGGGGTTTATGCTGTGTGTTTGCCAAGCGCAACCTATGTAACTACCTATTTAACCTTTCAGCCACTGACTGTATCTGACACTTTTTACGTTCAAGTTTAACAATGTAACAATATGTGACAGCCACAGAGTCAATTACTGCACTTGGCAGTTCTTCATGGACATGCAGGTCTGTCATTGGTTCTGTCACGCTTATGTGCATTTTACTAGACTGACCTGACAGCCTGAACAACTCACTTTATATTTGCCTTTTGTTCTGATCTTTTCCTCATCATTGTATGTGAAACATGTCTGCTTTTAGTTATTGGAGCAATCAGGGATTTTTTCTCTTTAAAGATCCGCCAAATGACTCTGGATATCAATTCCCATGTGGTTGGATAACAGTGTTCCCCAAGTGTCTGTCCTGGGGCCTGTATCGATTGGTACAATTACAAACAAATCGAAACATGATTTATTTGGACGTGAATCATTTCAATATCATGAAAAGCCAGGGCCGATGAAGACCCTATCAATAACTCTGCCCCACACCCCCACCAGCACTTTCTCTACATACATTCCCCATAGAGGCAATCATTCTCAAAGATGTCAATACGACCAGTCAAGCTCAAAAAAGACGAGGTGATTGAGGTATTTTGATTCCCTCCCTTTTTCTTCTTTTTGTTCACTTAATTAAGTCACCAAAGGGCTGACAGGGATAATTTCCAAAGCGCAGAACCTGGTCGCACTTGACATTTGATAATATTACGCCGCATGCTGATTGAAATTGATTTTGGAGGCTCAGTATAGCCGAGTCTTTTGACAACTCCGAGCCTATAAACCCAAGGACAAGGGCCCCCAGTTGCCATTGCAACTCATATCAATGCGAGTAATGGACAGCCAGGAGCTTTAGTCAGGGAGGGGCGGCCAGAGGCCAGCAGACAGCATTCTGTCGAGGGGTCAGGGATCTGGCAACTCATGGCGTCTGATAAATCAGAAGCCTTAACAGTGTGCTGGCATTACTCTCACTTTGTCTTTCCCCAACTGGTTCAGAACCAGGAAAGAGTAATTACTTACTACCTTTAATCATCCGAATTGTAGTAAGTGTGTACAATTCTGAATCAGAGAGAAAAGAGTAAAACCTTGCAGCTCAGAGTTACTAGTGCTACTAAACAGTCTGATCAATAGAATTTATATTAGTGGAGAGCCAATAATAGCTGATAAAACAATTAACTTAGAGATTGTAAAAGTTGAGTATTTTCAGATCGTTTTTCGCATGGATGCCTGTAATTTAACTGTGCACGGATTTTCTGGCCTAACTTTCCTGAAGTTCTTTCAAGGTATTTTTACATCAGTTGTTGAGTATTTTGTTGTATAGCAGTGTCTTGGATTCTTCATTGCATTGTCCCTTATGACAGTGCCTGGCACACATTATCTGGGGCATCTATGTTTGTTCAATTATTTCATTTTTTCCTCTTTAAGGGTTGTAACCCGCTTTCGCTAATCATGTTTTGCAGCCTAAGGCAAAGAAAAACTGTAACGTTTAGAATCGCTCAAATCTGCCTAATTGTTTGTCTTCCTCTGCGGTACATTTTTCACAAGCGAGGTCTTTAAGCTGTCCTTCTGCATGTTCGGCCTACTTAAAACTCTACGCAGGGATCTAATCTTTGATTGCTAAAGAAAATGCAGATAGTGTGGGAATCTTCGCCCTCAAATGATGTGATGCTGCCTTTGAACATTTGTCTTTCATGCTTAATATTCCATTGGGGAATAAAAAATATGTCCATTGTGAGAAGAGTAGATTATTAGGTGATTGATATACATGTCAATACACCCAAGGTGCATTCAAATTCAGGAAACAGGCCTTTGAATCGTACGATTATGTCACATTTTAAGCATTGAACAGAGTATGTGTTGTCTAAAGTAAATTCTGTTGAAATGTTTATCCACAATGTCCTCATATCTAGTAGATATAACTTCATTGGGGACATCTCATATACGGTCAACCCGGGGTGAGCCCATCCTATGATTAACTAAACTAAAATGAGGACCACCTTCAGCTTTTGACGTCTACCGCTATTGTCCTCAACCGCATGGATGACACGTAGATTTATCAAACGGCAGTTAGGCCAACAGCAATCTCATAAAAATGAAGTACGGCACAGAGAGAAGTAATGAAAGAGTGTCGTGTTCCTGAGTTTAATAGACCTGAGAAACTTATGTCTTTTTTATTTACTTCAACTCATTGTTAACTACTTAACCAACATTATAACATGTAAACTTTTAACATTTGACTTATGGATATATATAATATGTTTTCCATTTACATAGTGTGTTTGTGAAGAATCTAATAAATAATTCATTTCATTCAAGGTACTAAAGCAGACGATGCCATTTTAAGTATATTAAAGCATGTGTTTATCCAGCACAGAAAGAATGAAGATCCCACTAAGGGTGATGTCATGTTTTTAAAGAATTATTTCTCTAAAAAAACTCCCGTGGAGTTAGTGTTACATACTGCATTGTAAAAAATATTTCATGTGGCGTAGGAAACACCAGTGGAAAATATTGAACTGATAAAAAACAGTTATCTCAAATATGTACAAATAAAAAGATTTTGTAGCAAAATTTGATACAAATTTAATTCAGGTGTATACTGCATATTTATAATATAAACCATTGTTTTGGTGAATTCTAAATATAAATATTTACGTTAATGGATTATTTTTTACATATACAAAATTTAAACAGAACATTTGCTTGTTTTCAAAGCTTTTAAATTTACTGCTTTTTTTGTGTATTTTTTTGTGATATATTTTATTTGGCGAAACCTTTGCGTACTGCTATCATGGCACAAATTCTTTTTGATATGCATGAGAAACAGATGTAACGCAATCATCCATTCTAAAATGATTACTTACATAAAAAAGAACTGTTGTCAGATGATTTGATACAAACATTTTGATTGTAAAATAAAAAAAACTTTGATTGTTCTTATTGCATTGTCCTAGTTTACAAGGTTTGCAGAAAAAATAGTTTTTATACTTTTTTCTGTTTTAAAATTGCTTTAAATTACTTGCAATAACTTTTCCACACTAGGCGATCAACCTAATCCATTGTAAAAACTTGTATTTAAATGTGTGGGGGGGTCAGTCGTGGAATTGGACCAACCAGAAGGTTGTTGGTTTAAATCCCGGTGTCAGTCCCTTCATGACTTAAGTGTCCTCAAGCAAGACACCTTTCCCCAATTTGATTGGCCACTGCACAAGCACGTCTTGATCTTGAATGAAAGTACTGAAGCTGTATTGGTTATTTACCACGTAAACAAAATAAAATGTTATTATCCTCAAAGCGAGGTTTAATGTTTCGCAGCTTTTTCATTTGTCTAATCAAACTATACCAAGTCTGTGTCAATGAAATAAAATGGAAGCAGCAAGCTGTCACTAACACTTCTTAAGTCTGAATGGGATGATTGTGTTTTAATTGATCAGGTCGGAATCGTGGCCTCGACAGACGCCACCGTAGCGATCGACAGCAGTGTGGGGGGAGGAGGAGAGAGAGAGCAAGAAAGAGCTGTCCAGTGCTATTAACCTCTGGCCCCGGCGTCCTTCTGCACATCACCACTGCAGTAATTAGGGAGTCAATCGCAATCGCATGTATCACTTAGCCTGTCGTGTCAATCAGAGCGGCTCTTGACAGATTCATTTAGCTCTTGCCCTCCAGGTCCCCTAGTCAAGCGGACCCATAAACTACAGGACCTCACAAATTGGAGGGGTTGAGAGGAGGGGGGTATCCACAAAGAACAAACCCTCGAATGACAATTAGCATTGATCAGTGGCTGGAAAACAGCCTCTCGATGACAAGGAATGCCAGGTGAGACGGGCATGTTGGTTAACACGTGCCGCGCTTGAATTGGTGTACTGCTGAGAATCAATGCACATACACCGATACACTTCATATACAGTGTGCCAATGTGTGTCGCAACACCCCATGTCTTGTAAAGAAAGTATTTCATATTATTTTTATGTTCATGCTGTGTTTTCAAACGCTTTAAACCAAACCATGTGCAAATTTTGATTTGACAACTTTAAACCGTTGCTGAGCATTTCCTCGATAGAACGAAAGTTTACTCATGGCCGTCGAAACAAGTTGTGTGATAGAACAGAGTGATATTCAAGCGGGTTAAAAGTCTGGAACGGTTATTATCACGCAATTAAATATTTGAACAGTCATTTTCATAGTCAAAGAAGGAATTTTTTTTCAAGATTGAAAATAACGACCACGGGAGGACTTTAAAAATGCAACTAAAGCATTTCAGTTCCCAAATGTAAGGATGCACGACACTTTAAATGTCGAACATTTATAATCGCACAAAGCACTTATAATAGAACGGATGCACGGACTGACGCATTTGACATTTGGGATCGAGATCGGTCGGCGAGAAGTACTTCACATCCGGGTTGCAGTGTAAGTTACATGGCTTATTAGCCCTGACTTTGTATACAAACACTCTCTCGCTTAATTTCACCAAACACTGATGGATTTCCTGCTTTAATTATAGATGCGCTTTTCCTCGTGCCGCCACACTGATTACTTCTTCTTAATTAGTCAATTCTTTACCTCGTACACAAAGTGCAATTAAACACAACAAGTTATTACCTCTGTCAGACAGACCATTAGCACCGCGTACACACACGCGCACACACACGCGCACACACGCGCACAAGTGCACACACGCACACGCACACGCACACACACACACACACACACACACACACACACACACACGTTTCAGCAGCCTAAGGTTCAGTCTCATTGGAGATATATGACGCAAACCGACTCCATTTCGCTGTACACACACACACACACACACACACACACACACACACACACACACACACACACACACACACACACGCGCACACACGCTTGCAAACAAACAACCCATTACATCTCAAACGCATGGCAATTACTGTACGACCATCCTCTGCAGGGCTGGGAAAACAGGCCGACAGGAAGATGTAGCTGGCGGTTCAGTTGTAAATATCCCCTGCAATTCATTCGAGAGCGAAACAGAGACATTAAGCTCAGCTGCAAGCGAAACAGCACATAAACGGCTTTAAAATTAAAATTGAGCTCGGAATCAGCTGTCGTGATGCAGTCTTGGCAAGCGTTGCCGTAGCGTTTTAAGAAACTGAGAGGGGCATATCGTCCAGGAGGAGCCTCTCAATTGCTATTATAATTATTCACCACCTTTTAGTTGATTAACTTCTAATTGCTCCTCCGCATTCTAATGGTCCCACTCTGATCATTACAGTTATTGCCTGCCATAATTACCGGTAATGTTCTTTTGGAAACACACTTGTGATAATTGCCTGTACAGAAGTTGTTTTACGGAGGGTGTCGTTGTGCGTCGAATTCAGACATGAAGGACTGATGATCAACAACATTATAAGCCCACACAAATCACTTTACACTTTTTTTTATAGTTACCTGTCTGTCACTTTCATTCTCTTATTTAACATCACTAAATTGTCAACGTGCTTCAATATTTGGAGATTTTCATTTTTCTCGTTAATCGTTATTATTAGTTAATCTTTATGTTTGTCATTGGGATAATGGAAATCAAAGAAATAAAAATTTTTATCAATCGAACAACAATCTGGACATCCAAGGTGTCGGAGAGATGATGCCGAAATGTTGTAAAAACTGGCTGAGACTTTATAATAAGGCTTCTTGGAATAACTGTTTCATATTCTGTTCAAAATTCATTCTGTTGAAATAATTGATTTAATTATTAGGAACAGATGTTCATATTAACCCTGAGTAATTACTAACACAACTACATTTTTGGTGTGGTTAACAACTACGTAATGCATTAGTTCAAATTGTTTTACTTTCATCTCAGAATTTAATAACACATTATTAAAATTAAAGCTTTCCCTGCTTACATTTGTTAATGTTCCATAGCATAACTGAATAACTGCATGAATCTGAACTTACATTTAAAAGCATTAATAGATACTGAAAAACTGTACGATTGTTTACAGAATTCTTTAAAAACCTTAACAAATGTTATGAACTGTTATCATATTATTATGACATTTATACTCTATGTATATATATATATATATGTACATACATGTTTGTGTTCAAGCGTGTGTTAATTAAAATTATATTTAATTTCACACACATTTTATATTTGAGCAATTATAGTAATCTCATAATATGATCTTATAATGTGTTCATTCTTTCATCATTTTCTCATTCTCTTTTCATTTCAAACCTGTTTGACTTTCTTTCTTTTGTAGAACACAAAAAAGAGATTTGGAAAAATCCTGTTTGCCGCACTCCAGTTGTGCCCATTTATTTACCCAGCCACCGATCCCTTCAAATCAATCAAGGCAACTAGATTTCTAACACAGGGCATTAGGGTCAGACATTCTCAAATGTGCCACAAACATTTACATGATTTGCATTTTAGGTTGTTTTTTCACGTGTTAAAAGCTCTGCATGAACCCAAAGCCGACTTAAACGTAATTCCCCAACTAGCTTTTGAGAAAGCTAAGAGAGCAGATTTGAAAGTTCTTAACAACTAAACCTCCACGCACCCATCCGCCCACCCCCGTCCGTCGCCCAAACACACCCGCCCTCCCACAAGTACCCCTGGATAATGTTCCTTGCGCAAGGCTGACCAAAGCTTTCCTTTTGTCTTCCTCTCCCTTCTGTTTTTCCAGACCATTAGAGATATTGCCAAGCCTGGGAACTCTGCATGTTAAATCACTTAATCAAAAGCAATGGGTCGAAAATCTTGTTTCTCTTCTCTTGTTTGATTCATTCCTCCAGATAAAGGGAGAGCAAAGAGTGCGGAAAGCACATTATCACACTGGGCCAACAGCACATGCATTATGTTGTAAGCAGCCGCGGAAAGAACATCGTTGGGTCTGATCCCTCTGGGTATGTGGCGACTGTTTTCACCGATCATCCATTCAAACGTCCTCCGGGCGCTCCGGCACGGGCCCGTGGTCCTTCTTGTCACCCGGCTTGGCGTGAACGAATAGACCCTTTTAAGTCGAAACACCTGTGTTGTAATTCTCAAGTGTCAAACAGAGATGCGTATCGCCGTTCACTCGCCTTAATAAAGGCGGCATTCCGGGTAGAGGGACTGCCACACTTGCAGGTGTGCGCCCAAGACATCCACTTTGACGGAAGCACCCGTACCAAGATCTCGACCGTCCTGGCCACCTCAAACCACAGTGCCCACGCTTCCTGTCTCGGGGTCAGCAGACACCAAAGGCCCATTTGAGATCTTCACCTGGGAGAGAGACAGGCCTTGTCTTTAAAAACAACTCTATCAATGTATGTGATGATTAAAACATGCATTTTTGCATTTGAGGAAACGGATATTTCATCATGCAAAATATTTTTGTCGGAATCTTACTTGCAGCAACTTCGGTTATCTAAAAACCAAAAGAAGGAAGAAAGACTTTGGTTACAGGCGTATGTTTGGGCACCGTTATGCCGGGGAGAGTAAGATAAATTGCTGGATTTACAGACGAAGACACACATCCTGTGCATCTGTCACCATCTGTATACACTAATATACACAATCTTTCTTTCATACACAGCTGTGGAGATTTCTGTAAATGAAGGTGTGATATATTTAATTATGACGCAAATTCTAGATTGAAATAAATACATTTCTGTGTATTTTATCATAAAGTAAAATGATTCGAATTTTTATTTCTTCACATCAAGGCCTGTCCAGTTTTCAAGAACCATCCATCTGGACAGCTTGACTTTCAAAGCTTATCTCCCGATCATAAATGAATAAAAACCTTCTTTTAATGAAATGTGAATAGGCAAGGATACTTTTCCGAGGTTTTAGGGTGATAATGCATTCCATGTCCATCTGATAATCTTTAACCTCTTTAAGATGCTCTGTGTAATTTCATGATGGAGGTCAGATCAGAGGCCAAAGAAAGTGCATCATGTTCATCTTCGTAAACTGTTGCTTTTGTTTCTTTCCTTAATCCCTTCATACACAAACATCAGCGATTCATTTAGCTAAAACTTCAAATCCAGCATAAGACACGCTCAAGGGCTGATCTCAGAGAAGTTTTCGAGCTTTCCATTTCAAATGAATCAATGAATTAAAAAAGAGCAAAGTATAACAAACCTTTCAAGTAAGACAATCCGCTCGAAAAGCCAGCATGTACACTATGTTTAAAAAGAAAGTGAGTCGAACTCAATTTTAATCTTCTTATGTGCTCGAAACCGAACTCTGTCCCTGTTACTTTCTAAGCGACAACCGCGCTAGATGATATAAAATTCACTAATGACAGTTCTAAAGCTGTAATATTTCTCATGCAAATAACTTGTTTATTTGTTTTTGCTCAATCGAAATTCCGGTACAGTAATGGGAAGTGCTTGCTTTGGTTTAAAAGTTTAAGAGGGGATGTTCTGTCATGACGCCAACACAGATCAAAAAATTAATTTGATATATATTTTGGTAAGACGATTACCCACTGGGAATAAAGTCGTAGGCATCTGCCGAACTGCGTGGCTCATTAGGTAAGTTGGAGCACTTCTCTAATTGAGGGTTAAGTTGAAAACATGGCATCCCGTTTGATTGTAACTCTTGCTTTTATTGATTTCAAGACTCGAATTGATAGTAAAGTCCGCAGTTAAAAACTTTGAAAACTTAAATACTATAGAAATAAGAAACGAGCAGTTAATAATAATATATATAAAAATAGTTGGAAAACACATATTTTACATATTTTCTTGTTTTCTATATCAAGAGAAACACATAGATATAACACACATGCATACATATATATATATATATATATATATATATATATATATATATATATATATAAGTTTTACATATAATATGTAATTACATATATATGTAATTTAAATTATTAAATCTGTTCATAAATTCAAGTGTGGCAATGCATTGTTGTGACAAATAAATACAAAGTTAATGAATTTATAGAAGTAAATCTAGCCAAACAATCTCCATACATTTATTTTTGTGAATCTTTTTTCCAGTTGCTATATAACAAGGTTTATGTTTTTTATTAATTGTCATGGCTCAAACTAAATGAGCTAAAATGTTTTATTTTATGCAAAGTATAATTCATAGTAGTGTTTTAAGGGTATTTTCTCAAAGAAGTTTAAATGTACAGACGTTACGCTGATGTCAGTTTTAAGTTATATATTTCTAAAAAGTTTTGAAAGAATATTTCAGGTACACTTTAAATGTGTAATACTGATATTATTTAAGAGTCATATAATTTCTGTCTAAAGTCACATTAAAACCGTAGGAAATGTGCATTGAGTACAAGCTTTCATTAAATATGTTAATGCATATTTATTCAATACATATACATATACACCCGCAATTTAATTGAATCATCATTTCTAGATATATTATAGTCATTCCAGTCCAATGTCTGTTTCATTTTAACCAACACCAAAGTGAAAGACTGCCAGCATGACAACATACACGTCAACATTGAACAAATATATATTATATATATTATAAAATATATACATTATTTGGAATATTTTGGAACTTTTCCTAAATACATGCACATAGTTGTATTGCTTATAATTGAATATAAACAGTATTTAAGGTCTGAAAATACAGAGCATCACATCTTCTGCAAAAATTGTATTTCTGGTTGAAATGTGGGAGAAATATTTGACCTCTAATCAAAAAACAATTTCAAATTTCAGTGTCTTCATTTATTTCTACGGCTGCTTGCTTTAACAAATGTATTGAAATGTATTGCTTTTAACGAAGGTGTCGTTTACCAAAATGTTATAAGTTGTAAAAACAATTCAGAAGGAATGTTCCCGTCTGCCATCGATGACAACTTATTAATACGTTTTTCATTAAGATTCGTGAGATAAAAGACTCAAAGAGTCATTTATCTCACGCTGACACGGAGGTGAAATGGTAAAAGGCAGACGAGACTAGGAGTCCTCAGGAGCAACAGCATGAAAATGAAAGAACCCGGAGCGGGATTTACTTATGAATATTGAAAGGCATCCAAACCGTATGCATGTATTCAGAGTGCTGCCGCGTGTCATGCAGAAAACCAGCGGCTCTGTGAATAGACCACCGTACAATTAATCTCAGGGCCCCATCTGTACCAACCTACATCTCAATTTGATTGTGGCCCGCTCTCCATTGTGCTGTTTTATCTCTGAGTGTTTCTGCTCTCCTCCGGAGCTCAATCTCCCCATTCTTTGAATATAGAGAAGAGGTGCCGTGCATGCGCGCATGTGTGTCGGTCTTTTGGTGGCAGACTGGCTCGACCCTTAAAGAGCTGGAGTACTACTATAGCTCTTTGATTTCAGGAGGAAAATGTTTGAGAGACTCGAGGTTCAAGAGGGGCTAAATCTAGGGGGTGGAGAGCACAGGGCCAGTGTGGCAACACCGAAAAAAACGAGCGAGCGAAATGCATTAACATGACAAAGGCTTTCATCTCAAAAGAGACTTCTGGACACACGCACGGACGGAAGCCAGAAGCCCTCGCTAGAGTGTTTACTTCAGAAGAGAACGCGAATAAAACTCTTTCTGCCTACATCTACATCAAATGATCAAATAAAGATAAGTCAGAATCACGATTATGAATCCTGACTTGGGATTTTCAAAGACAAACGCTGTCCGGCGTTTCTAATCAAAGACAGCAGCTCGTATTCAGATGGACCGGTTCTTTGTCTGATGCACTTCGACACGTTCTTCATAACTTGGAAAATAACGCCAACGTTTATTCTGCTGCTTGATCCGTTCAATGAACGTCATCGCTTGCAAATTGTGTTACCGAATTTGTTCACACGCGACGACAACTTTTGTGAATTGTGTTGGTTGTATGAACACCAAACGGGATTGTTAAACACACAAGATAAGAATACACAAATCTTACCAAGGTGTTGATATCGTAATCCACACATTGAAAACCATTGGCCGCATAATGTTTATAAGTCTCACATGCATTATTTCAGGTTCAGGTTCAATATAAAGTTGAGTAGATGCTTCGGAAAAAAAAAAACGTTGTGTAAGTATTTTGCAGAAACACTGTCATGTCACGAAAATCTCAATTTGATTTAAATTCTTGCGAATGGGTTGTTGGAATTACTTAATTATATTGTGCAAATAGGTTGCGCATTATTATATTACACTTACATTTTAACATACCTGTATTAATAACATAACGACGTTAAAACACTAATCTAATTATGCGAAATTGTATGTATTTTACGTAGACATTTTAAGGTTTTAAGCTTTTTCAAAACCCTCAAAATAAGTGTATTCATACAATCCATAAAATATTCAAATTGAACGCATTTAGCAAACAGTCATGAGCACATCTGTCTCCGATAACGTAACAATGAGAGTAAAACGGGCCTCGGCTTACAAGGCAAATGACATTTTTGATTGTGTCGTCGTCTTTGTGTTTGGATACGTCCATGCATACACGTCCACGCATACACGCCTCCTGTTTTTGCATTTGTAAAGTTGGGGTGCTCGAAACCCATGAATTCAATCCCTTAAAACGCCAGCGTTTTATACTTTGACAACCTGAAGACATCGGAACGAAAAACATGTCCCCCATATTTGAATCCGATTCATTGGACGGCTTCCTCGAATTAATTCAGGCCAGATTGCTTTACAGCTATGTCATATTCTTTTGAATGGCAAAGCCTATTGACGGAAATGGAGGGTGACAGCCACCCCAAAATCCCATTGCTTGATGTGGCGAGACAAAATGATAGGGGTCATAGCAAGTGTTATTACACCGGGCCCACACAATATCTCCCAAAAGCGCCACACTGTGTTTTTATCCATAATTTAGATTGCCGGCTTATAGCCGTTCTCTGCCGTCAGATGAGGAAATGGAGCTGTCTCAGTATGCATGGAGATTTCTCTAATCATATGTTGGCGGGGAGCAGAACACAGCGACGTGGGGTAAAATATACACCAGAAGGTGGTTACCACCGAAAGCCTCTCCATTTTATTGGGAAAATAAACAGAAGACATGGCATGGCCCGGAAAAGCCATTCTATTCCGTGGATTTTATGAAGAGGCCTTGACGGGCGACGTGAAAGTCGTGTTTCCGTAAGTCGTGTAACCCCGTCTACATCGAAATCTGGTGCAAACCTTTTCAAACCGGTTTGTGTTCAATGGGCATTTACCAAATTTCGAGAAGCAAAAAAAAAAAAACGGGATACTGTCACTTTTGAGACGCGGAATAAGATTAAGCTAAAGTGCAAAAAAAGTTGGGATGACTCAATCGCTCAGTCAGTTTCCTGTGATTCGATCAAAGTCGTTCAACACAGCAGTCTAGGAGGAAATAATTCCGTCATCATGTCAGTTTAAAGAGTTGTGGCCGCTGTGAGACTGTAAACAGACCTTGGGTACAGTTGGGTCTGCAGTCTGACTTCCTGACAACCCAGAGAGACCTACTGTTCAATGCGGCTCTCATAGATCATCGTGACAGATGAAGGCGACGTTTTGAGCTCATTACATAAGAAAGCAATACTTTGCACACATGACATATGGATGGATGTCAGTCATGCGCAGGTCTCGGTATTAAAAAGTGAAAGCGATTTTGACACGCGCAAATAAATATGTTAAATCTATTCTGTTAGGAATGAAAGCATGTTTATTACGTATTTATCACCGTTCGAGATGGGTCCGCTGATACATAAGCGATCGATTGAGTCGAACCACAACGAAAAATAATAACGCCCATTCTCAATGTTATGTTGCATCCCACGAAGATGTACTTTTCAAAGTAAAAACACGGAAAGAATGATATTTTCTCTCTCACTCTCACTTAAAAACCGATGTCTCTCAGTCAATAGAAAACGTAACGCATAAACACTGCAGATGGTGAATATCAAATATCCCTCTTCTGCTTCCTTTACAAGCCAATGCCTTACAAATGGTTTCCAGAACAATAACTACAACAGGAATGGAAAGTAGAGTCACTTCAATGACACGTTATGTGCGCAAGCGATGGGGCCGCATCATTTCTCCTGGTGTCAGTATCCTGCTTTTGACATTCAGCATCTGTCTCTCTCCAACTCCATCCATCTGTGCTCCCCGTTCCTCCAACACAGTGTTTATATACTTTTAAAACAGATTGACTCGTTCAGTACATCAGAATCTGGAGCTTAATTGAACCAAGCTGCCGTGAAGCCATAGATTAACTTCCAAAGCGTTTTGTCAGGGCAATGGCATTGTTTTTAAGGGATTATCGTGTTTCGAGAGAAAACACTTCATGACTGTGGTCAAAGGGTTAAACTTTCTTAAATGCAAGGTTCTATGTTTAGATGCATTGGCCACTCAAGTGTGTGTCATCGGTGCCGACACTGAAGAATGCAAGACTGGCACACAAACACATAAATGTGATATGGAATAAAAATCACGAAAACATTTCTCTACTTACATCATGTCAATATGGTAATTGTGGGAAAACAATTGTTCATGTTTGCATTACAAAGAAATGTTATCGTGCCTAACCAAAAACAAAACTGGACACAGAAAATAACAACTCGTTTCAAAAAATAAATAAATAAATAAAAAATTATTTTGTACCTTCGCTCTCTGTGTAACTCGGTAGCATTGTTGTGGCACTTGTTCACCTATTGTTGTATCGGCTATTTACCGCTTCATTGTCTCCTCGACTATTGTAAGTCGCTTTGGATAAAAGCGTCTGCTAAATGACAAAATGTAAATGTAAATGTAATGTAAAAAATGTTAACAGTAAATATAGTTTAATTGTATTAACATATTTACTGACATGACTTACAAATATAAAATTGTAATCATGACTTTTTGGACTTTTTTATGACTTTTTTGAACTTATAAGCAATAAACCTTTCTTAAGATTAAACCTGTGTTGTATTAAAAATGTGTTTCGGATTTTGTAATTTTTTTAAATGTGTACAGAAAATACACTAATACACTCCACACACAAACACACGCAAACACACACACACACACACGCAAACACACACACACACACGCAAACACACACACACACACACACACACACACACACACACACACACACACACACACACACACGTATATATTAATGTGTGTGTGTGTGTGTGTGTGTGTGTGTGTGTGTGTGTGTGTGTGTGTGTGTGTGTGTGTGTGTGTGTGTGTGTGTGTGTGTGTGCGCGTGTGTGTGTGTGCGCGTGTGTGTGTGTGTGTGCGGCATGTATATATATATATATATACTATTGTATTTGAATTTTTATCAAATATTTTTTTTTAAATTAAATAATTTATTATTGATTTATTGATTTATTTAAAGCCCTTCAGCATTAATTCTGCACAATAAAAGTATATTGAGTGCAAATAAAAAAACATTTTGTCTTGTTTTTAGTTCATATATCTCGAACTTCTTAAATTAAGACACTTTTATCTGCCAAGGAAAGTGATCAAAGATAGGTCTTGTTTTGGGAAAGAAAATAAAAGAATCAAGTTAATTTACATTTTGAAATCTGTAAAATAACCTACCAATTGAGTGATAAAATAAAGTTAGATCTAGTTTCACTTTTCAGTAAGTACCGAATTCAAGTTGGTCTTTTGATCCCCTTGGCAGAATATTTTGCATATTTCAGAGATAAATAAACTTTTTTTGAGTTGAGTTGGGTTGATTTGAGTTGAAATAAGATAACTTATCTTTACTTTGCTTACCAAGAAAGCATGCCTTATTGAAAGATATTTGTAATAAAACAAGATTAAAAATGCTTAGACAGCGTAGACTTAAAGGAACCAATATCACAAATATAATCACAGCACATAAGTACATCATATTCAAATGAATTTGCTGTATTCTTTAACTACATCAATTTCAACTATGTTTTAGTATATTTATTTTGTGATGATGTTTGTGTTCTTATCTCAATCCTTATGACGCATTGCAGCAACGGAACAAAGGCTTTAAATACACGTTTGTTCCTTTATGAGTATTTTCTGCCAACATTGCAGATGTATGCGCCAGCTTTCCGGTGCAGTCTTGTGAAATTAATTTGCATTTTTTGATCCCCTATGAGATTGATCTTATCACATCCTTTGTATTCAATACTGGTCTAGAGTGGAATACGAAGTTGCAAAGTGCTATTTCCCCAATGCCAGATAGTTGAGAAAATGTAAAGGCAGAAATGTAATGGAATTCTTCTTCTGACAAGCAACCAATTTTCACAGCCGCCCCAAAACTACGCTTCCATTTGTTCACCGCGAATGTTAACATTGAAATAAAAGCCTCTCTGGGCCTTCTCTCTCTCCTGAGATACAGAAACAGCCGACAGAGCAGCCTCCGTGTATGCAGATGCTCAACGTCTTGCTCGGAAAAATCTGGGCAAAAATGAACGCTCAATTTGGGAGACTTAAATTAAAAATCACTTGTAGAAAGACAGAGCCGTGCGCCTTACGGATCTAAGCTAGTTTTCCCAAGCAAGGCAAGGCATTCCTGGCAGGATTCAAGCGAGTGCCAATGTCACACTGGAATACGGTTGATTATTTCGGCTGGCAGGAAGAAGAAAAGAGGAAATGAAAAGAGAACCAGCACAGGAACGTTCCGTGCAAATTGCGTTCGATTGAATCTGTGAATTGTTGACCGGGAACAAAAAAAAGTTTAGGCCAAACTAACGTATAGAAAAAGATTGCACCGTAAATTCCCGGTCAAGCAATGTTATAATATTAAAATGTACTTGATTAAATGTTTGATCGGCAAAAATCTTTTATTAAAAAAAAAACGTGGAGTAGATATCAAAGGCAAGTCCGTGTCAATATCGTCTACGTCATATCTTTATCATATAAATGGCAAAGAACAGAGGGGTCGATCGGACCTTTTTCTATCTCCCTCAGCCTTGCAACATAAAACTTCCTAACCGCCAGAAAATAGATTCTCATCCTGAAAGAGAGGGACCCTTCGACTCAATAAAATCCTAATACCCACAATGCTTCGCTTTGGGTCTCAGTTACACCGAACGGGCGCACACATTCGCTCATAAAAGTTACTTATAGCGGCGTTCCATTCGGCGCAGAAAAGACGCCCCTGCCAATTCAGTTAATCAACGAAATAAAGCAAGAGTTCCAGAATGAAATGAGCTGGGACGCAAGGCCGAAATATAAAGACGGCACACGGATCTGTGGTTTGTATACAGTTATTACATTTCATTTATTTGAACAAAAGCATCATAGCTTTCAGAGGTCTCTCGTCATGGTGATGGCTAAATGTCCCCAAAAATATGACAATACCTGATTTATTTCAAATGTTATCGCATTCGATGTTAACGAGCATCAAATGAGTCAAAAGTGGGTTGTTAATTGTAAATTGTACACAAGGAGTCTGAAGTTGTCTTGAGAAGACTTTGGTTGACTGAAGATACTGATATGAACGATAAGAATGTTGACTCTGAAAAACGTAATGTATCATGAACTGAAGATTGCTTGGCAATACCTTTGGATTAAGTGTTTGTTGTTAGTGTCATGTGCGGACTGAGAGTTTATGTGTGTGTATTAATGCGCTCCATTATGTTTGTACTGTGGGTGAATAGAGCTGGATGTTTGTGCGTAGAAGTTTGTTTCTCAGCACATTGAATCTGTCTGTGACACCACAGGGGGCTTATCGCCTTCAGTGTGTGTGTGTGTGTGTGTGTGTGTGTGTGTGTGTGTGCGTGTGTGCATGTGTGTGTGTGTGTGTGTGTGTGTGTGTGTGTGTGTGTGTGTGTGTGTGTGTGTGTGTGTGTGTGTGTGTGTGTGTGTGTGTGTGTGTGTGTGTGTGTGTGTGTGTGTGTGTGTGTGTGTGTGCGTGCGCGCAAGTGTACACATTTGTATATGTGATTCAGTGAGATGATATTGGTAATGCTTGAGTGTCTTAATGTATGTATCTGTCTGCTCCTACACATGCCAGAACACTGACAAGTATGAGGACGGATGACGTGGACCAATGGTGTTCATTTTTTATCCCAAAATACATTAAAGGCCAATTTATACAGACAATGACTGTGACGAGGTGTGTTTCTTGAAAATATTGAATAACGCCAACTTTTAAATATGTGGCTCGGGTGGTACGGAATTCAGTTTTTGAAATCATATCCATAAGGCGTAATACAGGTTTATTAAATTATTAAGTAGATTTACAATAAATTTCAGTACAAACAGTAAACATGACGAAAAAAGGAACTTTAGTTGTATACAGGACTTTTCATAACTGTTCAATGTTCATTGCGATACTGTAAAAATCATTATCCCTATATGTCTGCCATAAATTGCAATAATAATAAGTAAAAATACTATACAAATGAAAAATGTACATTAGCATAAGTAATTAATTAAAAATATATATATTTACAGAAATACTATAGTGCGAGATTGTTATAGAGTTATAAATAAATACGTTTAAAAATGTTACACTTAATGTGTAACCAATGTGCATTTTTATATACATTTCAGAATTTTTCGACGATAAAAGTCGTCCACTTACGTTATTTCAGATGCGTCCACCAATGGCGTGGATTTCATTGACAAGAAAGTGCCGCGACAGTCGAAGTGTAAAGAAGACTCAAGATTTTGGGATAGAAATACCCAAGCATAGATTCATTTATAACCAGGCTTTGGTTTTTGCAATTCTTTGCTCAACGTGACAACATGTGTCAATCAACGAGTATAAAGTTACAACCATTAAAATCGTTACCAATCTAGAGACCAATCATAGTTCACAGTTACTTCTTCAAGAAAACCAATGGCGGTCATGGCTACGGATCATGGTTCAGACTGTATGAATGCAGCATTAAGCATTCGTACTTTTGAACTTTCTGGCGAGATTGCTTTAGTAGAGAGAGAGCGATTGCCATGCCCGCTTCCCATTCAGATCATGATTAAAATTCATAGGCTAGCGGCTAACGGCGAATGCTGAGGCAATTTTAGAGCAGTCATAGCTTTCTACCAACAAAATTAATTTGACAGGTTTGCATTAAGGCACCTGATCAATATCCACTTAGAGCGGTGAGCGCTAAGCAGAGAAAAATAACTGACCCGTGTGTGTGTTATGACACGAAAAAAATGGATCTCCGACACTTTTTTTGCTCTCCGCCTCTTTGGCTCTTAAGCTCGCACCTACATCAGGGGCCCCTGACCTCCAGCCATTGATCGACTGCAGTTAACATGACAAAAAACAGCTGCGAGTTATACACCCACTGTATCTACCAGGGAACAATCAACCTACCTGCACTAAATGTTTGATGGAGTGACCAGCATTACTTGGCCTGTGTACAAGAACAGGACAAGAGGAGAAAAATGAAGTGGTTCAGCTCAGAGGAAAAGAAATGTGTGGCAGGACTTTGACAGGACAACTCTGTCCCTGCATCTTAAGAGAGAAGCAAAGACCCGCATCAGGAGAAGACTTCAGATGGCGAAGTATCGCTCAAAGGTGTGAACCTTCTCGTCGGGCCACAACGCTCTCACATCAACATAAATCAATGGCTGGCTTGTGGTGTGAGGGACGGGCCTACACAAATATGTCTTCGAGCTTCTGCGGGAGATCAGGCTGGTGTGCATCAAAAACATTATGAAAGTGATGCTTCTATACACATCAACGAATTTCTTTTATCAAGGACACCATACCTTCCTTGGGTCCACTAGACACCCATGCAGCCCTATCGCAATGTTCCTGGTTCTTCTCATCAATCGCTTTACTTCTGTCTCTGACTCGCTGTTTAACGGAAAGACTCATTCTCGCTCCGACGCATTACTTATTCATCCTTCATTCAATTCTATTTCCCTCTCATTCCAAACACATTTTCGTTTTGTCCAAAACCCATTTTCCGCTCAGTTCAGGATCCAAAGGATTGGGTTAATGTGGGCAGGTCTGGTCCATTTATCTCTGCCTCACCTGAGGGCCTGTCGTATCTGCGTTAACGCGCTGAGCACAATCTGACTCAAACCTTGACTCCCGTCCAAGAACAAAGAACCAGAATGAACTCGAAGACAAAAGACAGAGCGAGCTGACAGCGCTACCATAACTTTTGAGAAAGACCAAAAGTTGAGTCCTTCAAACTGGGAAAAGGAAGTCTTGTTGGGTGCATATTTAACACATGTAATTTTTGGAGTGGCTTGTAAATATGTGAACCTTGCTCTTTTCAAAATGCAAAATGATCTGAAAAAAAATCTGTGTAGTCAAAGTGGACTCTTTTGCAGTTGTTAATGATGGAAAGGGAGCCAAACCTGTTGTAATTGACGGATCAATCCACCATCGTACAAGCCCAACTCTCGTACTACCAGACCCCGACTAACCCCATACAAGTGTGGAATAGAGGATTCTCCTAATAAATGGGACAATATATTCATATGTGTATAGTCCACATCGACCTTAAAACTGTCTAATAATGAATTGCGTCAAAAATTTAAGGAAACTGATGATGTCAGGGAAATAGTGTGTCATTCATTGAAAATACTTATTGTCCCTGTATCAGTACTTGATTCAAAGTTTACACTAGCTGGTTTAGAAATTAAAAGTTTTAAACCAAATGCACTCAAGACGATATCCAAAAATATCAAATACCAATAACCTTGAGTTCTACATTACTATTGACATTTAGATTTATACCAATTTTTCAGTTTCCAACAAACTTGCAAGTACTTGTCCTGAAAGCCCGAATCCCATAAACCCACAGCCTTTGTTTTCGGCCCATCACCGACTCGCATCCCCACTGAGTCCATTACCAGAGAGGTTGAACGGATGCTACCAGCATACAGGTTCCTTTAGGCGCCTCACTTCCATTCTCCAGGTGGAATGTAGATTGAAGCAGACATCAATAAATAATTACGGGTCTTGAGACTTTTAAATAGGAATCTATGCAGTGTGTGGCAGCGTTTAATCGAGTAACTTCTGACACTGTATTCATCATTGGAAAGCAGCAGACATCAGCGGAAAACAGAAGTAGTCTGCTTCTACAGAGGTTTACCTTCATTTGCTTCGGTTCTAGAAGAGGATACCGCTGATATTTAGATTCATCTATTCACTTGAGTCCCAAGGCACATTTGCAGACGCAACGCAAAAATCAAACAGCAAAGTGATAAAGAGAAGATCAAATTGGGGCCTTCTACCCTAATTTAATACGCTCTGCATACCTGTACAGAGAAGTTTCATCATAGCATTTGCATTTAACTGTAATCATATCAGAGGTGATATGTATTATGCGCAGCCGTGTACCCAACATACTAATTTATGGATTGGATTTTCCGAGTTCCGAGTGCACATCAATGAAATGAAATGGATTTCATATTCGATTGGATCATCAAGAGGCAAGAAACAAGCTCACATTTCTTAAAATCAGGACAGATGTGATTATGTCGTACATGGTGCGCTTTCAATAACAAGTCATATTCATTTAAAACTCTTGCTAAAAGAGTTCATATTATTCTGATGTAGTCCCTATTTGATAAGTTACCGTCTGTGATTACTCATTTTAACATCACGGCACAATGAAACTCCGAAGGCGAGATATGTTGTTAAGCAAAATACAAGGCAATCCTCAAGCTGGGTCCCATTTTAAATGAAATTTTTGATGTGCTCGTAGCTGGCTCTATTGATTTTTACATTTCTCCGAACGGCAAGTTGGCGAGCAGGTTTATGGAGACGGTGTAAAAGTGTCCCCCCAACAAAGAAGCTGAGCTCCGCTGCTTATGAATAAACTATCTTTATATTGATGCCATTTGGCCAGCTATAGACAGTAAATAAAAGCCAACGGCTAGTTTGTGGTTAAATCAAACCCACTGGGGATTTTTTATAGATTTACAAATGACCCCAGGGATATGAATGTAAAGAATACTTCTACACACTAGTATGTAAACATATTTCTGCATGCTGATCGAACTGCAATACGATTAATCGTCAAAGACCTATAGCCGTAAAGAGCCTTTAAATGATAGCTGGACATTTTATAAAACGTTTGTGGATCATTGCGATACGTCATTCTCAAGTATGGATGTTCAATATTCTCACCTGAAGCAATAAGGATAATCAACGTCTGTTTTTTAAATTTCGAAAATGACTCAGCTATAGGGATCAGTGGATAATCTATAGAAATTTAAATTAAGTTATAAGGTGTTTGCCTTATTTCATCTAAATCATGTTAAAAAAAAAGAAAATGAACACAAATATCTATTATTTAAATTAATTTAGAAAATTTTAAAATATGTCAAATTTATTTGCTTTAAACTTATTGCAAATCTCTGGATATGTTAAAATAAATAGATAATAATAGATAAATAAATAGTAATGCAATACATGGTAAAGACATCGAAATCTTGTTTTCTGAATGCAGGTACAATAAAGAAAATGATTTTAAAATAAATTAAAATAAAAGTTGTGTTGGATTGACCACATGTGATATCAAAGTTTATAATATTGTGTCTCTTGACATTGAATGATTTAACAATATCAATACATTATCAGTAACAATTTTATTAAGTGCCATTGCTGTCGGTGTAGAACCGACATATTATTTCAACATAATTAAGCCTGATGTTTCGCAGTATTACATGAAAGTGCCGTTTGTCCAACAGAAATGTGTTTTGGGGTTGACTTTCCCAAAATCTGTTTTTAATAACTCCAGAAAACACTGAACCGAATTTACACAAGCATGCATTTGCTTAACACTCACCTTAAACAGGGTCATGCATAAATGGCAATTAGATTATTATAATGTGTTTGACCATTTCGAAAGTCTACTATAATCATAACTCAGTGAGATTGCTTATAGATCGCCGCGGCCCGCGCCTCTTTGGATTCAACTGCCCGAAAGCAACATGCTCGGAAAATCACTTCAGATTGAATCAAAAGTATTGGCAGCTTTCACATTACAGCTCTTCAAATGCATTGTTGTTGGAGCGGATGGGGATTTGGTTTGCGTCTACAAACCAATCAATCTAGGTGAGAATCACATTGGCCTTCTAAACAAAAGCGCTTGGAGAGCTTTCTGGGCCATGGTGTCACCAATCCGATTTCCACCAGTGACCTCTGATCTGCGATGTCATGGGCCCGGCTGACACGGGGTAGTCAACAGGAATCAATAGCCACTGCTGGGGTCACTTCACCTTGTATAAAAAAAGACATTATATATTTATTTGTATTAAATCTTGACACATTCAACTTCCCCTCTGAATGCACTCCCGCACTAATGAAATGTCAATCTAAAGCCACGTTTACATGATGAAAAATGGAAAAGTTTTTAGAAGAGATACACAACAAATGACAAATTATATCGACCCGCAAAGAACCCCGTGCCACGCATGCCAGGTCAGAGGACGGCGCACATACACACTTTAATAAGCGTCTGACAAGCGAACAGTACTGCGCGTAGGCATTTTAGTTTCGGAAGATACCTGCGCGTACATACAGAATAAACCCATAATATTCACGAGCTACTTTAGCATTTTCACAAAAATTTGCACTTTGACTTTTTTAAGTTTGCGTTTTCAGCAAAGTCTGGTTACAGAAGTCGTGCCACCGGCGATGTTTGCAATACAACTCCAGGTAGTCATGGAAGTCGTTAGGTCAATCACGCCAGATGCGAATCATGAATACTAATATCGCTAAGATAGCATGCTAAAATCCGAATTAAAGACATGTTTCGGAACGTTTCAAAACATACATGACGTGTACCAAAGCCCTTGAATCATAAACTTAAAATGCACACAACTTAAAATTAGTATTTCAGGGTCGTTTCAATTGCTGCGTATACGCACAACCCCGACAAAAAGAACCATCAGCTTCGTCGATTGATGATTGGCTGTTCATGCTGGGGGGCGGGATTTCTTCCGCTAGAGTGTCTTGGCCGTTGCAATCCATCCCTATTTATTGCCATGTCAATAGCACAACTTGTTACTATTCATCTTTGGTTTATAACAACCCGTAATGTTGTTGTTGTGCAAACGAACGGCCCAAATGTTTAAAAAGTTAAAAAACTCTGCCCGTGCTAATTTTTCGGGTCTTTCCGTTCAGTTGCGAGGGTGTTCCGGGCTACCTATATGATAATGTAATCACGCATTATAATGTTCACATATAACTTTCGAAGCATAAATTTGCACAATTACATTTATTAAAAATTTAAATGAAACAAATCAGATATCTCAAATAGCTACAATGTATGCACACGGTATAATTCACGCTTCAAACATGACCCTGAAATAAGAACATGGACGACAAACGGCAGTTAAACCCACTCGTGCCAATCAAGACGATGACCACGTGACACATGACATAACCCTCATATATCCATGATGGTCTAATTATAGATTCTGTTTAGTCATTAAAATCGGAAGCATTTCCTTGATCCGGTTTGTTATTACACAAAATTGCCACTAAAATTTAATTCACGCTAATGCGTACGCGCCAGCGTCGGGGGACTATAAATTATGGCGTCCTCAAAGCATATTCCTTGCGTTCCATGGGTGATTTTATTGTATTCTCAGTGGACTCTAGGGAGGTCACACCCCGTACCCTTCCCCGTGTACCCCAGAGTGAGTTGTTTGTGCTGTCGGGGGCCGGCGTTTTGGTAAATGGAGAGTTAAACCGATATATCCAAGCGTAAAATCTGAAAGGGTCCCCAGTGGGAGCCCGGGGGCTGGTGTTTGAAATCAACTACATATCAATTGAGTCGCATAGAGCGGACCGTTTGATAAATTCTACTCCGCAGACATCTACAAATTACGTTTTCCTACACAATATCTCTTCCTCTTTTCATTCGCTCGCTTAAAGCCTCCGTTGTTCTTCCTATCTCACACTACTCGGTGTAAAGTACGCCTTTGATTGTGTCCCCCGAGGCTTTGAGGAAATATTCGCGGGGATATTTTCTTAGCGTTGTGACAATGTTGACAGAACCTCTGGTGTGTGCGTGGCACATATCTGAAATCCCTGCCCCTCGTCCCAGGTGGATCACCGGCCTGTTATCTAGCAGTTCATTATCTCAGTGTTTTCTGTAAGTAAGTAAGCCTAGATTGAATTACTAGGGGCTCTATTGTCTATTTGGAATTCTCCTTCCATGTCGCCCCGGTAATGAATGGCCAATTTGCTCCGTCTTTGTAAGGCCTGCTTGTGTGTATCAGTCACTTAATTACTCTCCGACTGTTGGCGGAGGTTTTATTGGCGATACAGGCCCGCGAAGGCCCAGTGAGCAGGGAGGAGATGAGAACACCAGGGGTAATTCTCAACGGACATACAGGGGCAAGTGAACTACAGAGCATTTAAACAGTCTTAAACAGAACTGTTAAACTGTTTTATAGCAGTTTCGACGGGAACTACATCCTTTACGTTTTGTAAAATGTCTTTATTAAAACTTGATGAGTGAACTTGCAGTGGCAGTTGATAAGACTTGAACATCTCAGACGGATGACCACTGTTTAAATAAAGGAGTTCACGCTTTCCATACGTTATAGATGTAAAGTCGGAACTCTGCAACATATATAGATCAAACTTAAAAAAATCAACACACCCCCAGAAAAGGCATCACCTTCAAAGGTCGTGATCAGACAATTTTTATAGTTTTATCCTGTAGTCTGAGGTCTGAACATTTGTGTCATTAGTGATAATTATTGGTAATAATTCGCTGGGACTGGTGTCAATCAAAGATGGAATTGACATTTTCGGTTCTGGCACACTGTTCGTTTAAATACAATGACCTCTTCTACAAATAAAGCTCGTGTTAAAATAGATTTGTTGTCATTCGTAAAAATGATGCTGTTAAAGTAAGTTGTTTTGACATTCATTTTGAGATTCAACGTGACATTAAAAGCATTGATGTTGTGTTAATTGTGATTAATTAGTATATATTTTTTATATTTATATTATATAGATTATATATATTGTATATATTTACAGCAATATATTAATAAAGTACCTTCATGGAATATGGTCTTTCCTAATACCCTAAGGATTTTAAGCGTAGATCGCAGGGTGGCATGAATGGGTCATTTTGCCCGTTACAACGTGATGTGCCAATTGCTTCAGATATACCCTTGCGGTGCAGGGTCATATTTTACCCTCACAACTGAATTATCACAATATGTCATTGGTGTAACATGGATAGAACTGTTATTAAGCCAACACACCGATAAGTGTCAGTTCAACCAAAGCACAAACCGGCCTTCCGAGAGCAGGGACAAAATCACTCCAGTCTCCCCCCATTTAGTTCTCAGACCTCAGTCTGATGGGACTCAGCAGGATAGTGAGCAAATGGGGGGTAAAGAGAGAGAGACAGAGAGCGCCGCAGGGCAAGTGGTGCTCAACCCCCTCAGAGATGCCCGCCGTTTCCAACGGCAGCACCTGAATAAGGGGGAACACGGGCCTGCTTCCTTTTCTATGCCCCAACAGCCGGGGGATTTGGAAATCTGCCGGGTTAACTGGAAAATCTCCATATGATCCAAATGTGATTCAGAACCCCCATTCAAAAAGCGCCCCCACCCCCAATGTTCGTCACAAGGGTTTGTATGACCACTATGTGAGATTGGTATTAAACAGTTTTTGAGAATGCAACACATCAAGAATATAATAAGAAGTACGTGACCTATTTACTACAATTTAATTTCGTTTTTTGTAATTTGAGGTCTTTTTTCTCGGAACAGCTACAATATTGACGTGTATTTCCCCAGCATGAGCAGCTGGGCCGCACTGACTCAGCTAAACCTGCTAAGTAGCAATTAGTGAATGTTAAATACTGGTTTAGTGATGGTGGCTTTCCACTGTGCGGAGATTAACCGTGACAGATGAATGATGAGACGGAGCGCGAGCTCCTCAAAGCAGCATGACGTCTTGAGAATCTACTCGACGGTTTGTCTAAAATGTTTTCTTAAAAAAAATCAACCGAAAGGTAAACGCATTTGGAGTCTTAGTCATTCAAAATATGTTTTTTTGACCCATTTACATACGAACGGCTCTTTGGAGAGGGTTCCTCCGTGTGTTCCACAAGAATACGGATTTTTTATTGTTGCAACCGCCCGTGGTTGGACCTTTTTTGACATTTAAGAAGAAATCCTTTACTCACCCCGCTTTAAAAGGAAAATCATTATCGGAAGCTCAAAATATCAAATCGATGACGGGAGGTCCCTGTCCGGCAAGAGGTTCTAATGCCACATGTTTAAAATGGAGTTATTTGGGGTACATTTTAACTTGGCAGGACTCATCGTCTGTAAAAGCGGACGCGTGGGATGCGCGTGCCTCGTGGATTCGTGTAAAGCAGAGCCTGCCCCCTTAAACCCGTTCTGAGATTCCTGCAAATTGTCTAAGCCGAGCTGCCAATTAACCTCCCGTCCCTCACCAGCAGAGAGAGAGGAGGGGTTTGCGTTAGGTTAATTGCTTCATGTTAGAACATTGGACCGTGAGTAACGCACATGGAGTCAGGGGACTCTTGTCGAAGAGTACAGCTGCCTGCACCCGTGATAACTGTTACAATATGGACCTGCATATATGTAATGATGAGATAATATGTCATTGAGATATTGTTAACGCTTTGCCAGCTTTAAGTGGCTTTGTTTAAAAGGGTCTGCTAAAGGAAGAAGTGCAATAACTGATGTGCACCAGATCAGAAATGGTGACACTTACCGTATGTGTGCGTAAATCTTGTCTTCAGATTGAATATTTATGTCAAGGCCTTACCTTACAGACGCTATCGTCACATCGACTGCTTCCATTTGTATTTTGAGACTGAACTGATGGGTAATTCATGACACGAGAAAGTGATATTTAGAGAAAGGTGGCATTGTCATTGCACTCCAGCCATAATCATGAAACTCTTTATCCCTTTCGACGGCTCTTTTTATGCTGGTTTTTCGAATGTATGACAACTCACGCCTTAATAATTCGGGAATGTTTCGAAGGTTAAAATAAATTTAAGGGCAACAGAAAACAAAACATCAAACCAAATGTTAAAAAACATGATGCTAGAGAACGGATTTGACTTTTCATATTTATATGACATGTTATAGTGTGGAGTGTCAAATTTTAAACCCCCTTTTGTTTTTTCTGTGTTGTTTAGACGAGACCTCCGTCCTCATCAGTTTTACAAACGAATGTCTAGTAACACAGAGGTGTTTGTAACTTATCAATCATTCTAAAACCTTTTAAAGAACCCATGCAAAATGTTCTTAAGAAGACAGACTGTCTGCTAGGACTGCTGGAAACATGACGGTGTCAGAACATCATCAACATCAATATAATGAAATATTTAAGGCGATTTAAAAAAGTTTAATTTCTTATAAAGGTTTCTTGGATGGCGGAATCTAGACTAGTGGATTAGTCTTAAATCCAGACCCTGTTTACCGCAGAATTGTGAAGTGGGTGAGTAACATGAACTGCAAACTGACCTGATGTCTGGATGATAAATAAGTAACAACCGTTCCTAAGGTTACCTGAGAGAGTCGGGCCCATCGATGGGTACATCACCTGATGTTCCAATTATACTAAAAATACAATATAACTAGCATTTTATATTCTAAAAGAGACAAAATAACAAAGAGCTTTGAATAACGTTCAAATTATGTATAAGTTAAAGTTGAAGTTGGTCTTGCAGTCTTTCTTACTGCATCAACCAGCCCCCATAAACCAGAGCTCATCCCTGTAACCGCATCCAAACTAGTGGTCTTTCCTGTCACTTTCATTCAAATCAAACACGTATGGATGCGTAAAACACCCCGTCTGGTTATTAAGTGTATGTAACCCAATCCGCAACACGGGGATAAACAGAAATGGTGATCCGGAACATTGCTTACGCGTGTCTGCGTGTGTGTGTGTTTGGGTCACAAATAGAGTAATTAATTTCCATGCATCTCATTGCCAATATTGCTTACTGATCCAGGGAGCAAGATCAGAGATGTCACCGTGTAAATTGAGTCAGGGGCCCTGGCCCTTACATCAGGCACTCGCCCAATTTCCAGCACCCTCTCTCTGATAAGGTAACAAGGGCAGAGCGGATGGGGGCCGCTACCCTTCCCCTCGCCGTGATGGACAGGGGGAATTGGCTCGATAAATTGCACCCTGTGAAAAGCTGTGTGTTCTTCATTAAAACACAGTGAATCTCCATTGCTATTCATTAACAAGCTGTTGGACCAGACAAGATGTTTAATCTAGCGAGGACGCACATCGCCTCACCCCGGATGATCCGAGGGACAGCGGCCCCCCTGAAAAAGAGATTCTTATTTATTAACGGGAGGTGACGGGTACTGAATAAGTTGTTGTTGTTCCCATTTCGTCCCGTGCTGCACTTCCCCGGCACAAAATTGCAGGGTTTGCTTATGAAGGCCTCTAATTTGGGAGAGATTGTCTTTCGAAATCAAAGCTGACAGCACTGTGCAAGCTGTCTGTAAGCATTAATACATACGGAACTTTAAAACCGACTCAGAGCTGAATTCGGCTGTTACTGTAAAAAGTCTTTTTCCTTCTAAAAATTGTCCATTTTAACTCTTTTTTGTGGTCAACTAAGGCATTCGAGAACTATTCCTGAAATAGACTAGCTGATGAAAAATAGTTACGTGGATTCTCTATGTAACAAATTATTTGACAGTATTATGCCAAAACCGATTTAAAGAATATTTGAATGATAATATCTTTTCTAAACTGTTGATAAAGTCTTTCGTTCTATTAATAACACCCTTTGAAGTTGAAATGCGGGAGATGGCTTGTATGGATAATATACAACATCATATATGTACCATACATACAAAATGTTGTTACTTCAAGTCTGTTTAACATAATATATGTCCCATTATATATTAAAACATACATGTATAGAAATATTGGCATGTATATATTACTATTAACCGATATGACATGTTTATTACTTTTGTATTGAATGTTATTTAAATATATGGATGTATGTGTGTTTATGAATACAACATTAATATGTAAACACAGTTATTATGTAAACGCATTACACCCTCATAAACTGAAAAAATGGGTTGTTGGAATTATTTCTTTTTTTATCATGTATATTGATTAAATTAATCTGTTTAAAACCAACTTTTTATTATTTCAAGAGATATTATGAAAAAAAAACAGGTGGAACCGATGTACATAAAAAAGGAAATAATTCAAACAACCATGGACATATAGATTTTCCTATACACATATACATGTGTACAACATCATATGGCATATTAATAGTGGAATCTAATACAAGACTGTCAAGGAAGCCAAAATCAATGTTATTAAGGATAAAGCCTGAATATTTGCTCTGGTTTAAAAGAAACATGTCTTTCTATTTTTCTGTACGTGTGCTCATTTTTAAGAGCTCGAATGAAAAAATGTGTGAACAACCATTTCTTCTTAACTGAATGGTCAAAATTCAATAAAACACAAGAATATCTTAAGTGGCGACAAAAACAAACACACCGAAAATAATTTTTCCAACACTAATCCCGTCGTGGTTGGGCTTGTGCGAGAAAAATAAACTTTATTCCCTGGGCCTGGACTCCATCCATTTTCTGCCTGAGATCAATAGTTATGAATCCCCAAGGATTTTTCGGAATAAAGCACATAAACCATCCGCTGTGGAGGTCTGCGCGGGGCTGAGGAACGCTCAGAGAGCTCCGATTGCTGAAGTTTGAGCGGACAGGTCTCCGTTAGAAGCGTTACATCCGTACACGGCCACAAGCACCTTGTGTGCTGAAAACCATCCTGATGGGATTAACAAGAGATGCTGAAATGGACTTTGGAAGCGGTGTCTTGCTGTGAGGCAATGGGGGTATATTTAGAGAGAGCAGACAGAAAATCTGATTTTTGTAACTGAAGGTAATGATGCAAGAAAGGGTCTGAAAAGTTCTTAGGGGGATTTCATTACTTCGGCCGATTTTTTTGCGCTCCGGTATGTTTGTAATGCTCTCTGGGAATGACACAACCCTTCCGATTTGATTCCTATATCGACTACATTGAAAATGCTTCACATTAAGGGATCATTTGCAAACATAGATATCTGCATAGCAAAAATACTATTGTGTTGTAAAGTTGTGTCGTTTTTATAATGGAAATGCACAAGAAGAATGAAAACTGAATTAAACTTTATATGACAGATATGATTTTTTATAGTTCTTGGAATTTTAAAAGACACAATGTATATTCTGCATAATACCCTATTTCTACATTGTTACATAACCAAGCCTCCTTCACCTTCCATCAGATCGTTTCCAGCGTGACAGAATTAATTGACTCATTAACAATTAATCGTTTCTATCTCCAAAACTGGTATTTGTCTCCGTGTTGCCGGGGTTTTTGTTTTAGAGAGCACCTATCAGTTGTGCAGGTGCAAACATGGCATGTAATTAATATGTCATAATCAAAATGACTAAGTTTGACACGTTATAATCACTGCATGGAGATTAGCCCGTAGCCAGGGGCCATCCATGCGGCCTGTTTTAATATCATTTGCATAATGAAAGCCCAGCGCCAGTAATAGGTTTGCTTTCTCTTATTATCATAATTTCACCCAGGGCAGAGAAGACTGCCACCATGTCTGCTCATTACCTCGGACAAGCTGAGAGACAAAGTCAAGTTCAACTCTGTCACGCGCCTTCCTCGAACTCACGGAGCCCTGCCGCGGTGATCTCTGATGGAGGAACGTGCCAGCGTAGAACAATGACGCCAACCTTAACAAGTCACCTTGATAAATTGGGTTAGTGTGAGTGACATTTCAAATGAAAAGGAATTGATAGATGGAAGAATTGAAACTCTTGCATGATTTAAAAAGTAAGACGAGGGAACACTAGCATCATATAGTATGGGTTGTGTACCGTGCATTCAGTATGGTGCTTAAGTCCTGATTTACGTCTTAACTTTACGTCCATAGCCCCTTGTGCTGAACGCTGTAGAAGATATTTCAAAGAATGTTGGCAAGTGGCACTCATTCACATTCATTTGTTTTAATATTTAATGGGTGCCACTGCTGTTCAACAACCAACATTTCTTCAAAATATCTTCTTCTGTCATTCAGGTTCGAAATTGCAAAACTGCATCTTAACAATGACGACATTTTCAAATGCTGCTAAAATAAACTGTAACATTACATCATTATATGATATTTATTTCCGATGGATTTTCATCTGACCCGTCTTTAGTTTTATCCAAAATGATACTACATACAACACAGATTATTTATTGTGCAATCAAATAATCATAACAATATATAAACAATATTTATATTATAAAACAATATTTTTAACAATAGAGATCAGAGTAACAGAAGGTTTTAGAAGAGTACGTGACCACAGGTCTTTCTAGTTTTGTAGTTTTAACACATTTGTCCCATACCCACATTTTTCTGACCTTTATTTTTTTACTGTTCACTATTAAGCATCTTGTGGGAATCTATTAGAAAATGTCTCATATTTATTATAAAACAATAACAAAAAAAGACAAAATTAATAAAAACTTGTAATAAATACACATGGAGATGGAAAATGCTGGCCGTTCATATTAGGACATAAACATTTAAATATTAAATGAACCTGTTACTTGTTTTAGAAATTATAGTTTGAAGTTGTTTGTGACATATAGTTCGGTTCAGCCAAGGCTTGTCAAGAACCAAAAATGGGATTATCAAGAACTATTGTAATATCCAACTGCGTTTAAAAGGTTTTCCTTAAACATTTCCAAAAGCACTTTATTTTTAAAGGATAACGTTAAGATATTTAACGTATCTTATAAAGCAAACTTTTTTTTTTAAACAAAACTGAAAACTAATGTTATTTTGACTATAATGCTGGGCTTTGTATTTGTTAAAGAATAATGACTCCAAAGGTGAAAAGAAGGCAGTGTCAGAGGATAAAACACCCAGAAGATGGGCAGAAGTGGGTGACAAAAGGACAGTGCCAACGCAAAGATGAAAAAGGCTGGATTGTTGAAACTAATCGAATGTTAAACAGACATGATTCATGAAATCTAATCTAACACCTGAGACTTTTCAGAAGGAATGTGCTTGTGTGATCTAACGCCGATGAAAAAGACTTTATTAATAAAATAAATCATTGCACTAAAACAGAAAAATCTTTCGAGAAGACAAGGTTCTTTCTGTTACATCTTTACTGTTTCACTGCATTTACAAACAGCAGAAGGATGACCAGGGATGAAATTAATGTGCCATTTCGTCTGTGTGTGGCATTGATTCCTGACGAAAATAAACTCAGCCAACGTTGCTCTATAAAAGAAGGATCGTGTTTTGCACAGACGAGACTTGGAGGATACCTCGGCCTAATGTAATTCATCGTGACCATACTGTTCCCACATCTATGAAGTCATAAAGCACTGATCCAAGCAATAGAGCGCCGGGCCAGGCGGACTGGGACAGGGTGGCCACCCAAAGCCAACAGTATTGACAAAGGCATGCATTTGCTAAAATGATGATGAATATTTCATGTGGACAAGGGTTTCAGAGCTCCTCGAGCGGATGTAAATAAGTCAAGAGCATATGATATTTACCCCAGGATAAAACATTGATGAGCGCTCTGGCTATTTAAGAGGGCTAAACATGACATGGTGTTTACACTAGGGTCAGACAGGAGGGTCAGCCAAAGGCGTAGGCTTCCAGCTTTAAAGAGATGGATAACGTTACAGGGCAAAAAGGCACCCGTCGCCCCAGAAGTAGTGGCAGCCGTCAGGATAATATACCTCTTGAGCTGCATTTAAAGGGACAGTTCAAACCAGAATAAAATTTCGGTCGAACCCAATGGCAGTTACGCAATAGGTCCTTGCTATGCATTTCGTGCCCCCACGAGTGTCGGAAGGTGTAAATGGACTTTTTTCAGCGTGAATTGACTTTCGAAACTTTCATTGTGTATGTACACTTTAAAGACCAAAGGCCCATTTTTCCAAGTATATGCAACAATAACACCAATCATAAAAGTGAACATTAGTATAACTATTTATAAAAAGATCAGAAAAAAACTAGGTACCGCCAAGGTATTAACAGTTATTCAAATTTTGGATAATGTACAGTATTTACACCCATGTGATTATTATCGCCGTATAGTCATCATTAGGATTTTATGTTTACATGGTTGAGAGTATTCACAAAGCACATTCATTAATGATCATTTAATCACTGACTTAATGTTAAGCAGAGACTAATGCAATGCCGTCTGTCATTTCAATCGTACGCAAGTTTCGAAAGTTCATTCTTTATGGGCCTATGTTGAAATTGATTTCGTTAAATAACAAAGCAAAATTAAAATACAGAGATGTGGCAGAACTGGAATACATCATATATTGTAATTCTAAATGTATGTACTGGCCTTTACGCTGTTTTTAATTCTGTATAGTGCCTATATAGTGTGTATATAGTTTATGAGACTCTACGGAGGCTGACACAGGACAAAGATGTCATCACGTTTTTACTTCTTTGTCGAAGAAGAGATTTTTCATTTAGGGCTACCGTAGAAACACGGCAGTAAATTTAATGTAAGACAACACGCGGTGAGATAAGAGAGGATAAAACATAACAGCATGTAATGTAAGATCTTTCTTTAAATACGATGTGATAAAATTTCTACAATTCGTAATTTGTTAGTCCACACTTTACAAAAGTAAAGGAGGCGTGACGTAACAATCGCTCCTAAAACAAAACTAATCAGAACAGATCTTGCAGAAGAGCCGGCCCATACTGAGATGCATCCTGTTCTTATGACTTTGGTTACGCCTCACCAGATGCTTCGCTATAGACAAACCTTACCGCACATGCATGCTTTTTAGCTCAAAATTAACTTCTACATTTGACAAGTCACACAATGGTCAAGGGTTAGTACATGTTGGACAGCTGTCCATTTTTAGAGCCTTGGAATAAGAATCTTGTCTGGCAAACGTCTGGTGTACATCAGTCCTGTTGTTTAACTACTATTGGTCTACGCCTATCCAGCGTACTTAAGTCAGCGGGAGCGTTTTTAATGTAAGGTGAATAGAGAAGCGTAAATACTTTGGCAGCGGTCAGAACTGCTGCATTATGTATTTTGCGGGAACTAAACAAATGCACTGTGGTCAGGCCGCAGAGTAGCCCGAGCACTTCACTCTGAACGGACGCATTACCCATTCACCACAGCGAGACTGCCTGTTTGTGTGCATTAGGTCTTCAGCAGTCACAGTTATATGATACCAGATGAAGCGGTCGCCATAGAGTGTGTTGCAAAAGCTCGAGCGCACAAACATCCCCCGTGCGCAAAAACTCAGTCTTGACACACTCAACTTTATTCAAACTATGGACAGGCAAGAGAAAAAAGGACATGGAAAATGATGTCAGTGCCACATTGTCTTGATCAACAGATGACTGATCATATTGAGCGCCGCCCATCCTTCACAAGCCCATTGTTTGATGACAGAACGGCGGGCTGCTCCCGTGCAGCCCCCGCCTCTCCACCCCACCACTCTCCTGTCCTCCCCCGGGGCAGAAGCATCAATAATGCCCGCGCCAAGCTGGTCGAGGGGAAAAAGCAGGGCCGCTGTGAGGCCCCGAGGCCTCCGCCACGCACCCCCAACATCACAGCCCGCCCATCCGTCATCAACTCGACCCCGCCTGGGGTCAACACCACCCTCTGACCAGCCAAAGGATGGGACCGTCCAGGGGTCTGGCTACTGGTTCATATCGCAAATACATCATATATCATAAAACATGTGAGACTTGCTGTGGTCTGTGTGTCCATATGATGCATGTCAGATGTGGGGCAGATGATAAAGTGTTGCTGGACTATAAAAAAATGTATTGGCTGAAACAATTCTTTGTCTGAACAATGCTGGGAGAAGTGTTTACAGAACTTCGTCGCCAGCGTTCGATTATCCGGACACATTGAAAAGACATTTATTAAAAATATTCACAATGATGCACCAGAACCAAAAACTCTATAGATCAAGCTGGTGCATCTCTGATATACAAGGCACATCGTGCATGAAGTAGTTGAAATCTTCCCCTGCAAGAAAGTTGAGAGTAATCAATATGTTTCTATTTGGTTTGTTTATGGTGTCCAAACAAGTCGGCCATCACATTTGATCAAGATCAATGTTGCCGAAGATTAGCTTAACGAAATGAGACTAGTCACTTATCTTGTACACACAAGATAGAAGTTTGTGTAGGACGTGACGCACTTTCCATACCTGACCATACGCGAATGAGGTTCAACACAATCCTACACGAAGAACGTCTGCAAGTTACAACGCCATCGTCTCTAAAGTGAATGCGCTTTAGGCCTTAATGAACTTGAACAAAAGCCCTCCATAGCAATTCTATCAGCATGTATTACGGCTGCGTTCTCAAAGAGAATTACCTCAGCTGCGGTTTCTGCCATATGTAGTCAAGTGCATATTCTTTATTACAAATAAAAGGCACACAATGAAATTGATCAGACAAATATAGAAGAGTGTACTCAAGACAAAAGTGAAAGGGCCGGCGCAATGTCACCCAGCACAACCGTTGTTCAAAACCGATAATAAGATTTCTGTACAAAAGGGCCATTTGGAGAGATGGTGTGTGTGGCGTACGCCGTCTTGTCCATAACTGCTCCGAGTGTAATAGGGGGCTCCTTCAACACCTGAGGCCGTCGCACATTTCCCAAGCCTCTGTTTCCGCCACCAAACCTCTCGCCACACTCACACTAGGTTTTCTTTCATCTTCATGAGACCTTCCCTTCTCGCTATTTGGAGAGATATCGTCTCCTCCGCGACGGCAGGCGAACGCAGAATTAAACAAACAAACACAAAGCTCCGAGAAGCAATGCTTAATAGAGTCACACACGGCTCCTGTTTCATCTTCTCAAAAGCTGTCGGAAAATGATCAGCACTCGAGAGCGAGCCGTCCTCTGCTTGTGTACCAGGGCCCTTTTTTCCGTCACCACCTCGGGAACTTACTTTTTGTTCTGACACACTTTTTAATTAGATTGTCCAGTTCATTATCTCATCCGACGGCCCTTGCAAGGTGCCGATCCCGAGATGTGCTCTCCATTGAAGTTCTACATATCAGTCTGTTCTATGAATTAAGTTGGTAAAAACTCTTGAATGCGTGAAGAAAGGAACAGAGACACAATGGAATAGCTGAGGAAAGCCAACTATGGAGCCTTGCGTTGCCATGTATAGGGTGAAAAGATGCATATCGGACAGACTACAACCAACAGCCGACTAGCGTGTAAATTCGGCCCTTTGAGTGATTAAACACAACTTTCTTATTAAAGTAGTGGGAACTGTGAAAATACAAAGCCTCTCTGACACAAATACAACTCATTACAGCGTTCACTGGCGTGGCACATTGACTGGCAACAGGAACATCTTTTCTCTGCCGTCACTATGAAATAATATATTGCGCTAAAATTACTTAAATTTGTAATGGTCTAACTTTAACCAATTTGCCTTAAACCATCAGGATTGACTCTACTTACATAATACATTACATAATTCGCACAGCAGGACCATGTAACGTGACCTAACACATAACATGAAACACATCATACAAAACAGTCACGATTGTATTTCAAAACGTACAAATAATCTGGGTATCTTCATAAGTGTCTCATGAAATCTGAACAAGGTCTCACCAAAAATGTCTTAATTTAAGGCTGTCTGATAGTTTCAGTTCACAAGTTTAACATAACAAATTTGTTTGGTCGGTTCATGGAATAAATATGCCGTCCATCAGCTTGTGTCCTGAGTTTGTGTCCTGATCACACATTGGTTAATTGTGTTTTACTCGTCCCATCAACATTCTTTTGCAGATACAAACCAAAGCAACGGTGACCAAAAACACTAAAGAATTGCTATTTGATTTAACATTGCAAACTTGATCAAAGCTGACCTTGAACTGTCCCAAAGGTTAAGCACAGTTCGACCAAATTACTGAGTTTGACTTTTTCATCTGAGTCACAGATGGTTTTTGGAAGGGAGGAGGTGCTTCTGTATATTTAAGGATACGCAACTCCCCCTTCCCCTAACTGAGTTCCTTAGTTATTAATTTTACTGTTAAATACTCAAAGAAAAGCATTTTAAGCAGCTCTCATTAATACGCCTCTTCACCACGCAGCCCAGCTAGGTGAGAACCGTCGCTGTGGCTAATTATTACCTTCGTATGCAAATGCCGTTAGTCATGCTTAAAGTGTACTTTTTCTTATTTAATTAATTAAAACAATCATCTATGAACTTTAAATTAGTCTGGTGTAAAATAATCTCTTTTTATCGTTTAATAATTAGCAGGCAGTAAAGCGGCTGTATTAATTGCATTTAGGCTTCCGCCCCAGGAGATGCGCGGGGAGAAGCGAATTTCTGCTTCCTGAAATAGCAAATTCCCATGAACTAAGGAGCAAGCAAGTAAAAAAAAAAGTGGGAAGGAGGGTGAGATGTAGGAAAAGAGAAAAAAAAGATGAGAGAATAAACTCTTTTTCTGCGCTTATTCTTTAAATTACCCCCGGGAATCAGAGACAACCCTTAATTAGCCTAGTGCCGTGGTAAAATTGATTGAAATGCAGAACATCAATTATTAAACGTAACAGTTTTTATACCTCCCCCGCATCTCTTCGGGAGCCAGTGGGTACAAATCGTTTGGGTGTTACCTCCGAAAACAGACTGCAAATGAGAGGATGAGAGTTTATTCAACCTTTCTCTATCTGTAAGGTATGCGAGAAAATTTTTGATGATCCCTTTCCCCTCTAATTTGCTGCGATATTTACATAGTCATTGAAGAAACTGCTATGTGTAGTGACTTGTGCACAAATATCTGTGCACATTGAGACTTAATACAAAGATAAGGCCTCAGGGGCATGTATTAGGCCCTTTTCCGATTTTATAAGTTTCATGTTATAAGCCTTATGATAGGGCCATCGTGACAGTTGAAATCATTTGCTCTGTGTGATTCATGCACTTCAGAATGACTCTGGGTCACGTAAGTTACACAATCATATTCTAACAAAATGAGGATAGCTAAATAAAAAAATGTTGATGATACATTTGGTCCATTTTCAGCCACTAAAATGCCAATCTAACGAGTCAAACTGTTTTAGAAGCATACTCTGGCATAAGCAACTCAAATTGTTTCTGTGATTACCAAATTACCAAAACAGTGTGTTAGTTAAAGCCATCTCACTGGCAAACAAAAGGGCTCATGACTGAATGGGTATTTATCTGTTAAAGCAGCAATAATCTGTATAATTGCTTTAATTATCCTGTCAATAAGAGCAACACAAACTCTCACAGATTGGCTGTTGGCCCATGGTTATTTCCTCTAGAACTGCTGCCAGCTGCTGGTAATAATGTGCATAACAGTGTTTGCAGTAGGAGACACAAAAACAACTTTTGTTAGGTTCATTGTGTTGTGTATTTATGCTACCGCCTCTTAAACTAAAAAAGTGCCTGTTTGAAATTAAACATATCTAAAACATCTATAACCCCCATGATAATGATATTTTGGAAGGAATGAACAGGCAACCATCCAGTTGTCCGCCTTAGCCACCTCGGGCATCCGAGGTCTCTTAAGGGTCACCTACCTGACCCCCTTATGTCCTGCATACCCCAATTGTCAGTGCTTACCACGGGTGGAAAAACCCATTTGAGCCTAATTAATTTTTGCCGGGCTTTTGTGCTCCAGTTACCACTGCAGAACTTTGCCAAGGTATCAGAGAAGGACTTCAGAAGACTGGACAAGTCCGAGGGCAGTACACAATAGAATCCATAGAGGCCATTGTAAAGGAGTCAGGTTCAAGTATAGGTTAGGACAACGTTTTAATTAGTTGGCCATAACTTATACATGATCGCTCTTTTCCTATGGCCAAAAATCAACAAAGGAACCACTCCTGGGTGATTCAAGCAGAATAGAACAAGACGGAGGAGTCATTGTGTGAGTTGATAAGGTTAACCCAAAAGGACTTGGGGAAACACAGGGTGAGCTCAGAAATGGAACCGTTTAAATTTATATCATGACCGTTGTAGTGCTGTCACAGTTTGACCCCGGGTACGAAGTAACGCTGCCATTTTTTCCAATCTACAGGACGTTCAGATCGACGACCTTCTGCGATTGTACGCCCATTGAAATCAAGCAAGATGCAAACCCAGCGGGCCTATTTAGAAGGCATTTCCAGTAAGTCAGTTTGTAAGTAAATATAAATTTTTGGGAAATGTTTTTCTGGTGCGCATTAACAAGCCAATGGGGATTCCGCAGTGAAACGCTGCCAAACCAGATGTAACTTCTCAAGACTAAATGCTGCATAAATTATGAACTATTACTGCGTAACTTGGAGAAACCACTTAGTACCCATCCTGACCACAGAGATGAGTTTTAATGCGAGAGAAATGATTAACGAATGCTGAGATACATCTCGGAGCTTTTAGCAACACACTTGCTTCGTGTGGTTCTGCCTAAAATCACATTGATCAGGACCCCCAAAAGACCTAAAGTAACCATCTTGAGACCCTGACCTAAAAGGAGGTTGCTAATAACATAAAAAAATGTAATAATGATCTAATAACAGGCCAGAGTTTATATCAGAGTTTATTTTTTATTAACAGTTTTTTATTTTTATGCATTTTAAACAGCTCCCCTTTCTCTCTTCCTATAGGTCACAATTCAGTTCTTTATTAAAAACCCAAGCATAAAACATAAATAGGTACGCAATACTAAGCACATTACAAGCTCTTTTAGAGAGAAGGCCCTATAGTCTGTAAATTAGAATTAGAAGTTGTTCTTGTTCCAATTAATTTTAGGAGGTTCATGCCATCCATTTTTAATACTGAAAAATAATTACATATGGTCTTTAAACTATTGCTTAAACAAATCTAGTTCTGCTTCTGCACAGCACTGTATAATTAAAAAAACAGTACAAAACATATTAAATCATCAGTCATGAGTTATTATGGTAAATTGGGCGGTTTGTAGAAAAATGCATAGGGTTAGAATATAAAGTTACTGATGCAAACACTTCATTTCAGCAGTTTACTCATTTTTACAAGAGTATGGAATATAACAAATTTAACAGCAGATATCGTTGTGAATTTAAAAAATGTTTCAAAACTTAAAAATCTATATTTTAAAATTAAACAATAAAAACTCTAATAATAGAGATAATTATTTATTTTATTTTAAGAGTTTCGAAAGTAAGATGCTGTTTAACTATAATTCAAGAAACTTCCGTTTATTAGTCTTATTGGGTGTGTTTTCATTTTTTGTTCCATGTTCTCGGTTTTATTTATTTTGAATGTTATTTGTTTTATTTATTTTGTATTTTATCTGTTTCATTTATTTTGAATGTTATTGTTTTATTTATTTTGAATGTTATTTGTTTTATTTATTTTGAATGTTATTTGTTTTATTTATTTTGAATAATACTTGTTTTATTTATTTTGAATGTTATTTGTTTACTTATTTTGAATGTTGTTTGTTTTATTTATTTTGAATGTTATTTGTTTTATTTATTTTGAATAATACTTGTTTTATTTATTTTGAATAATACTTGTTTTATTTATTTTGAATGTTATTTGTTTACTTATTTTGAATGTTGTTTGTTTTATTAGTTTTGAATGTTATTTGTTTTATTTAATTTGAATAATACTTGTTTTATTTATTTTTAATGTTATTTGTTTACTTGTTTTGTATGTAATTTGTTTTATTAGTTTTGAATGTTATTTATTTTGAATGTTATTGTTTCATTTATTTTGAATGTTACTGTTTTGTTTATTTTGAATGTTATTTTTTTATTTATTTGACTGTTATTGTTTTGTTTATTTTAAATGTTATCTGTTTTATTTATTTTGAATGTTGTCTGTTTTATTTATTTTGAATGTTATTTGTTTTATTTAATTTGAATAATACTTGTTTTATTTATTTTAATGTTATTTGTTTACTTGTTTTGTATGTAATTTGTTTTATTAGTTTTGAATGTTATTTATTTTGAATGTTATTGTTTCATTTATTTTGAATGTTACTGTTTTGTTTATTTTGAATGTTATTTTTTTATTTATTTGACTGTTATTGTTTTGTTTATTTTAAATGTTATCTGTTTTATTTATTTTGAATGTTGTTTGTTTTATTTATTTTGAATGTTATTTGTTTTATTTATTTAAATGTCATTGTTTTAATTAATTTGAATGTCATTGTTTTATTAACTACATAGACATTAAAGATTTGAATAGAGGATTCTTTCTGTAGATGTCAGTGTTTAATGTGACGCTCGGACTTTAATGATGCTCTTGCGACCCCTGGTGGCCACTTGACGAAACTTTAACTTTTCAGCTGTACTGCACTTGAGTACAATCATATCTTACCCTCTTCACAGATCCAGAAGATACAAATAAACACTGAAACTGAGTACAATTGAACATAAAAAGTATCAAGAAAAAGAACACACATTGTTACATTTGGCTGGCACTACAGTAAATTGTGTATTGTGAAGAAAAGTGTGTAGGACACACATGCACGTGTAACAGCAACATCCAAGTATTTATTTGCAAATTTCCGTTTCAAACAAGTGTTGATCACTTGAGTAAGAAAATCGATATTTGATACAGAAGCCTTTGTTACAGAGGTCAGACGGTTCCTGCAGTTCTTCACCAGGTTGGCATAAACGGCAGGAGGGATTTTGGCCCACTCCTCCAAACAGATCTTCTCTTTATCCTTTGGGTCTGTCGCTGAGCAAAGTTTCAGCTCCCTCCGAAGATTTGTAAATGGATTTAGGTCTTTAGGTCAGAACCTTGATGTTTCTTATGGGGCCATTACTCGGTTTTCTTGGCTGTGTGCTTTGGGTCATTGTCATGTTGGAAGACCCAGTACGACCTATATTTAATACTCTGTAGAGGGAAGGAGGCCCATTATCTCACAATGCATGGCCTCGTTCATCCTCTCCTTAATTCATGGCAGTCGTCCTGTCTCCTGTGCAGAAAAACATCCTCAGATCACGATGCTTTCACCCCCATGCTTCCCTGTAGGTATGGCACTATCTGTCTGACAAGCAAGTGATCAACTATTCATTTAACAAAGAAATTTACATGTAAATTGTTAAATCATACAAAGTAAATGGTTTTATTCGGTCTCACTGTGGAAATGCAACTATGCTGAAAATTCTAGACCCCCGCATGATTTCCAAGTAGGACAACTTTGAAAACCCCAGGGACAAATACGTATTGACCTCACATTAAATCAATTACTAATGTAAACATATTCGGTTACGTTTGATGGTAAAGCAATTAGACATAAGTGAAAAGACAACACAAAATTCATTCCAATGAGAATTAAAACCTTTATTAGTGTATTTATGAAGTCTGCATATGCAACACGCCTGAAAGCTTATCACCTGAAGTTCACATCCTACCAACACATCTCTCTAATGGTAAAAACAAGCTCACCAACTGTTAAATGCTTTGCAACAAAAAAAAAGAAAAAAGTAAATTATATATACACATTTATATGCATATATGTCTGGTCCACTTTAAGTTTTATTTGGTTTCTTTCCACACCCAGTCAAAAATGTCAAGCAGAACGTTCCCAGTGTCTTATGGCCGTCGGGATTGAACAAAAACGGGCCACAACATCTTCATAAGCTTTAACTAGATGCACTTAAAAGTACATTTGCTAAAGTAGAAATATCAATGAAGGAAAGTATGATAACTGGTGGGAAGAGGGGAATGAATATTTGATACGCCTTTGTCACTGCCACAACAAGTAAATAACAGACAGCTATATCAGTCATTAGTAAAAGTTGTACAACGATCACGCACACTTAAGATGCACAGTTATCCCTGTTTAAAAAAAGCAGCAACCTGATCCAAAGTCTTATCCAGCTGCAAACAAACACAACATGTCAATGGTTTTGTAGTATTTAACAGCAGGCTGAAATTCCCCTTTAAAATAACCGTATGCCGAAGGGCAGCACAGAATCGTGTTAAAAGGTTTTTTGGCAAGTAAATATGGGTGAAGCACCTAAAAAGAAAAAAAAAAGAGTCTTTACGCATTTTAGGTCAATTGGTGTTTTTACGATCAGGACAGCGGCTTGAATTGTAAACGGAAAAGAAAAGGTACGCTTATAAAAACGTCATGCTAAATAACCATTTGGATAGGACATTTCGTTATGAAGCCATGTTCCTTTAAAAAGAGGGCATGATCTAAAAAAATATTGAATTCTAATAAAAAGGAAGAGAGCTTTAAAGATCTTAAATATATTTATATATAAAAATACATGAAAATACAAAAAAGTAGCTAAAGAAAGATAAAAGGAAACAAAATCTTGAAGGATAACCTAGTTTATTAACACTTACAGCTTAAATACTTGGAATTACTTTTTCGTCGTTTATTTGAAAGATTTGGACTGCGAGACTGTTTTAATAACCTTTGAAAGTCTTTGCTCATCCTTAAAATTGAGCTATTCTGTAGCAAGAAACCAGACTCCTAAACCGCTGCTAACTAGTGAATATTTAACCAGGTGAATAAAAAGTTAATAGGGAAGGATGGGATAACCTCACAGGGAGGAGGGGTTTAAATTGAACTTTGTTTTTTCAGTTTGGTTTCATTTGAGAAACATTCCTATCCCTTCATATTTGGAATACAAGGAGCGTGTCTTACAGCACCATACCTCAAAAACCAACACAACATTCTTTAGTAGTGGTTCGGGGCGATCGGACAATAAGATAAAGGTTTTATTTGGCATTACTTTCAGAAATTAAACTCAAATACCATCATTACGTCATCGTAACGTGCTCAATTGTTTGATGGTTGAAACTTTTTGCCAGAAAAAGTTCCCCTCTTAACCAGATTGTTCAGCCATACTCAAGGTTGAGTTTTACGAGTTTTCACTTCATCGGGGAGAAGAGCTTTACTGCTACATATGTGTGAAGTCATTTACTGCCTTCTAGAACGTTCACACAACATACACTGCTTCCCTCCTCTTCAAAACCAATAAAAAGCAATTTCAAATTCTACTACTAATACATTTAATATTGAGGGTTCATGAAAGAAAAAAAGAGAGAATTAAAAGGTGCATAAAGCTGATGTGACAGCAAGTGCCATGTTCAGGTCTGAAGAGCGAGATCATCAGTGTTCAAGGGATTTAGAGATAGATAAAGGATCACAAATACTATGAAAGAGAAAGGGGGGTTATAGAAAGTCTGTTGTTCTTCGAGTTGTTGGTTGATGTGATTGTGGAGTCAGTCGTTTTTTGGGGGGCAAGGGAAAAAGATTCATCGAGGCGATTAGGACATACTGGAACAGCGTACAGAGGGCGACCCCATCTGGGTCAGAACCTTATCCAGCCACTGCAGCGGTCCGTTTAGGTGCAGTTCGATCCAGCAAGGTGTGCTCGTCACTGTCTGCCGTCTGCAAAACAAAACCACACAACGGGTCAAGTGTACCATACCATTTTTAAACCATCACGTGCGTTTTGAATGAGAACAACTTCCAACCTGTATTCAGCTCCCCAGCCTTTGACGAAACTCATGCGAATAGTGCACATCCTGGTCAACTGATATACAGCCTCAAAGCCCTGGTTCACAGATTGGGCCAGGAGTGCAGCAAACTCCTGGTTATTGAAGATCTTCAGGTTACAGCCTAGAAAAGGAGGATTACATCATGAGCACTAAAACATCAATGAACGGAGTGCACGCACACTGCAAAGTGGAGTTAGATCTTACCTGGAGGGATTTTACAGACTGTCGCAGGGTGCCAGCCATACCTCTGATTACAGTTCGGGCTTTGAACAAAAATGGCACTGTCGCTAAGACATTCGGCAAAAACTTCCCCACCAATGTAATACAGCCGGACCCCTCGTCCTGAGACGAACAAAGCAATAATAACCTTATACATGTAGCATTGACCTTAAACATACTGAAATAAGACTTATCAAGCTAACACTTCATTCAATGATTTGTATATTCAAATGCAACAATCAGGACAGGATCCATGTTGTCTCTGTGTAGTCTTTTTATGTGGCAATGCGTGGGCCATGTACCTATGTGTCTGCGAGTCATCTCCACGGTTGCATTGCGGTTGACGTTGGACAGCAGCCCAAGGCAGAAGCGTTCCGAGTTGGAGGGGTCTGTGAAGCCATCTACAGTGAGGGAAGGCTGAGAGGCGTGGAATGTTTCCCCAACACGTTGGTTCAGTTCATAGTAAGCTATGGAGCACCAGAACGCGGGCTCTGAATAAGTCACAGGCTGCAGGTCTGAAACAACAATATAAAAAAAATTGAGATGTTTGGAAGACATACAGGAACTCAAAGGACAAAGTTGTACACTTGGGTATTAAAACCAGAACCTTCGGACTTCCTTTCAACTTTGACCTTAAGAAATGCAACAACTAAACATCTAACTCTTAAAAACTCAAATTTGTTTCTAAATCATATTGTAATTTAATTGTATGAATGACCTAAGACAATATACCTGAACAAGTTGTTTTCACATGCATAATCAATCTAAAAGTCAGACATATTGGAGGCACTGATCATAAACAATGCCACTGAACCGGACTGAACCTAGTCTTGTTGAAAATGGTCATTGTGATTTTGTGGTTAAACCAGGTAGCCGCAGGTTTACAGAATAGGGGTTAGGGATACACACAACGATCGGATAACCCAACTTTAATGTTAATGTTTTCTTCATGCACTCCTTTTTAGTTCCTGAAACTAAACACTCGCAACACTTACGTATGGAACTTCTGAATTTTTGGGTTAACATTAAAATCCTATCTGATTTTCTGCATTGATAAAGCATTGCAGTTTGTTACATTCTTGGTCCAAAAATGGGACCCCCATTTCAGCTTACGAAGTCTTGCGTCTCTTTATGATTGAGCAGTGCGTTTCTGTATCATGGTTTAGAATATTATAAATGTGTAGATGGAACATTCACTGGTGTCCCACCATGCACGATCAGTGTTGTTCACGTCCAAGTACCTTCAACTTGGCAGTGCACCCGGTCAATCTATATTCTAAAAATCTACGAATAAACTACATATACATATATCACACAATGCTTACCCATGCCATGATTAACCGGAGAGAGTGTACTTGGAGAAAGTTCTGCAGGAGATCCTGATGGCACAAGAACAACAAAAACCTTTAACTTGATAAAACCTCTGGCAAAATGTTATAAGGGCCCAGAAAGTTTCTGTTCAGCATTTATTTTACTACAGTAAATATCACTGTTGGAAAATACCTGTGTCCATACTTTGATTCATCTGCTGGTCGCTGGCTTCCCCATCCTCACTGATGTATCCAGGCGGAGGAGTTTCTGAAGACAATTGACACACGTTTTATAACTTTGCAAGAACAAGGGCTTAAAATGATTATTATGTGAAATGGTTTTACCTGGTATGTAGTTATTTGGGGGTTCAATCCCTGTAGGAAAGTTGGTGTTTTCAGGTATAGAGTTGGTGTAGTCATCGAGAGGTGGCAACTCAGTCAAGATCTCGGTGTGTCTTGGCACAAGGACTGGAGGAAGGACTACAGCAGAAAGCGAGTTCAGAATCAACAGGTCAGTGCTATTACTGAAGGGACAAAGCCAAAATTCCTAGCGATGGCTAATCTTTATTTCAGTCATTGTCTGGTTATGTAGTTTTCACCTTTGTCTGACTTCTAGAATTATCTTCTAACTGCTGTATGTAAACAAACAAAAAAACAGTGATACACTTCTATATACAAAACAGCTAAGGGTGTATTCATGTATGGCATGTTTGGGTTTATTAAAATCAATTCTGGTTCCAAAAAGCAATCATTTAAGATTGACTTTGGGTCAAACTATTCTAACCTTTAGAAAATCATCCCAACAAACAAAATCAAAGAAAAAAAGGTTTTCATACCCGGAGTCTCCACCCGTTGGTAGTGGTAGGGATTAACGCAGACTTCGTCCTTCTTGAGGTTGAACGCATACTCGCAGGTCTCGATGGCACGCAGCTCGTGGTGGCTGTGCAGGTCGGGCCATCGCCACAGACGGCAGTAAATGACATGAGGGAGACCTTTACGGTGGGACACCTGCAGACGCCCGTCCAGAGATCTGACCCAAGCATCCCCAGAAAGAGAATCGAGAGAAATGGAGAGGAAGACGTGCCAAATGACAAAAGGAAGACATGCATGGATGGAGGGAAGAGCAAGATCAGACAAAAGAAACGTTATTCTTCTGTAATCCTCAACATATAATTAAAAATGAGATACAATAATATATAAATGTTGTTTTAAAGAAGTGGTTCTCAACAGGTGAATTGCAACATAAATAAACAAATAATACAAAAACTAACAATATAAGCAAATGCCTTCTGTTCAAACTTGATAAAAAATATCTGGTTTTGGCACTTGGCAGAAGCAAGGCATGGAAACATTAACAAACTTTATAAAGATGATATTTGCATAATAAATATTTATGGTAAAGCACTAGGTCTCTGCTTGACATTTAAAGTAAAAAATAGAAACCCGCTGAGAACCACATTTTCATAATTCATAGCTTTGCTTTCCAAAGAGTTTTTTTACATTTATACGTTTATATTTAACATTGTTTATTACACTTCTACAATCATGTAAGTATGCTTAAGGAGGATCCGTTTAATCTCTAATTCAAAGTTTAAAAACATTAAATACACGTCCAGAGAGCCCTTTGTGCTCTTTCATCCCCACCTGTGGCCCGTGGGGTGAGTGTGGCACAATGTCAGGAGAAGATAGTCACCTGGTTTGGTCAGGGTAGCTGTAAAGGCCTGAGGTATCCCACTGTTCTATCGTATTTGGTGTACTCAGTCCCCAAATTTCAGAGCAATTGCTGTGCACAGAAAATAAAAAAACAAAACAAAAAAAGAACACAAAGAAACAAAAAATGATAAACATGGGGCATGATTCATTCAAAAATACCAAGATGAAGTACAATGGGCAAATCGAAGGGCAAAGTTTCTTTTATTGGAGATGTTCCGTGAAGTTTACCTTCGGTTGGCGAACAACACGGCCCACCTTGAATAAAAGAAGCCACTCTGATGGAGAATTCACACACAACATTGAGATGAGAAAACCGAGGAGAAATTGACAAATGCATTTATAGTTACAGGTCATTATCCCCGACATGCACATTAGAAAATGGAACGAACAGGACAGTTCAATTTTGCAAATTAGGTGGATTTAGGTTGGATTTCTCATTAGATATTGACATTAAAACATGCATAACAGGACAAGAACCTATGATTGTTTTCCACATTAGGAAAGATTTCCATCATACACCGATGGGATGAAACACAGACATGGTGAAGTGACAGAGACGGGACTTGCACAGACTTTGAATGTGATGTGAAGTTCTGACCCCCTGTGGTGTACTGGCCTGAAACGGGCTGGACTCGAAAGATAGAGACTCAAAAAAAGACATACAAGATATGGGATATCTTATCCTGAGTACTTAAAAAACCTTTAGGGCTAAATCATTACCGTTTTTTTTCTTACAGATAAGGGCAAGCAAGCGAAACGCTTTTCAGGCGCTCTTTTGAAATGTAGTCACTACAGTAAAAACTAAATGTACAGAAATAGAAGAAATCATAACTTTAGAGGTTCATGATTAATTTACAAAAAATAAACATATGATTAAGCTAGTAAAAAAGTTACTAGTAAAAAAATTACAGGGGGAATAACCTTCATTTAACTTTTTTTCGTATTTTCGTAAACATTACAGAGTAAAGAGTAGGTTGTCTTTAATTCCTTGTGAAATGTAAAATGGCTTTTCCAACATTTATCAAATAAATTAGCATTATCAGCATTACAGCTTTTCAGGAACTAAAAAGGAGTGCATGAAGAAAACATTAACATTAAAGTTGGGTTATCTGATCGTTGTGTGTATCCCTAACCCTCATCCTGTAAACCTGCGGCTACCTGGAGGCAAAAGTTAATGACGCTGACCCTGATGTAATGCTGTCACCGGAGATATTGAGTGATGCTCGCGCAAAGTATAGCGTGTCCTTACTTTATCAGGAAATTATTATTGTATGAAGTCTTAAGAGCAAAGTTGGAATCTTACAGTGGAATACAAAACGGAAACGTTTTTTTGTTTGCATTATTTTTAAAGTTCACATTGTTATAACGACATACCGATTAAAACAGAGAAAACACTGTGGCTGGCGACGTAAGGCTGTAATAAATCATTATTATTTGCCTGGAGGAGTGAGCTATAAACCAATAGACACGATTACCAGAGAGAATCTCTATCTGTTGTCTCTATCGCATTTGAGATGACGTGACGTTGCATGACGATGATGAAATGCACTTTTCTTTAAAGTGATGAAACTGATGGTGAGTTGGAGTGCATTCTGTCCGTGATATAAAAACATCATAGAAGATTTAAGTTGTTGTTTATATTGTTTAAAACAGAAAGTTTTAAAAAAATTTTTGTTAGATGTAATTGTTCTATTGGTAACAATTAAATCAAGACAAGTGTAAATTTTACATTAAAGAAATTAATAAAGTTATTTCACAATTTCTTTTCTCGTGTGTAGTTGGTTTTGTTTATCTACATAAAAATTTTTTAATTCGGTTGATACTTTAATTCCAATTAATGTTGACAAAACTTGCCAAAAGAACATATTTTAAACAATTAAACAAGAAGTGAAACCAGTGAACTCACATGACCTGCTCTAGTGGGATGTGATCTTAATTACAACACAAGTAGGCAGAGCTTCTCTAGAAAACGAATGAAGAAACCTGAAATACCTTGCATGAAACAGTTCCTTAAGATGTATTGTCTATAAAGTGTTTTTACAATAACCAAAATAGAATAATGGATTATAAAACAGTCAGTGTTGGACAATAATACAAATAGACGTCCACTTATTAATGAACTTGTTCTCATAAACGGCATGCAAACGCACAGCCAGAAGTAATTCTTTACTCAACTATTCTGATCCTTTGTTTTAAATGATTTCTAACGCTTCGCTCCAATGATCAATACTACGATTATCTAAGAATGTGTTTTTAACTTTCGTCAGACTGCCAGCTCGGTCCATTAAATGTTAATTTTAATGCGCATACTGCCATTCTGCTTTAATGCTACAATAAATGAGACGAGGATTCGACTCCTTTGCTTCGGTTCTAAAGCCAATGTAAACGGGGCCTTAATTAAACTACAAAAGGCCAGACAGACAATGGAGTCTTCATGTTACAAATCAATAAAGCTAAAATAAATCTGATGTGCAGCAGTAGGCAACTGTCCGCACACAGGAGAAAGCCTCCCAACATTCTTTCACGGCATCTTACAGATACACTATCAGCACTTCTACACCAAGACCTATGCTGATAACCCATGCGGCTGAGAACAGGAAGTCAGGTTGAGACAGATATGGGCTGTTTTTCGACATGTCACACAAAACCAGTAAAGAAACATCAAACGTGTGCTTCTGTACTGCATAAATCTGAGAGTGATGTTCTTTAACAAAAAGTCTGAATTTAACTAATTAATAAGGAATGCCCTGTATTTTAACAAATATTTAAAAGTATAAAACTGTATATTATTAAAAGATCTGATTATTACCCCATCAATACCAGCTCAATCATTTTCACAAAAGTAGGAATGTACAATTGAATCCCCTGACTCCACTTCAACATGTCAACATGGGCAAAAAGACTAAATTATTATGCAAAGACCTTTATGTACTACCTTGATAGAGCGTAACCAAATGTATATTCCTCAGTGTTATTGATTAAAATGACCAATCAGATGGTAAATCTGAAAATGTTATGTTCAAACAGCAGAGTACAGTTCTTAAAGCATCTGTTTGAATAATAATCCATGTCAAGCTTATAAAGTTCTAATGTGTTGTCTGTAACCAAAGTGAAAGATGCAAATATGAAGGTGGCATTTTGCATGTAGATGTAGAAATATTATTTTTGCAACGTACAACAGTGGATTTTATACTTATCAGACACGATACCGACTAAGGGCGTAGTGACGCTAGACGTGGTTGTCTTTAAAGTTTACTGATGCGAGTTTGGTTTCTATTAAAATGTTCTAATATAGTTCTATTTAAATTCCTTGTCATTTCTTACAGTACATATTTAACAACAATTGTTTGTATATTTTGGTGCTTTTTACTTCCTCTCCACTGATCACTGATAACTTACAGTGTCCAAGTACAGTGGACCAGACCTACATTTAACCACTAGCTGTATTATGTATATATAACTGTAAAAGGTTCCTGAACTAAGGCACAAAAAAACAATAGTAGAATTTGAATGCAGGAAAAAGAACTCTGTTGAGTGGTATCTTTTTCCACAGGTATTCAAGATATGTCAGAAAGGACAGTGTGTTAGGAAAGCTCTTGACATAGTCATCACCAAACTGGAAACCAGCCGTTCCCACCATTCTCCAAGGTTAGAAAATAGATTAGCAGCAGAAACAGTTTCCCACCCTTTAAAACAGAGAATTGAATTGGGTCCATTTCAGACATTCAGAAATACTCAGATTTGGAATAGGAGTAATTATTCAAAATTAAGGAAATAAATCTAAATGATTAAAGAGACATGGAAAAAGATAGCTCATCTTGAATTACTGCAAAAATAATGCGATGCATGTAGTTTTAATTTTAGCTATAACAACCAACAACTGTATCTTGAAAGTATTGGTTTTATTTTTATTGATGTGTTGTGGCTCCGGCCTGCCATCTACCCTATTACCCCCTGCTACTAACATTTTCCGGATATAGCAGTCCCGACATTCCACCATTTGCCGGGACACATTAAGAAAAACGGGAAGACTGATATAGACTACGGTACAACATGTGGACTTTACCAGTATTGATGTGCAAGGGTAAGGCTATACAGAATGACCTTAACATAAGTCCAGACATCCTGAAGAAGCCTTTTAAAGAAACAAAGAGCTGATATTTTTCAACTGTAGACGCAACTTTACGTCATGCCTGTACCTTCACTGATGGAGCAGCACACACAATGATACGGATAAGGCTATTTAAAAATATACTTATAAACACAGAAGAAAAGATTCTTTCTGTATGTTTGGGAGCCATAGGAGGCGAGTGCAATAGAAGAAATTATGTACGGTGCCAAAATTGTTTTTAAATATAGCTGGGAATCACTTTTTTAATCCAGTACTTTCAACTACATTAATTTATAAAATGTTAAATAACCTGTCGATTGCTTGGACCAGCATATTAAAAGTTATTTTTCTGCAGAACCCCAAATACTTTTTATATGAATATTGCTAATCGTCAATATTTTATTGGATGTAGACCATCAATAAAAAAGAGAATGGGTGGTTCCGCAGTCCGGTGACCAACATCCCATGCATTATTCTCAATTAATCACGTTTGAAACATTTTAAACCCCTTGTGCGTTTTGGGAGATGCAAACGTGGAGATTTGCAGCCCTGAGCCAAACATGGTGAGTTAAACTGTAGGTGCAAGATAAACTTTCAGAGTACTTTCTCATTTTGGACATATCGAAACCAGAACCTATCCAAGGTGCATACTTTTTCAACAGCAGCGTTTACAAAACCTGTCTAAATAACAACTCGAAATGATGACATCTGTCACGTTCTAGAGAGGATATTCAAATCCATGGAGTACGGAAAAGATCACCACTACTCACAAATATCAGCTCTTAAATATCATCATCTATCAGGCATACGGAACGGCCTGGAACCAACGACGATTGACCTAAAGCTAGGCCAAATAAAGCTGCTGCACTTTTAGAATACGTACACGTCGAATGGATCACTGCTTGAATACCGATATAGTGGTTTGGAAATATCAACAGCATATGAGTTTGGAATTACATGAGGATGAGGAAATGACAATTGTTCAGGTGACTACAACTGAGTTTAAAGTGTAAACATTCATCGTTGTGGTGTAGTGAGGTCTTCTGGCATACCTGGGGATAGTGACACACTTGGTGTTGCAGTTCTGTGTGGTGATGGCTTTTTCCAGCTCGTCCAGTTGACCGGTTTTCTTCAGTTTCTTCACCAAGCTTTTGACGGCCTTCTCGCACCATTTCTCCTCCTGGCCGTTCTGTTCTCCCCCTCCGGCTCCGCTCGAACCGCCGGCCGACTTCTTCCAGCCCAGGAGACGCTTTACCACGGGCGGGGTGAAAGGCAAGATGGAGGACATGTTTCGGGGTGTCCAACGAGTGGTCAGCCCCCTGATGGGCGGGTGGAGTGGGAGGCAGATGGACGTCGGGTGACTCGTAGGGACAGACCCACGTTCCTAAAAGACCTTTAAGAAGTGGGTCTCTGGGACGACTATGGGAGCAGGGGTCAGAGGTGCTCGGGAGACAGGAGAGGAGGGGGGGACAAAGCGTTACCTAAGTGGAGAAAGCAGAAATAAAGTTAAGACTTTGTGAAACACTTAACATTATAATATAATAGAGATATTTCAACCACATCAGTCACGAACGAGTCTGATATCCCAAACAGTTATGGATCCCCTTGACTACCACAGGAAACCATTTCCTGTCCAACATTCTTCTAAATATCTCAACAGAGCCATTATGATCCTCTATTGGACGTGACCATGTTGTTGATGTCAACAAACACTACACACGTGTCCTGACCCTTCATCAACATTATAGACACACGTGAGGTCAACAGGAAGTAAATGCACACGTTGACACCAGCACACGTGACGTCACACGCTTGTGTTGTTGTGTAGTTGTGTATAAAGACACACTTTACCTCCTCCAGAGATCCGATGCTGCAACACACACTCGTTATGTCTGCATGGGCCGCTACACAACTCCAGATCCAGGCTGTCCTGCTACACAACACATCCCATAATACACACACGCACACACTTGACTGCTCGTGTTCGTCACCTCTGCGCTCGAGCTCGAGCTCGTGCGGTCTGTGATGTTTGTGCTAGCCGCTAGCAGGCTTTGCTAGTTCGTGACAGAAAATAAACACAACGGCGTTTGACCTTTCAACTCACCTTAAAATCGGGAAGCCGACCCCGCGAGGTGAATTTTGAAGACGGAAGCGAATAATCGCGATTTCTCCTCAGAGATTTAAAGCGATAGTGTGGCAGACAACACAACTGCAGACGACGAGCTCCGAGGCGCGCGCAACCTAACCTTAAAGCGCGCAACGTGACACGCTGTCAGCACAAGCCCCGCCTTCTCGGTTTCGGTTGGATGAGGGGGAGTCCGTCAC
>JAWHQN010000187.1:5000-30000 GCA_033220385.1 Triplophysa yarkandensis | reverse complement strand
TTGAAAGCATTTCACATTTTGCCCAACTGATATACAATGGGCCTTATTCTTTGGGAAATTGGGAGATTTATTGCTTTTACGTACCATACTAATGGTCTCCAAATTGGATCGAAAAATCATTAATCCTTACTAGCCTACTTAACAACTTTTTTATGATTTTTATTTTTATTTTTTTATGGAAATAAATGAGCACTGTTAATCTTTGTGATTTTGCAGATGTTGATGAATGTTTCCAGTCTTTTGGACCCTGTATGCACGTATGTACAAACACCCCTGGGTCTTTTCGTTGCATGTGTCAGAATGGTTTTAAATCCCTTGGCAATGGGTCTTGCGAAGCTCAAGGTAACGGTGTGTGTGTTTGTAAAATCAGAAATAAAAATCAAGACACCCCTAACTTATTGTTTCACCAGGAATGGCACTAAAGATTTTGACCTTCCGGAAGCAGCTTATTGGGCTTGTGAATGTCAAGACAAGGGTGTTTGAGCCACTTCTTTCAAGTGAGAGTGACCCCATAGCCCTGACCTATGATATTAAAAAGAACCTTATTTATTGGGCTGATAACAATGGGAATATCTACAAGGCTTACGGCCAAAAATACATGGTCATTTATTCAGGTTAGTTATTTTGGAAAACCTGATAAAAATTAAAATAAATGAAGCAATACCAAAATTAATTCTCCTATGTTTTAGGCCAGTCTGGTGTGAAAAGTCTGGCTGTTGATTGGCTGACTGGGCAGCTCTATTGGACAAGTGTTGCACAAAAAGCCATTTTGACAGGTGCTGCTGATGGTAGTTCTACAGGTGTTGTCATATTCAAAGAGACAGACCCAGGGGATATGGTACTCAGTCCTGTTGAGAGGTACATTATATACTGCTTTATAATTCAAAAGTACAGCTTGGAGGAACTTAAGTCTTATATTTGACATCTTTTTGCAGTTTCATATTTTGGATAAATAATGGAATAAGCGGTGAGGTTACCATTGAGAGGACAGCAATGGATGGTTCCAATCGGACGACACTCATTTATCTTACCGCACAGATACCAAAAGGTCTTACATTGGATGTGGCAGCACAGCGGTTGTATTGGATCAGTGAGTTCAAAATGGTGGGTTTTATAGGTTTAACTGCTACAATTCCGTTTTGGTTAAGAAAATAGAATAAGCATCTTAATCATGATCAGTTTAAACATTCATTTTGTTTCTCCAGTCCGTTGAGAGCATCAGGACGGATGGTACTGGGGTCTACACATTTTGGAACCTCTTTCAAGGAAGTCCGGCTCAGAATCTGGCAGTGTTCAATGGCTGGTTCTACTGGACGGATGAGAAGAGACTCTGGCGAGCTCCTCAAAATCTACCATCTGCCAAATATAATGAGTTCCTCTTAAAAGCCTCACTTCCGGTCATGGCTGCCTACAATGAGCTTCAGCAGCCTCAAGGTGAATTTAATCTTCTATATGTCTTGTTTGGATTTCTTTAGTTATAACTGGTTTAACTGAGCACTGTGGTGTGCAATTCCTTCAATAGGATTTTCACCATGTAAAAACTCTGGCTGCAAGTTGTGTTTGCCATCCAAGGAAAGTCCTGTCGGATTCACCTGTTTGTGTCAAGAGGGAATGTTGCCCATGCCGTATGGCTCTTGTGAAAGTTAGTATTGCCCCATTTTGACATTTTTATCATTTGAAGATGAGCACAAGAAGAATTATGATTTTTCTCTCCAAATCTCAGATTTTAGGGTCGCCTATGCAACTGCCACGGTCATATACAGTCTGGAGTTTACAAGAAACACAACCATCAAAACTGAACTCTTTACTTCAGATGAAGACATTCAGGGCTTTGACATGCATTGGAAACGTGGATGCGTGGTTTGGTGTAATGGGACGGGTCATGTCAAGACAAACAAGTTGTCTCAGGACATGTCAGAGTACATTCTTACTTTAAAACCAGGTATGTTGTAAGATCAAAAGTTACTCTACAAAGGCTATGCATGTATATCTTGACTTAAATGCATTGCCTCATTGCGAGTGTTTGGATAAATTGTTCTGGGTTTATCTAATAGTTACTTATATTCTGAGTTTCTCTGTTTTAATTGCAGCTTGCCTTGTGCGAGTGGATCAGAGAACTGGGAATCTGTACTGGCTGGCCTGTGATGAACTTTCCATCGGTGTTTCTACCATTGGCCCCCTTCATCAGAGTATTTCCAGGCAGTTATATCAAGCCACAAGTGTAATCATTGACCTCTTTGTGGATTGGCAGAAAGGAAAGCTCTATTGGCTTGAGGGAGGTCAGATCATGAGGATGAAACTGGGTTTGTTCGGTGGAAGTGCAGAAACTGTCTTCAGCTTGGAGGAAAATGGTTTCAACAGCATTGCATTTGACCGGAAAGCAAACAGCTTTCTTTGGAACATGGGGAATAGTGAGTGAAACATTTTGTCTTTAATAACTCCAAGTATACCCTTGAACATTTCATTAAGTTAGACTGAATGTGTGGTGTTTCAAACTCTAGTCTTTCAGGTCATGAGTCTACTTAAGACTAGGAAATACTCGGGAGGTAAAGATTCGGTTATTCCGGGCTCAATTGTGGCTGCGTATGAACCCTACGTAGTGGCTTTGTTCAATAACGTCCTCTCAGTATGGAATCGCAAAGATGGGATTGCTATCACTGGGGTGGCTGTAGAAAAGGATATTGTCGGCTTATCGGTTGCTCTCAGAGAGGTTAAGCAAGGTTTGTAATATTGAGTTCTGCGGTTTCATGCAACCTGTTTTCTTTACACTAATTCTGTTTTAACTTTGCTTTTCCAGATGATATAGCTGAAGATGTGCGTCCTACCGAGGTGACTTGTAATAGCCCCATGATCTTGTGCCCAGGGTCAACAGTGTGTATAAGTCAATCTCAGCAGTGTGATGGCAAAAGGGATTGTCCAGATGGATCTGATGAGGCTTTGTGTTTGAACATGTGTTCAAAACCAGGTATAATGACGCAAGAGAAGAACAACAAAGCTATTGTGCCACAGAATTGAAGTCTTTTGTATCCCTAGATGACTTCCTTTGTGAGGACAGGCGAAAGTGTGTGGGGAGAAATTTGGTGTGTGACGGTCGCTCTCACTGTCTCGACGGTTCTGATGAGGTCAGCTGTCCCACTGAGGCTCCTACAACCTCAGCATCCACATCATTAAAGTGTCGCGTGGGCTCTAAGCCCTGTAAAGATGGACGAGAGTGTGTCCTGTACAGTCATGTGTGTGATGGAGAGAGGGACTGTAAGGATGGATCTGATGAAGATGACTGTGAATATCAGTGTAAACCAGGTAGAACATCACACAATAGTTACATTTGGACTCTGTTTGTGATTGACATTAAACCAGATGTTTCCTCATAGATCAGTTTCATTGTGCTCATGGGAGGATGTGTATTGATAAAAAGCAAGTGTGTGATGGCACACCTCAATGTCAGGATCGCTCGGATGAAGCAGACTGTTTGACTCCATCACACGACTGCAAACACCGCTGTGATAATAAAACTCGCTGCATCCCTGAGAGCTTCCTGTGTGATGGAGAGAAGGACTGTGTGGACGCCACCGATGAAGCAGACTGCAGTGAGTAATGTTTGAATTAGTCCTTCTTATACTTTAAATATGTCCACATGTGAACATTGTGGACAAGTTTGAGTGTTCATGTGTATGGTGTTTTTCTTCTAGACCAACCATGTGCAAACTTTTCAACCATTGCTTCATTTTCTAAAATGTTTTGGTAAACTGATGTAAACCTGTAACAAATCACGTGAACTCATTTGTGTTAACACATTTACAGAAGACCGATAGTTTTACGATTATTTTACATCATGCGTCTAACTCGGTTTTTAGCATGAGAAGGCAGCACGTTCAACAGTTAAGCAGTCAGAACGCATAGAATAGCATGTTACCACACCTTTAAAACATTTAATTTTTTTGATATTTAAAAAAAAAATTGAGGAATAAAATGATCCACTACAGGGGTACTTTTGAATGTATATTTGGCATTTTTTTGACATTCCTGTGACTTTTGTTATTTGTTAGTATGTTCAAATTTTTTCAGTTAAGCCTGTTACTCCAAGTTTAATAAAGATTGTTTTTCTTATTGTAATGATTTCTTATCGTCACAGATGAAAATCAAAGTGGAAAATTAAATCCGGTAGCGAACAAAGTGTCGTCTTCTGTCGTCCCTCGGCCTCCGGCCTGTAGAAGTCCTTCTATAATGTGTCCTGGAACATCATTGTGCATTTCTCACACTCGCCTTTGTGATGGAAAGCTTGATTGTCCTGATGGTTTTGATGAAGTTACATGCGTGGATACTTGCACGAGAAATGGTAAATCCTCACTTATTCTTTACTGTAATATATTCAGCAAATTTTAAGCATTGACCTCTACAAATATCTTGCTAGGTGATTTCCTTTGTAAGGACAGGAGGAAATGTGTGGAGAGCAGTTTGGTGTGTGACGGCCAATCAAACTGTTTTGACGGTTCTGATGAGATTTATTGCCCAGTTGGGGGCAGCAGAACCTCAACCACAACATCATTAAAGTGTCGCGTGGGATCTAAACCCTGTAAAGATGGACGAGAGTGTGTCCTGTACAGTCATGTGTGTGATGGAGAGAGGGACTGTAAGGATGGATCTGATGAAGATGACTGTGAATATCAGTGTAAACCAGGTAGAACGTCACACAATAGTTACATATGGACTCTGTTTGTGATTGACATTAAACCAGATGTTTCTTCATAGATCAGTTTCATTGTGCTCATGGGAGGATGTGTATTGATAAAAAGCTAGTGTGTGATGGCACACCTCAATGTCAGGATCGCTCGGATGAAGCGGACTGTTTTACTCCATCACACGACTGCAAACACCGCTGTGATAATAAAACTCGCTGCATTCCTGAGAGCTTCCTGTGTGATGGAGAGAAGGACTGTGTGGACGCCACCGATGAAGCAAACTGCAGTGAGTAATGTTTAGTTTACATTTACATTTAGACATTTAGCAGACGCTTTTATCCAAAGCTACTTACAATAGTCGAGGAGACAATGAAGCGGTAAATAGGTGTACAAGTGCTACAACAAGGTTACAAAGTTACACAAAGCGAGATAAAAACCTGTAGGTAGAAAGGTATTTTTTTATTTTTTTTTATACATAGATGGAGTGAGTAGGTGAGAAAAGGAAGGTACTTCTAGTGAGTTAGGTGTAGCCGGAAAAAATCAGTTTTTAGGTGTTTTTAAAGAGAGCCAGAGGCAGATCGTTCAACCATCGAGGAACCGATGCAGAGAACATACGAGAGAGTTCTTACCATTTTGTGATGGCACCACAAGTCACAGCTCATTTGCGGAGCGCAGAGATCTTGAGGGTCTATATCTTTGCATTAGTGAGTTAAGGTATCTGGTTGCTGAACCGATGGTGTTCTTGTAGGTGATGAGAAGACATTTAAATTCAATGCGAGCTGCTACAGGTAGCTAATGTAGTGTAATGAAGAGAGGTGTTACACGGGTCATTTTGGTTTCTTGAACACCCCTCTTGCCGCTGCATTCTGTGTCATCTGCAGAAGTTTAGTTGTGCACATCGGGAGTCCAGCAAGCAGCGCATTGTAGTCCAGCCTGAACCAGGATTTGTGTGGAGTGTTCTTTGAGAAACTGTCTGATCTTCCTGATGTTGTAAAGCATGAATCTGCAGGATCTGACAGTCGCGGCAACATGATCTGTGAAGTTGAGCTGATCATCGATGATTACTCCCAAGTTTCTCGCAGACCTGGAGGGCACAATGGTTGATGCTCCTAGTTGGATAGAGAGGTCGTGATGGGTCTTCGGGTTGGCAGGGATGACAAGAAGTTCAGTTTTCGCATGGTTTAGTTGCAGTGTGTGTTGCTTCATCCAAAGGGAGATGTCGATCAGACATGCTGAGACTCGGGTCGAAATCGTCTGATCTTCCGGACGAAACGCAAAGTGAAGTTGCTGGAACATTGTTTTTGGCGATTTTTGCCGATTTTGTTGCTAAAGTTACCAAGTGAATAGGTTTTTAAGTTACCCCTTGGTCATCTGTTGGCCAGGGATAGATGCATTTTGATCTTTCCAAGCCCTACTTATACGGTTTGAACATTCTAGAATCCAATATAGGAGTGAGTCCAACCAATCACCTGAACTCATTTGTGTTAATAAGCATTTTTATCCTTAGGTATGGAAAGATGATGCCATAAAATCGGACTGCAACATCTATCTGCACTGTTGCCAGCTCAGTTTCACTTTTAGATTATATAGCGTCTACAACTGTAGTGTGATTGGTAGGGACAGAGCTACTTTGCATAGTCATGGTTTTGCGTAGATTTGACAAAGCTGCTCTGTAAAGTAATATTCAAGCTAATTTAAAATTTCATATGGGGCATCCTATGCAGTTTCGGCCATTCTTATGTTAATCTTTGGTACCTATAGTATAGAATGTCTTTGTAAATATCTCAAAGTATTTAATTTACTCACATTTACAGAAGACCGATATAGTTTTACAATTATTTTACATCATGCGTCTAACTCGGTTTTTAGCATGAGAAGGCAGCACGTTCAACAGTTAAGCAGTCAGAACGCATAGAATAGCATGTTACCACACCTTTAAAACATTTAATTTTTTTGATATTTAAAAAAAAAATTTGAGGAATAAAATGATCCACTACAGGGGTACTTTTGAATGTAAATTTGGCATTTTTTTGACATTCCTGTGAAAGACTTGTTATTTTTTAGTATGTTCACATTTTTTCTGTTAAGCCTGTTACTCCAAGTTTTATAAAGATTGTTTTTCTTATTGTCATGATTTCTTATCGTTACAGATGAAAATCAAAGTGGAAAAATAAATTCGGTAGCGAACAAAGTGTCGTCTTCTGTCGTCCCTCGGCCTCCGGCCTGTAGAAGTCCTTCTATAATGTGTCCTGGAACATCATTGTGCATTTCTCACACTCGCCTTTGTGATGGCAAGCTTGATTGTCCTGATGGTTTTGATGAAGTTACATGCGTGGATACTTGCACGAGAAATGGTAAATCCTCACTTATTCTTTACTGTAATATATTCTGCAAATCTTAAGCATTGAACTCTACAAATATCTTGCTAGGTGATTTCCTTTGTAAGGACAGGAGGAAATGTGTGGAGAGCAGTTTGGTGTGTGATGGCCAATCAAACTGTTTTGACGGTTCTGATGAGATTTATTGCCCAGTTGGGGGCAGCAGAACCTCAACCACAACATCATTAAAGTGTCGCGTGGGATCTAAACCCTGTAGAGATGGACGAGAGTGTGTCCTGTACAGTCATGTGTGTGATGGAGAGAGGGACTGTAAGGATGGATCTGATGAAGATGACTGTGAATATCAGTGTAAACCAGGTAGAACGTCACACAATAGTTACATTTGGACTCTGTTTGTGATTGACATTAAACCAGATGTTTCCTCATAGATCAGTTTCATTGTGCTCATGGGAGGATGTGTATTGATAAAAAGCTAGTGTGTGATGGCACACCTCAATGTCAGGATCGCTCGGATGAAGCGGACTGTTTGACTCCATCACACGACTGCAAACACCGCTGTGATAATAAAACTCGCTGCATCCCTGAGAGCTTCCTGTGTGATGGAGAGAAGGACTGTGTGGACGCCACCGATGAAGCAAACTGCAGTGAGTAATGTTTAGTGGATGGGGGATTATACAATGTATGTTTTTGTAAGCTAAAGGAAAACACTGGCTTATTGGTAGAGATGCAACAAAGTTTTGACCACCCTGTTTTACCACTCATGCATTAACTTCGGCTGTCGTGCAGTTTGGAAAATAATGTTAAGATCTAATCTTTCAATTTTTTGAAGTTCTGATATGTCTTTCTTGATAACTGTGTTGCTTGTGACATTCATTTTCTTGACAAATTCTTTTCCTTATTCTCACAGCTGATACCCGCAGCAGAAATCTAAATTTAGTGACTGTAAAGAAAAGTCCCTCAAGTTTTGTTGCCCCTCCGCCTCCGGTCTGTAGAAGTCCTTCTATATTGTGTCCTGGAACATCATTGTGCATTTCTCACACTCGCCTTTGTGATGGGAAGCTTGATTGTCCTGATGGTTTTGATGAAGTTTCATGTGTAGATACTTGTACAAAATTTGGTAAGTCGTTACTCCACCTCCATCTTTATTGGATTCTTGAATATTCTTCCATTTAACTAATAGATTACATGTTGGTATTCCTCCTAGGTGACTTCCTTTGTAAGGACAGGAGGAAATGTGTGGAGAGGAGTTTGGTGTGTGACGGTCGCTCTCACTGTCTTGATGGTTCGGATGAGGTTGGTTGTCCCATCAGGGGCAGTAGAACATTAACAATGGCACCGTTAAAGTGTCGTGTGGGCTCTAAACCTTGCAAGGATGGCAGAGGATGTGTCCTGTACAGTCATGTGTGTGATGGAGAGAGGGACTGTAAGGATGGATCTGATGAGGATGACTGTGAGCTTCAGTGCAACCCAGGTGAAATGAGATCACAATTTTATAGCCTTTGAACAGAATAAATCATAGAAGTTTCTATCTGACAATCTGGTTATCAAGAAATTCTTATGTAGTCTGGTGTCGAATTGTCCGACAGGTCAGTTTCAGTGCGTTCAGGGGAAGAAGTGTATTGACTTCAAGCAGGTTTGTGACGGGACTCCTCAGTGTCTTGATCACTCAGATGAAGTAGGATGCTGGAAACCCACAAAGAGCTGCGGAATGCGATGTGACGGAAACACCCGCTGCATCCCCGAAGTTTTCATATGTAATGGGATGAGAGACTGTAGGGATGGATCCGATGAGGCTGACTGTGGTAAGTCTTTGGGGAAAATGTCACTTATTCTGACTTTGGGCCATTCACCTTGACACACTAGTACTTTTCTTGACAGGATTTCACTCATGGTCTGTTTTCTGTTCTTTTGAAAATGTGGATTAATTGTTCAGTCCTTAAAATAATTTCCAATGGTTTCAGAAATGCCAACCCCACCATCCCCTTGCAAAACTCCTTATGTGGCTTGTCAAGGGACGTTATTGTGCATCCCGCAACAATATCTATGTGATGGAAGAAAAGACTGCCCGGATGGTTCCGATGAGCGGCAGTGCCTTCGCAACTGTCCATATCGCAGTAATACATGCTTTTCCAATTTCATTGGTTGTGTAAAAAGTAGAACTTTGTAGATGGTGCCTTTTGATAAGTTTATACCTCTTTCCAGGTGACTTCCTGTGCAAGGATAGAAAGAAGTGTGTTAAGAAGTATTTTCTGTGTGACGGTCGCTCTCACTGTCTTGATGGTTCCGATGAGCTTGGTTGTCCTACCACAGCTCCCACTACCTTAGTGCCGTCACTAAAGTGTCGTGTGGGATTTAAACCCTGTAAAGATGGACGAGAGTGTGTCCTGTACAGTCATGTGTGTGATGGAGAGAGGGACTGTAAGGATGGATCCGATGAAACCGAATGTGATGTTAATTGTAAAGCAGGTAGGACTACAGGGCTTTTAATATCTATAATCATGCCAAATAATGAATTCTGAACATCCATTTCAGATTGAATTCATGGGGACATTGACTCAAGTTCTGACTTTTATCCTCAGGAGAGTTTCAGTGTGCCCATGGAAAAAAATGCATCGATGCAAAACTAGTCTGTGATGGCAAACCGCAATGTCAAGATTTTTCGGATGAGAAAGACTGCTTTGTACGCACCAAAAGCTGCAGCCATCGCTGTGACAACAAAACCCGCTGCGTTCCAGAGAACTTCCTGTGTGATGGAGAGCGAGACTGTGTGGATGGCACAGATGAGTCCGACTGTGGTCTGTTATAATGTGATATTGAGTTCTACAGATAAAGGTTTTAATCTATTTTCATAAACTGTTGTCTTCCAGAGTCATTTATTGTTCTTTTTTGTTGATTTAGGGTACTCAACAAAGGTAGTGGAATGCAAGAGTCCTGCGGTGTTGTGTAGCGGTGGGTCACTATGTATACCTCAGACTAAACTCTGTGATGGCAAAAGAGACTGTCCTGATGGGATTGACGAATCATTTTGCCTTAACGGATGTCCAAACCCAGGTAAAAGTTCCCACATCTTAAGCTTTTACATATCAATGTGGCTTTTGATTACAATTTGGCTTTAGACTCCCAATACTACTATACGCCCACTATGTAAGTGGGAATTACTTTTTAGTTCAAAGTTTTTGTATGCGTTTTTCTTTCATCTTATTTCATAATATTTTATACTGACACCACAGCTCATATTGTGCATGTTTTTCTCTGTTGTAGGCGACTTCCTTTGTGAGGACAGGCGAAAGTGTGTGGAGAGAAATTTGGTGTGTGACGGTCGCTCTCACTGTCTCGACGGTTCTGATGAGGTCAGCTGTCCCTCTGAGGCTCCTACAACCTCAGCATCCACATCATTAAAGTGTCGCGTGGGCTCTAAACCCTGTAGAGATGGACGAGAGTGTGTCCTGTACAGTCATGTGTGTGATGGAGAGAGGGACTGTAAGGATGGATCTGATGAAGATGACTGTGAATATCAGTGTAAACCAGGTAAAACGTCACACTATAGTTACATTTGGACTCTGTTTGTGATTGACATTAAACCAGATGTTTCCTCATAGATCAGTTTCATTGTGCTCATGGGAGGATGTGTATTGATAAAAAGCAAGTGTGTGATGGCACACCTCAATGTCAGGATCGCTCGGATGAAGCAGACTGTTTGACTCCATCACACGACTGCAAACACCGCTGTGATAATAAAACTCGCTGCATCCCTGAGAGCTTCCTGTGTGATGGAGAGAAGGACTGTGTGGATGCCACCGATGAAGCAAACTGTGGTAAGTTCTCCCTAACCAAACATGCCATATATTCACATGGTCAAATGTTTTTAATGGTTGACTGCTTGGTAATTCCGGATCCAGTATTTCATTTCTCTTTCCACATATACTCAGCTTCTGTTACTAGTGTTCCCATGGACACACTACCCCAGCATGTTTGCAATCCTCCATCAGTGTTGTGTCAGATAACATCAAAATGCCTTGCGCAGTCCCAAGTATGTGACGGAAGGACAGACTGCCCCGATGGATCCGATGAGAGTGCTTGCATTTATGCATGTCCAGATTCAGGTAACAAGTGAAGTGATCATAATATTCTTAAGACATCATAGATAGAGTACTGATGACTAAAGCAAATATGTTTATGGTATCAGGACAGTTTCTCTGCAAGGACAGACGGAAATGTGTTCAGAAATCCCTCGTGTGTGATGGTTATTACCACTGCTCGGATGGATCCGATGAATTACAGTGTCCCACGTGTACCATGCGTTGTGATGAAACTGTGTGTCTGACAAAGCAGCAGCTCTGTGATGGGAATCCCGACTGTAGAGATGGCTCTGATGAGAAGAACTGCTGTAAGTCCTCAAGTGGTTTAAAGGATGCTTGTTGGAAATACATGAGGGATATGTTTTAATATTAGCATAATGGTCCAACGGATAAGCTCCAAAAAGCAAAATTGAATGACTCTAAAAACAAGTGTTTGCATTTTATTTCAGACCGTGTGGGTGCAAGTTCAGCACCCTCTTTAAGATGCCCCCTGGGTTCGAAACCATGTAAAGATGGTAATGAGTGTGTTTTGTACAGTCATGTATGTGACGGAGAAAAAGATTGCAAAGACGGATCGGACGAGCGCGGCTGTGAGCGTAGATGTAAAAAAGGTAGCTTTTACAAATATCTTTTAGCATTATTTTACAAAGAGCCTACTCATTCCCTAATTCTTTTACCCCATCAGACCAGTTCCAATGTGCTCATGGTCGGAAGTGTATAGATATGAAGCTCGTATGTGACGGGACACCACAGTGTCAGGACCGATCTGATGAGATAAACTGCGTAAAACTGTCCGAAGAGTGCAGCCATTCGTGCGACAACCGAACCCGCTGCATTCCTGAGTCATTCCTGTGTGATGGAGAAAAGGACTGTGTGGATGGATCTGATGAAAAGAAATGTGGTAGGTTTAACAGTCATGAGCAAACTTAAACCCATTTAATGTGGAATGTTTGAAACAAATCTTGAAATTTGTTATTTCAAGATGTATTTACTGATTTACTACGATCTACTGTGATCTGTACATGCTAATATAATATGATGAAATGGAGTTTTTATCTTCCAGTTGTTGAACACTGTCCGAACGATCGCTTCCAGTGCAGTAATGGTCAGTGTGTGGCGCTTGTGCTCCGCTGTGATGGATACGCAGACTGTCGTGATCATTCGGATGAGAAGGGCTGTCCTAAGCCCCCACGCTGTACTGCAGAGAACCTTTGCCCCCATACACATGAGTGCTTGCTTAAAGAATGGCTCTGTGATGGAGATAAAGACTGTAGTGATGGGTTTGATGAGAAGGTGACTAGTGCCCAAAACTAGGGCAACCGGTGGTAGCCCCTTTTTGACAAGAGTTTGTACAATTTAACAGACAATGGTGTTGAACCGGAGTTTTCAACATATGAGTGTTTGTTTGAAATGCAATTCCATAATGTTCTGTCTCTTATCAAGAACTGCAAAGTGACTCCTCTCGAATGTGGAGAGTTCCAGTGGTCATGTGCATCTAAAATCCAGTGCATACCCCAAATGTGGAGGTGTGATGGTGTGAAGGACTGTGAGGATGGAAGTGATGAATCTGGTTGTGAGTGAATGTCTGATTCTATCTGCAATTCCTGGTGGTCTTTGTTGAATATAAATTTGAAAGCATCTTTGTTTTCTAGGTGGTCAAGCGAAATGCCCAACACATTTGTTTCGTTGTGGCAGCGGTGAATGTGTGCAACCATCCCTGGTGTGCGACAGGGTCTCTAACTGTGGGGACGGTTCTGATGAGGGTGAGGGATGTCTGAAGAACAACTGCTCCAGTGTCAGCCTATCATGCCAACATTACTGCATCAGTACTCCACAAGGAGCGGTAAAGCTTTTTTATTGAAAAGGAATTTATTTACATCCAGTTCAAGACATGTTTGTCATGCATATGAATCTTGCATAAAGCTCTGGTTTTGTGAATGATGCACAGTTAAACATGTGTTCACGTATTTTTCCCACAATTTTGCTTTTTCTATACTGATAATAATGACAATATCTTGCTGTTAACTAATAAATAGCTCAAATAATACTTATAAATTCGAATAGGTATCATTGACATGGATAGGTATCATTGACATGGATAGGTATCATTGACATGGATAGGTATCATTGACATGACAATGTAGTACATGAGGAGAATAACATAATGTTGAAATTAAAATGTAACTAATAAATTTTAAAAACATGCATGCTTTAGCTTTTCTGAAAGTCATACAAAAAGCTTTTTGTACGTTTACAGAGATGTGGCTGTAAGACTGGCTTCAGGCTCCAGACGGATGGGTTAACCTGCACTGATATAGACGAATGCACAGAGATACAGCCTGATGTGTGTAGTCATAACTGTCTTAACACTCCAGGCTCTTACCAGTGTCAGTGCCATCCTGAATATATACTAGAACCAGATGCTCGGAGCTGCAAGACCTCAGGTATCAGACTTTAAAATTAAAATGCATTCGTTTGTGCAGGCAAGCATCTACTCTATTGTTCCAAATATACCATTACCTAAAATATGTATATTTTGTAAAAATGTATATCAATTTTGAAAAGTAGTACCAAACAAAATCTATATGAAGGAAATGTGTTATAATGTTGGTTGGCTGGTTTTTTTTATGCAGAGGAGCCACATCTGCTGATCTCGGAGCAGTATGAGCTGCTGGCTCTGGGTCTACGGAGCTTCAATATTCAAGCTCTTATAACCCCAGGGAGGAAGCCATTCTTCTCTCTAGACTACGACCAAAAGGAGAGAAGGGTGTACTGGGTCAGTCTGGAGGAAGCGAGCATCAAATACGCATTCCATGGAGACCAGGACAATATTGGCACCCTTGTCAAAGGTAACATGAAACACTCCAGCAAATCCATCAAACTATAAAATCTCCAGAATTACATGACTCCTGCTTTGGATCTTGTTAACCAAGTGACCATAGGCAAGCACATCAGGTTTAAGATGTTTCAGTCATGGCAGAGAATTTTAAATCATTTGCATGTTCAGGTGTCAAGTCGGACTCTATTGCCGTGGACTGGTTGGGAAGGAACCTTTTCTGGGTGGATGGTGTCGCTGGTCAGATTCTGGCTGTGAGACTGGGCAGAAGCATCGTAGCACCACAAAACTATGTTGTAATTCTGAAAGGTTTGAAGCAGCCCCGCTCGCTTGTGGTTCTGCCACAGAAAGGGTACATATAACATTGACATGCCGGTCTTGTTTTCGGTTCCCGGATGTTAACGTTTACTTGTATGTATGCTTGCAGTATGATGTTCTGGTCAGAAATCGGAGGGAGAGCGCAGATTGAGCGGTCTGGAATGGATGGGTCTGAGAGGAAGCTGGTGATCGATCACGGTTTGAGATGGCCTGTCAGCATCACTGTGGACATCTTAACTGACAGACTTTATTGGGCTGATGAGAAACTCAAATGCATCGGCTCAGCAACACTGGACGGAGAGAACATGAGGGTAAAGTTATATTTTAGGTTGACTGTAAAGAGTAACTGACAATTTTATAATGAATTTTTTTAGAAAATGTGGAGTCTGCAATTCAACTGTAATGAACACATACAAAGGAATGTTGTGGTTCACTTTCAGAGCTTGTTCAAATTGATGTCAATTTATAATTAACAGTTTAAAGTGAAAGCGAACTCATAAATGAACATTTTGGCCTCATTAACTCCAACTTGTATGACTTTCTTCAAAATATATTACATTGTTTCCTGCAAAGGATGTTGGTAACTAGTACCTGTTTGCTTGTGTCGGTTATTCGCTCATGCATTACAAGAGAATACTGCTGTTCAGTTACTGACATTTTACAAAATATCATCTTTTTCTTTTGGAAGGTTTGAAATGGTGACGCAGAATTTATCTTTTGGATGAACTGTCCCTTTAAATGTACAGGGCTCAGATGTGATGGGATATTTATTGTCATTAAAATTATATTAAATTAAATTCATTCTCATGTTTCAGTTTACCCATGGTGGAATTTAAGAGTTTCTCAGTGGGATGTACTGTAAAAGTAAATGATCAATAATTTAAGATGTTATCAATTATAATAATATACATTCTATTATCATTTAACAATGTTATAATTCAAGTTACATGCTGAATTCAAAGTCCTCTTGACGTCTGGTTTCAGGTGCTCCAACTATCTGAGATGGCCAGTCCGTTCTCTATAGCTGTGTTTAATGATTTTGTTTATTGGTCGGACAACCGTAGACGATCCATCCAAGGTGCCAACAAGCTCACTGGCAAGGACCGTAAAAGCATTCTTAAAAGACCCAATCAGCCATTCAGCATCAAAGTGAGTATACATACTGTCGCTACATCTATCCGATCACTTTCCTTCTGTTCTTGTTCCCTTACATTCCTTAAGAACAATAAATCTATTTGATATTGTTTAGGTTGCACACTCCTTTCTCCAGCCCATGGTGACAAACCCCTGTGAGAAGCTGAAATGTTCTCACGTGTGTCTGCTGACACCGGGGATTAAAGCTGTATGCCGCTGTCCGGCAGGACTCCAGCAGTCTGCGGACGGACTCATCTGTGCCTCTTCTGTCGATTCATCGTCTTTCCTTCTGCTTTTATCTCCAACAACGATTACTCAGGTGTATTGAGATGAATAGATTGTTGGGAGTTATAAAATGTTATTGGTCATAGTATTTTTTTTCTTATGGTATTCAACATTTGTCACCTACAGATTTCCACACAAAGCCTGAAAGAGACTGCTTTGAAGGACTGGCCGGAGCACCGTGCCCTAGCTCTCCCCGGCATAACCCAAGCTTCCAACTTTGACATGCTCCTCAACGACCGTACAGTTTTCCTTGCTGATTCGGGACAGGGTTCTGTATCCCAGATGAAACTGACCAGCTCTGGCTTCAGACCAGCGGCACAGGTACTACAGCTGAAAGAAGACCTGGTGACCGCTCTCGCTGTGGACTGGATCTCTCATAACCTTTACTGGAGCAGCATCAAGAGACCTCAGCTTTCCGTTACTTCTCCTGGAGGGAAATACACATTGATTATCCTGCAAGCTGATTTTCAAGGGACCATCTCCATTGCTTTACACCCTCCAACAGGCAGACTGTGCTTTACGGCGGTCAGCAGGATGGGACCTCAGCCTCTTCCGCAAGTGGACTGCGCACACATGGATGGGAGCAATCGCAGGCTGCTTTGGAGTAAAACCAAGATCCCCATTTCACTTGCGTTTTCAGACACCGGAGCAGTATTATATTGGGCTGACGCTGGTATGTGTCCAAGTCAAATGACAGAAGTATATTAACATCTATACTTAAAAAGTTTTGGGTCAGTTGTGGTCTGGTCTCGGATTGTAGTTTGAGAACATTCTTCACTATAAGTTTTTTCATACGGCCAAATATTACTGTTTAGGGAAAACGTAGAACACAAATAGGAAAATAAAGATGTGAAAACGTGCCATTATTATGTCAACAGCTTAATGTGTTAAAGAAACCAATATTTGGGTCCAGCTGGGTCCTATCGGGGCATACAATCGAAAGTTCTGTTGCACATTATTTATTCCATTTTGTTTTACTCTTTAGTCAAATGCATCACTAATTACTGACTTTGATTTTAAAGGTGCTGGATTGATAAGCTCTATTGATATCGATGGATCAAATTATAAGGAATACAATACTGGACCTGCTTTTATTGTGTCATTTGCCCTGATTGAGGACATCATCTTCTGGGTCACCCAGGATAATGGTAACCTGCTCACATACCACCAGATGGGGTTGCATTGCCATTGGAAACAAAAAGCCAATTGGCAGCCAGCCCATTAATTTCCACAATATGCCTCTAACAATCAAATTCCTTTGTGACTTTGTTAAAGGGATTTTCCATTCAAAATGAAAAATTTGTGATGAAGTCCTCAAATAGTTCCTGTTTGCGTGTCGTGCTGTTTCATGCTTTAAAAGTGCTTTCAAATGTGTTGAGATCCAATGTTCAACGTTGGCCTATTGTTAAAAACGAGTTAGACGCATGACGTATTATTTCTGTGCTCAATACACACCCCTGTAGAGTCAAAGGCTTTGGAAAGTTCAAATATTCCACCTTTCACCATTATTAGGTCACCATTTTTTATGGGCCATTCTCCCATAAAATCCCGCCCACGCACCAATCAGAGATTGCAGAAGAGAATAAGTATCAGCGTGTACATTGCAGGGCAAGGCCATGTGAGGAGATCGGTCACGAGTGCTGCCCATGGCTCACCCACGGCAGCTCAGCTTTTTACATAAACACACAAACTAACATAATGTAATTTTTGGCACAATGGTGTTCAAGGTTTGGAATAACTTGTGGATGAGTAATTCATTGCTGAATTTTCATTGTTGGGTGGTCTATCCCTTTAACACATTACTGTAAAGCATGTGATTTTAATGGACAATACTTGCTTTATAATTCAGGTACACTAAGGATGTGGTATACTGATGGCTTCCAGCCTAAACAGATGTGGTTTGAAGTGAAGGCCAACATGGTCGACTTGAAAGCTTACAGCAAGTCCAGACAGAAAGGTATTTAGCTGTTTATCTCTAAAGGGAGCTGTGGCACAAATCAGAGTTGTTCACCTCGTTCCACTTTGATTCATGTATACCTGCCACTAAAAAACTTCTCCATTGCATGCTACTGTACATTCACAGCTCTTGAGGATAGAATCAGTCGTAGTATTCATACTCTTAAGAGTAATTATTGAGTATAGGCAACTTCATAAATAACCGTATCATTTCCTTTACCCTCAGGAACCAATGATTGTTCTGAAAATAACGGGGGCTGCAGTCATCTGTGCCTGCCCTATCCAGGTGGACGTACATGTGGATGTGCACAAAACTACCTCTCTGTAGATGGAACAAAATGCGTTTCCAGCATCAAGTGCCCCGCGGACAGTAAAGCATGCAGGGACGGCCTCAAGTGCATTCCAGCTGCAAAGTTCTGTGACCAGGTCCCGGACTGTCAAGATGGATCGGATGAAGACTGTAAGTTGTTTTTATAGCATAGGTGTGCTGGAGAATTTCCCAATGTTTGGTAAAAGACGCTTTGAAGAATGTCTTATTTTTCTTTGCTTCTTGACGGGCATAAAAAAAACAGGCAGTGTCAAATACAAATCTGGGACAGCTAAAATTTCACCACCTCAGACAGACGTTTCCATAGAGAATCTTGACCGTCGGTCGTGTGATGCTGAGCGATGCAGCGGTCATGGAAGATGTGTGACGGTGAAAGGAGAGCAGGTGTGTGAGTGTGAGAAGGGATACAGCGGTGATCTCTGTCAGAACTCTGGCTCCAGGCGGACAGCTCTTGCACTGATCCTCACTTTCCTGTTTGGAGGGGTGCTGCTGGCTGCCGTGATCCTGAAAAAGAGGTTTTTCAACTGCTTTAATATATTAGATAATAAAATATTCCACACCCGTGGGTCATATCTTGATCCCAAACATTTCTGCAGGAGAGAGCAGGCAGCTGATCGAGAGGCTAATGATAAAGAAACACTCGTCACTGACAAGGAAGAGTGCACAACCTTCTCTCAAAACTTCTCTAATGAGCTCTACAATCCAGAAGAGGTACATGATTTACTTGGATAGTATAACAGTAATTGATAATCCTCATTTCTTTAGTGTCAATATAAGAATCAGGCCATTCCTAAACAGTGCTTTGTATCACACAATGAAAGTGCCATAAAATAGAAATACAAACAGTATCTGTATAATGCATGAACTTCAGTTTAACTTTTTCCATATTAAAAATTTTACTTTCCTTTAGGATCCGCTGAGCCCAGAATTCACCACACCTGTTGCCAACTAAATTATTTTTTAATAAAGACATTTGTATCCAAATAAGTCCTATTGTGTCATTCTTATTTCAATAACAGTTAATTACAGTTTGTGTTATTGTGGTATAAAGAACAGTTAAGTACATGCATGCAACCATTAAGATTCATTTACAGGTATAGTTTTATTATAAGTGGTACTTAGAAAAGGTTTAGTTAACACATTTGATGTTAGTTTAATCCAAGTCCTGTTCTGATGATATTTTATTTATAATTTTGTGTTTGCTGGGATTTTTGAAAGACTTGTTATACTATTTCCAGCACGGAAACCGGTTTTTTAACTTTGTTTAAAACACAAGGACACATTACAGAGAAAATAGTTACGCTGTGTTCCCGGCTCACTTTTTAAGCTTGATATTGGTCTGCTGTATACAAACGAAGGCTTGTTAGTCTATGCAAATCCAGTTCTCCAGGGCTTTCAGTGCACTTCCCATCCCCATCCAGACTGAAACCTGAACTGGGATGAACAAAAGGAAGTACCTCTCTTGTGAATAAGTGTCTGAATAGAAATGAGTGCTGAGTTTTTGGTTGATGAATGGAGTGAGAACATTGAGGTCTATGTTTTATATTTGGCATCCTTAAATGTACCGATGTAATATTAGATCACATAAATAAAAAAAGCTTGAAACAATGTCAAATGATTATTGTATGGTGTTTCACATTCTGAATTTATGTACATGGTTTTTTAAATGTCTGTGTGCTCAATTGTTTATATATTTAACTATTTTTTTGTTACAATGAGCTTTATAGGTTAACATGGCTTATTTCCAAACTTTAAAAAGTACTTGGCAAAGAACTTTCATGCAAATCTCTTAACACTTCTTTTTCTTGTGTTAAAGGGACATTTCTTCCGTAAACTAGCAGTAGTTTTGATTATTATTTTCAGTAAATGTATAGTTTTTTAATTAGGATTGTTTTTTTAGGCCAGCCTGGAAGTTACAACCCAACTGGTTCCATTAAGAAAAAGTTTCAAACCTTGTGTGGTCCGGAAGAGCAGCTCATTGGAACGTGAAAGCCCCCGAGTCTTTTCATATATAATAATTCCTGTTTTATTGAGTGAAATTAAAATGGTTTGAGTTAATCGATAATGTTAAATAACCCAATTCTGTGGTCTGAACATTGTTATTTCTGTATATTGATTGTTGATTGTCACTGATACATTTTGTACTATTTAGTACCAGGAGGTCTCAGTTTAATCTAAAATATTTATTTTCTCTTATTAAAAATTTTTTCTTTATTTAATAATTATTTTTTATGAAAAGTAGCAGCAGACTAACTGGTAAAAATATGATCGTATAACTTTTGTCCGTCTGCACCGTTTATTTTTGCTTTCTATACAACTAAAATTCTGCTTATTAAATCTGACAATTCAAATCCATTTGATGATTAAAAGTTTCTGTACATTATATAATATTTACTTTTCTAAGAATATAAATGTTTTATATAAACACGTTCACTTGTTTATTCATCAATTATAATCTGACAAAAACCATCACAATATAAGAACCGTTGGAGAATTAGAGAATTAAATACAAAATGTTATCTTGGAAAAATCAAAGTGAATAAAATAAAATAAAAATCACTAATGTAAATGTTTGACAAAATTAGAGGATGTAAATGTAGTTTGTATGAACTTTTATAAGCTTCATAAATTTAAGAAACTTTATAAATCCCCCAAAAATACAACCTTGTTTGATATAAATGTGTATAATAGTAAATAATAAAATAAATATGGGTTTAATGTGATTAAAAATGAAGTTAAATGTCGACATTTAGGAGAACATTTTTCTATAAAACCGTTGCTTTAGAAACAATTGTGTAACATAAATAATCCTAAAATATTCCACACGTGCAATGTTTACATTTGTTAATAATCTTATATTATTGTATGACGTGTTTGCAACAATTGCGTGGAGCGCATGCGCACGGACTGATTCGCGCAGTGACGTCACACATATTAGAAATTCGATTGACGCATACGTCAGTTCCGGTTCCCTCAACTCTTTTAATAAGAGCCGGAAGTTCGTCTTTCAGATGAGATAAGAGTCTTGTCCTTGACCTTTCACCTGCTCTTGTGTTCCATGGGTGGCTCTCACTTCTGCCTCACTATTTACTTAACATTGTTAAATCACTGCACTTCTTTTTACTCGTAACCTTTAACTTATAAACACATTCCTGTCATTAATTCTCGTGTTTCTCACTCTTCGGGCGGGAATGGTGAGTATTTCTTGACTTTACAGGGTTTTATCGACGATATGCTGGAATACTTTGGACTTAAAATAAGAACATCGAGTTCTGAATTAAATCCCGATAAATGATGGAGTCCGTGTTTAAATTACAACAGCTATATAAAATGTATAATGTCATTTATATTAACATGTGTTGAAGTTTAAATTATATGTGTTATTTACATTATTTAATTATTTGGGGTTAAAGTTTATATTGGTAATATTTCTGTTTACGGGGATAACATCAGGTTTTTATTATAGGCCACTTATTATATTTTAAATCCTTTGTATGAGTAATTAATTATGTAGTTGTTAAAATAATAAGACAAAATCACAGGACACACATCTAAGATTTTTTCTAAATGTCCACACTGCGTCCTTGAAACATTTGCATCTCGCGCTTATTCATTTTCAAATAAAGCATGACATCGCCAATTCATCTCGGTGTAAAAACGCTTCGTGTGATCTACATTCCTAATGTTAAAACTTTTTATTGTCTTTTTTGATTTGAAAATGAACGCGTCCTTAATCCTATTCATCATTGACCCAAATTCCTTCTTTAAATCTGCTCAAGTTGATCGCACTTTCTTCAGATCGCTCTGTTTGTTTCTTTGTTGCATTGTAGAAATTCACCATGTCCGTCCCCACCATTAACCCTCTGTCCGATGGCGGTACGTCTCACTCTCGATTCACTTGTGCCGATGGCGAATGCATCCATGGCAGATGTGTGATGGTGAGGGGGGTGACGGCCTGCGACTGTAAGCTGGGATACATGGGTGACGCCTGTAATAAAAGCATCAACGATGCTCTTTCTTTACCCCTCACCCTTGGCACGTTGGCCTTCCTGGTTGCCTTTATCATCCTGATCTTTCTGCTGGCGTTCGTTTGGCAAAGGGCAAAGCGGAGGTAGGACCTGATCCCCGAATACTTTCTGGCATTTTCAATTAAAACTGCACGCACGTGCATATGTCCATGCAAAAGATAGTTGCGAAAGGTTGCGGATAAATCGCAAATGCATCACACTTTAGAGACGCATCTCAGTTATTGCGGACTATCCTGCATGTATGAAATCTGTAAACTCACTCTTTGTTAACAGAAAAATGCAGAAGAAGTATCTCCGAGAAGAAATGGAGTTCATATCTGACATGTCTTAATGCAACATGCCATAGAAAGAATTAGGTTTGCCACTTTTACTATCATACATCACACGATAAAAAAACTCAATAAGAAATGATAACACACCGTGTCGTTTTCTCTAACAGAACTTTAGAAGAAGCCATCAAACCATACTGAAATTTGACCGTGAATATCACCATCTGACACTCAGGTGTATATTTTATATCTTTATTGTTGTTTTGATACCATGTATGATGTTATACTAGTCTCTGTGTTACCATAGTGTATGCACCTGACCAAAAATGAATGTTTTATGAAAGCCTTTTTGCATTGTTTTTAAGTCTTAACTTGAGATGAGTTAGGTTCAGGACATTCCTTTGGGGGGAGATGGATGTCTTGCGTTCTGAACATACTGATGCCTGGTATGCGAGTGTTTTTTTAAGGTTCTGTTTACTTTAGTCCTGGCTGGTGACTTTGAATAAATACTGATACTGTGACTTTGAATAAATACTGATACTGAACACCTTCATGGTATGTGTATATATGTCACAACATCACTGGATTATACCATGTTTGTTATGTATAGGATCTGTACAGTGTTACTTTTTGAACTGTATTTTATTATAGATATAGAAACGTATTGTTTATAGACTTACAAAAGTATTTCACGTCCATTAAAGAATATGAGATCAAGAACGAATTGAAAGTAAAGTGTTATTGTTTTGTCTCGTCTTGTCTAGTTCTTGCAGTTCATAAAGTTCACCCCAAAATTAAGAAATCGTCTCTTGGCATTTCATGAATCACTTTCTTTGTTTTGATATCTTGATGTCATTCTTCAAAATATCTCCTCTAGTGCTCAGAAGAACAAAAGCCATACAGGTTTGACATGTTATGGGATGTGCAAATGCTTGTTAACAGATTTTTTGGACTGAACTATTCCTTTAAGAGGCATTGCCTTAGGAATACTGACACGATTCTAACACAACCGATGCGCTTTTTACAATTAAGGAAAAAAAACGTCATACTTTTACAGTTCTCTCTGATTCTGAACCATTCTAAACATAAATAGACTAACTTTGTCTGAATGTACATTACAGAATGTAATAATAAACCGATGTAGGACATATACCTTGAAGAGAAAAAGCCCCCGTGTCACAAATTGTGTTTGTTTTACAGGCCTAAAGAATATTTGGGCAATTCAAACACATCACGCATTGCGAGGCTTCCAGAAAAACCTAACCAACCTGTATTACACGTTATACAACGTGACAAAAGTTCAGTTCTAAAAACCATTTGACTCCGTAGGATGTATTTTAATCTAGAATGGAAGTTTATTCACACCTCAACAGTGCATATACAGTCAGATTTGAGCCAGTACAAAAAGTAATTTCTTACAGATTGTGTAACGCATGCCCATCTTAACAGAAGGTTGTACGGTATTTACAGTAGCACATTTAAAATAACAAAAACATATAGAAAATCCCTAACAAGGATTGAAATCGAGCGTTGTAAACATATTCCCAATAGTACGACTGGAGTAACAAGTTTTGTACCAAGTGTTCAATCACTTTACTACCATCATGTCTTTACAATTGTTGTCAAAATACAAGAACTGGGGCTATTACATCACAACCTTTAAAGATCAGCATCGTAAGGCCTGCTAGTGTAAGATGTGTTAACAGAGCCCTTGTCTCGAGGTTTAGCTCTTGGGAAGTCCAAATCATCATCCAGTGACCTTCTAGAGTATGGCACGCTGCTTCTTTCACTACTTGCATCATAGGTTCTTGGCGCGTTGGCCCTTGGTATAGCTTTTGGTCGGAATGTTGCTTTGACAGGCTCGATTTGAGGCTTCTGTCCGCGGTTCCGACCACCGCAGCATGAGCATATCCCACACATCATCACAACTCCACCAAGGACCTCCATGATGCCTCCGATGTAGCCCAGAACGATGCAGTATCCTACACGAATGTCATCTGGTCTTAGGGGGTCTCTTTTAATGGAAGTGGAGTTGATGCTGGTTAGTACATGCGTGTACCACGCGATAGGGATGATGGTGAGTGCCCCAGAAAGGAAGATGAGAAGACCACCAAGAGAAGCCAGCTTCCATCTGGGTTTGTCCCTCCAGCATCTGACTCCAGGAGTTGCCACGGCCAAACCAAGCGCCGTCACGATCAAGGATGCGATCATCATGCCCTGAGCAACTGAAATAATCTGGTAGCCGAAATAAGTCTTGTCGTTGCCTCGTTGGTTACATCTTTGCTCTCTCGATGTTGAAAAGGTTTGGCAGATGTCCCAGATTCCCTGCTCCACCACCATGTCTTGAGGTTCACCAGCAATGCTGTGGATGGTGCGCCAGTTGGGCGCAACAGTGCTGGTCAGGTCCAGGATCCATCCGCAGGGTGCCAGGACCATGCCGAAAATCAGGATCCCTGGAGTTCTCATGGCTACGGCTGTGGCTGTTGTCCGCTTCTATGGGAATGAAGTTAGTCTGGTACCTAAGAAGAAACATACTGAAACTTGTAGGAGGTGGAACTGGTTGATAGGCATCTTAAGGGGCGTGTTCTTGAATTTTTTCACCTGGAACTGGTTTTGACAGCATGCAACTCTTTTAACCAGACTTGGAATTCAAGTATGCAGGACAACGTGATAATTAGTGTAGGCCGCAGTTTCACTAAAGCATTTCAGTAACGAGACGGTTCTGAGTCAAAGTGACATTCGCATTTTA
>JAWHQN010000186.1:197500-216272 GCA_033220385.1 Triplophysa yarkandensis | reverse complement strand
CTCTCTCTGTAAGTAACTGCTTATGAGATAATGTAAGGTGATGTTGACATTCTTCATTGTTTATATTTTTATACGTAGACTAAATCCAGAAACTGTCATGTTTTAATTAGGCTTGAACAAAGAAATGTAAGCAGTGATGACTATTATTTAAACCACCATCTTCATTTCCATCTCTCAGATCTAAACTCAGCTGTAAGTGAAAATCAGCTCGACCTCATTTAAGAAAACTTTTCAGATGATATTACAGAGAATTCAAACTAAATTGGGTTACAGTTTGCATTTCTGCCTCTGTAAATCTGGGTTTAAATATGAATTTAACATGAAGTGGAAAGAGAGATTTCTGTTTCATTTCAGGCAAAATAGTTTTGTCCCCTGTGAGCAGCTGCCGCTGACTTCTGAATTATTAAAACACATCTGACGAAACATCAAATGAACTCAGAGTCACATCTGTGTCTCTTGTTTCTGCAAGCATCTGAAATTCTAAAATGTTCATTTTTGATTTATTGGCAGATGAATAAGTTCTGCATGAGTATTTGAATATTTGAAGTGAGTGTTTAGCAGTTTCTTAAGTTTTTATGTTTATGTTCGATCTCAGCATCTCTTGTATGAGCTGGAGTTTGAATCTATGTGACATCACACATGTGTACTGTTATTCGTGTGATATTATTATGAACATGACCCACTTACAGAACATTGGATCAACGTACAAATGTACAGTCCACTGTGCTGAGACAGAGCTGCTGTATTCAACATCCCAGAATACCTTAAATCGGAAGAACATCACACATGTGTCGCATAAGCTCTCTTTTCTCTCTTATCACTGGAGAAATATATCATCCTTAAGTTTTAAAAAATGCACCTTATCCTATAAGCTGAGGCTTTGAATAGTAAATACGGCCAAACAAGTGTTTAATGAGGCCGTCTCAAATGTACTTGAAGTTTAATAAACAAGCCCTGGGAGAGAGTGAACACACACACTTGATGTAACCCAGTTTCAGACAGAAACCTCATACACACAAAAAGTTGAACTTCATTGAATTTATTTGAGTGTGTGTGTGCTGGTGCGTGTGCGCGTACGTGTGTGTGTGCGCGTACGTGTGTGTGTGTGTGTTTCTGATTAGACCGCAGGGGATGTGGTTTATTTTAATAGAGGAAGCACAATGACCACAGCTTTACTTAACAAATGACTGATCTGAGATCAGAACTGGGATCAATTCAACCGTGGTTCTGTATAAGGACACTTTTGATTTTGGTTATAGTTCAGCTGCACACCAATAGAGACTGCTTTCACCAGATTGACTGCTATTGACTCTTTTTTTCTCATTGTCTTCTGAGTGAGCTGATATGTTATTGACATATAGTGAAGAAAATATATTAAGCTTGTATTCATTTTTTCTTAATAAGAAGGGAATATACAGTTCTAATAATACTGGATTTACACATTTAAGAAGAATAACCTGAAATGTTAAGATAAAAACATGTCAGTTCAGTTTAAACGAATTCCTATGAGAAATGTTTGTTAACACGTTTCAAAAGACAGAAAGATGCCAAACAGCAGCTCTGTGCTTCTTCAGGAGTAGGTGACCATGGCAACAGATCATTTCAAGATTCACAGCTTTTCTTCTTCATGAAGAGTGCTTGGATGTCATTTAAAATGATCCATGTGAGCTGAAGCAGAAAGAAGATCATTGACCTCGGCCTGTTTACTGTGCACTGCTGCTGTTAGATAATAATACTGTGTTTTTAAGACGTGGTATGTTTCTGACAATGAAAACCAAATGAATGTGATACATGTTTAATAAATCATGGCACATTTTACTGAATTGAAGTCTAAACAAATCATCGGGTTTGTTGAAATCTGTTTAGTCATATTGTGAGTCCCGGGGTTCTGTTTACTGATATTTTCCATCTTAATCTGTTGGAGCGTCTGTCCATTGCTGCGCTTCTCACCATATGTTCCATCACTTCTTCATAAAGAGCTTACAGACCGCCTGCGGTTTTATTCTGACACGCTGCTGTGGATTTAGCATCTTCTCTCTCTTTTTTAAAGTTTATAGAGTGAGGTCTCTCACTCGATCTGATATAGATCTTTAAATGCAGAAGCGCTTTTGTAATGAATGATCAAACATCATTCATGAATGTTTGAGTGTGTGATCTATATGCGTTTCGGTTACATGTGCATATTTAAAGTCACAATAAACATTCTGCCACCATCCATTAACCCAGATCTGTCACATGTGGTTCACACGGCGAGAATCATCATTGGGTTTATGATGTTCTTTAGACAGATTAAGAAACTGTTTATGAAAGAAATAAGTGAATTTCCAGAGTGAATTTGAGTTTTTTAAGGTTTCTTTTAGCACCCCAGTGAGGTAAACGTTACGTGATGATGATGTTTTGTGTCATTATTAATATCTCCATCACTAATGCAGCTTGACACACGAACGCAAATTTCACCCTTTGAGGAATTTTTTGAATAAAACATGGGCCTGATGTTATCATCTGCATGTCTAAAAAAATTTTTTGCTGATGTCAAACATGTTTCCTCTTAGATGATTTTTTTTGCTCTGTGTTTTAGCTACAGAATGTTTTTGTGGAATTTAATCATCAGGAACTGCTGGACTTCTACAATAAGGTCAGATTTACTTTCACATGATGCTTTGATCATCTGTGCTTTTTTTCCACCCAGCGGTACGGTCCGGTACAGTACATTACTTTACATTCTACAATTATTTCAGCTTCCGTTGTCACACTGATTGCTTTGTCGTGCAAGAATGACGTTGATTTCTAAAATGTCTGGCACAATCCAAGTAATTGTTCTGTTGGCGGTAAAAACACAGGCCTGATCAGGGTATCCTGTACCGAACTGTACAGTTTACTGGAAACAAGGCAAAAACTGACAAACATTGTGTTTGTTTTACAGATAGATCAGATTCAAACACAACTTGACTCTCTGAGCTGAAACAACATGATGAGACTGACAGCAAATTTATCAATCAGTCATTCAATCATTCAACTTATGTTTGTTTGTTCAAATGTGTCAGAACATTAAAAACAAGTCATAACTTTAATCACAAGTCTGTCTTATTGTCTTTACATTTACTTTAGTCATTTAGCAGACGCTTTTATCCAAAGCGACTTACAATAGCGAGGAGACAATGAAGCGGTAAATAGCCGATACAACAATAGGTGAACAAGTGCTACAACAATGCTACCGAGTTACACAGAGAGAGAAGTTACAAAAAGTATATATATATATTTATTTATTTATTTTTTTTGGTAGAGTGAGTAGGTTAGAAAAGTAGTGAGTTAGTGAGTTAGATGTAGCCGGAAAAGATGAGTTTTTAGGTGTTTCTTGAAGATAGAGACCGAGTCTGACAAGCGTGAAGCCAGAGGCAGATCGTTCCACCATCTTTACATTCTGAATGTTTGACTCACTGCCCAACACTCTTAAGGCGATAATAAATGTCTGTGTTTAACTGAATCATCTTGCTTGAGCTAATGCTCTAATTTACTTTTAAAACAAGAGTTAAGCAGCCCTTTTCGAACCACATCATCATCATCATCATATAATTGTGAAAGTGATGAGAGTCAGAGGAGCTGCTCTAGGAACAGATGGTCCGATACTCGCGCTGAGAGACTCCAGCAGCGAAGAGCAGAACACAGAGTTCTGGAGACACCAGCAACTTCATGACTAAAGATTTATCCAGATTCTGTTCACATTCATGTGTCTCTTCACACCTGCAGAAATTCACTTCAAAAGTTCATAAGGTATATTGTCACAGATGTGTTCTTGTTAAGTGTTTTGTGTTGTGATCTGACCGGATTCACACATTTACTTGTCACGTGGGTAAATAATTGGAATATAAAAAATTTTAATTTAAAAATATTTGCATACACAAACCTTAGGTTAGGTTGGTTAGGTTTTCTGTAGAACAACAAACCACAGAATGTTGAGACTGAGATTCAAATGTTCTAAAGGAAAGTATAATGTTGTATGGTCCCCTAAATGGACACTGTTCTGATTTGTTCTGATCATGAAAAGGACTGGACTCTTGTCAATCAGTGCCTCTGTCTCTAAAGACATTAAACACGCACGTACACACACACACACACACACACACACTCTCTCTAAGCTTCTATTTGTAGTGGCGACTTTCACATGATGTCTCGAGTGTAAGTTAACATAATTTAATTCCTTTAAAACAGATGGAATTATACATCAGATAATAGCCTGACTGATGATGATTTGTGAAAACAGAAATTCTAAAGCTCTGACCGATTATACTCTGGGTCTGTCAATCTTCTTGTCTCAGTTGAGCTCATTTGTTTATGATCTCCAGCACTTAACCTGATTTACCGAAACATGACTAGACATAAATTAGGTTTTTTCTGGTTCAGTTCAGAATTTTTGTGTTGTGAATATAAACCTTCATATTTCAAGACTGCCAAAAATTCCAAAATTAGAACAGAATTCATGAAGTCTTTTAAGCTGAGAGAAGCAGTTTCCTTTCATCTCTCTGCTCTCTCTCTCTCTCTCTCTCTCTCTCTCTCTCTCTTCTCTCTCTCTCTCTCTCTCTCTCTTTCTCTCCGTCTCTATCTCTCTCTGTCCTCTCTCTGTCTGTCTCTCTGTCTCTCTCCCTCTGTCTCTCTCTCCCTCTGTCTCTCTCTCGCTCTCTCTTTCTCTCTCTCTCTCTCTCTCTCTCTCTCTCTCTCTCTCTCTCTCTCTCTGTCTCTCTCCCTCTGTCCCTCTCTCGCTCTCTCTTTCTCTCTATCTCTCTCTTTCTCTCTCTCTCGCTCTCTCTTTCTCTCTCTCTGTCTCTCTCGCTCTCTCTTTCTCTCTCTCTCTCTCTGTCTCTCTCTCCCTCTGTCTCTCTCTCGCTCTCTCTTTCTCTCTCTCTGTCTCTCTCTCTCTCTCTCTCAGACAGTAATGTTCTTTTATCTTGGAAGAAGTTTAGGAAAACAGTTTCTTTTTTTATTTATGAATAAAATCTGACTGTAGTGGTGTATTTAACTCTTTCCCACTCTTTCATGCACACACCTTCATTATTCCAAACAGCAGCTCGAACAGATCAAAGCTGATCCATTAGGATGATGGTTACCGCAGTAAATGAGATACTTTTCTTATTGAGGTTGTGTTGTGTGTGTGTGTGTGTGTGTGTGTGTGTGTGTGTGTGTGTGTGTGTGTGTGTGTGTGTGTGTGTGTGTGTGTGTGTGGTGTGTGTGTGTGTGTGTGTGTGTGTGTGTGTGTGTGTTCTGCTCTTGATGAAAGTGTGTTTGTACTGTGGCCAAACCTTTTCTGCATCGTCAGTATGGTTGAGTAAAAGCAAATTATGTCACCAAATATAAGGAACAGGGGAACATGGGGAGGTGCTTCACCACCCATCTTATCTCTTTTATTAATCAATCTATTACTGTCTTTTACTTACATAAGAAATCATCCAACACTCACTCTTCACTACATATAAAAAGCTATTCAATATCTATCATGTCTTTATATGATTAAATCATTTTTTCCTGATCTGGGAACATTAGCATCAGACATTAAAAACCGAAATAAGATGCCACTTGTCTTGATACCAATAATAAAAATAAAGTTATTTTTTCAGATACAGTGCACTCAGATTCACAAGGACAATTCCATCACCCTAAAATACAGAATGTTTGACCATCATCTTTCTAACGTTAGCATCTTTATCCAACAAACCTGATCTCTGATTTACATGAATGAGGATGAAATCTTAAAACTCAAAGAACACAAACAGTGATATCATTTGCTCTGTGAACACAGGTGAAGAGCTCAGGGAATATACAATCTTACAAAGAAAAACTGAATCTTCCGTAATTCATTCTCCTCTAAAGAGAAGAACATCATACAATTTACAGAGAGAAGAAAACTTTTTAAACCCTTCAGAAATTTTCTGTGCAAAAAAAATGTTCCCAAGCTTTTTTTCTCTCTCCTTGTCTTTTGTTGTGGTGAGAAGACTTCTGATGCTCGTAAAGTCTCAGTAAACATTCAGCACACTCACTGTTCTAAGATCAGTTTCATGTGTTAATGCCCAAGAGTTTACCAAGCCAAAGTAAAGCAACCCATCTCCTGTGGAGCTCTCTTTAATCCCCGAGAGATTTACACACACGCTGGAGGTCTCACACAGATTCTAGAGGGAAAAACATCACATGATATTATTTCAGTAGCTCGGGATATTACTCAGAAACCAGCGACTGGGCTGTTGTATGTATCCTTCCCATTCCTACATTGTGATTGGCCCTTTGAGTAAAAAAGGAACAGCGTTGTACCAAAAAGTGAACAGATCTGACGAATGGCCAGACAGACGGATTGTGGTTTTGTGCACATGAGAAGAAAATCACTTCATAAGAACAGCATTGAACAAACAGCCTTTTGAGACACAAAAACACTGAGATGAGGACACAGGGCTCCAGAGTGATATTTATCATCATGTTTCTTCATGCTTACAGATTTCAAACAATTGACTAGTTTGTAAAGTGCAGCACGCCCGCATGTGATGGCTTATCTGAAATCTTCGAACCTTCATCCTACCATGAAGCCATCAGGCTGGTGAGGGGAACGTTTTCTCCACCCTCGCATCTGCAGCGTCTCCTCTCAGAGAAAAGCAAACCTCGGAAAGGAACTGAAATGTTTTATTCATTTATAAAGAGAATTTCTTAACATTTATCTGTAAATCAGATGTGGAAGAGGTCCAGAAAGACATGTTACAAAACAACATCTTACAAGAGAACAAACTGCACACTGTTGAGAGAAATCTCACAGATATATCGAGGCGTCATAAAGGCACCGGCACAGAAATCTCCTTACACAGAGATGAGATGTGATCTGAGACACACCGTCTGAAAAACGATGGCTTGGAGTATATTCGACTATCTACCATCAAAACTAGAGCATGTGAAAATTTTAATAAAACGTATATCCAAAAGTTAAATAACAATCCCTCACATTACATTACAATGATAGAGCTAGAAAATTATATTAATTGCAATCTGTCACAAACAATGAAAACAACGTGTTCTAATATTATTGGATTGCAGGTGTACACAGGAGCCAGCCCGTATTCACCGCTGTTAATAATACATAAGAAAGCTTTGTGTGCGTGTGTGTATGCGTTTATCTCTTATTGCGTTTAAAACAGAGAGAATTAAAAGGGGTTACATCGATTTATCTATTAAACAGTGTAAAACATTCTGTTGGAAAGTAAAAAACAGACAAGGAAAAAAATAAAACATGTTTCTGGACAAAGTTTCACCATTTGATTGGCACAATGAGAATTCAAGCACAGAATTTTTTTGTGGTTCAATTTGACAGTGACAACATTGACTATCTTCAATTACGATGTGTTTTTTTTTTATCGAAAACAAGGGAAAACAAAGGACCATCATAAGTTACAGTTAGAGAACAGTTAACAGCTAACAAACTCATCACTACTTGGGGTGTAAGGCACAAATTTACAGTGGAAAAAAGACCCAAAATACTATCAACAAAAGAAAAATGAAACATTTTGTTTTTCTAAGTGCGACTCGTTGACTGCCGTGTTGAGATTTTTGTTCCCCGTAGTGTGAGAAGAGATTTAGCCACAATCCTCTCTGGCACAGAGGCTTCACTCAGCATCGTCTGAGAAGTACTGGCTCCAGTGTCACTCTCATTTTCAAGCTAAAACAGTTTGTCTTTTTCCAAAAACTCTTTATTAAAAAAAATAAATACAAGCTGTTATTAGTACTAACAGTCAGTTACAGTAGAACTCCATTGTTTCATCCAGTAGCATTAACACTGACAATTCTTCACAGTTATAAACTCCAGCGACACTCGGGTTTCAGTTGTCTTGTCCAAGTGCTCAATTAGCGGCTTGTGCTCGTTTTTTATACTCTCTCAGGTCTCGCTCAGATGCAACGTGACTTCACATTCTCATCCGGATAGAATCTCCGTCTCTAAGTGCTGAAGATGTCATCAGAGAACTCGTGACGTCAAGCTTGGCGTGCACGGATTTGAAAAGGTATCAAAAAGAAAGGAAATAAAGAGTTGCATTTCCAGCACGCAGCTTTGTGAACAGATGCACTTCAGCATTCCTCGTCTCACCTTCAGATCAGTACGGATTAGTGTACGAGTCTCCCGACTTGACTTTGGTGGAAAGTGACACCAACAAGGGTTTGGGAGGGACGTCGGGCTTGAGCTGCCTGCGTGGCAGAGAACCGTACGTGTTAAGGCCAGTGTGACGCGATTGCCCAAGGACTGGCGGTGGAGAGGTGACGTGCATGGAGTCCACTCTTAGTGGAGCGGGCGGAGGCATCTCCATGTGGAAGCATGGTTTCTGGACATGTGCGAGGAGTTGGATGAGTTGGTGTTGTGTTGTTTCTTGAGGCCCGAGCTCTTGGCAGAAGTCATGTGGTAGGCACGGGCGTAAGCGTCAAGTCTCTTGCCCATCTGTGGGACAGCCGGTGGGATGGCCGCATTTAGAGACGCCTCCCGCTGGGGGAACCCGAGGTGGCAGGCTGTCATCGTCTGCTGAACTGAGACTGCAACGCGGACTCTTGAGGGTTTTAAACTCCAGCGTGGCTTCAGGGTCTTCCCAGAGATCACCCGACGGGGCTCGTCAACATACTCATGCTGGTAGGCCTGCTGATGTTGAGGCAGAGGCAGCACCACCACACTGGGGATGTGACCTGAGATGGACGCAGTGGCAGGTCAGTTGGGATTACCGCAGAGCTTATAGATCCAAGGTCTTTAGTGCAGGCATTTATCAGGTTCTGGTTTCTCTCCCATTCACGGCTTCCACGGCTGGTCTTTCGGCGAGGCTGGAGGGGAGTAGACTCGGGCGTGGGCAGTCCGCTTAAATCCGGCGGTTGCTCAGCTTTTACGAGAATCCTGCCGTTGGCCAGGCGACCGTTTTGCATCAGCGGGGTTAGTATGCCTCTTGCCGGCCGTCTTTGCCTTGGGTCGCGAAAGACCTGTCAGCTTGGTTACACTGTTCATGGAACCTCGTCTGGACTGAACAGAGTCCTTGTCCTTGCGGCTGGCAGATCAAAGTCCGACGCCTGTGGTCACACACACAGTAGACGATGATGCCTGAGAAGATGGCACCCATTACGAAGGCAAGGATAATAGCGATGGCCAGAAGGGTCACGGGAACCATTCCGTCTCTATCCCGGTGGTATGTCTCTCGAATCACCCCTGCAAATATATTTGAAAACTAAGTTACATTTACATTTACATTCAGGCATTTAGCATAAGCTTTTATCCAGAGTTACACAAAGGGAGATAAAAACCTGTAGGGGAGGCATAAATAAATTTAAAAAATAAATTGTAAAGTCAGAAAGATGTTTCCTAGTGGGTTAGAGTTGGACTTGTAATCAGAAGGTTGTTGGTTTTAATCTCAGTTTCAGCAGACAATAACTGAAGTTTTCTTGAAGACATCTTACATCTGTTACTCTACAGTGATATATATATATATACATATATATATATATATATATATATATATATATATATATATATATAAACAAACTGTATAATACTGTAAGATACTTTAGTCTGCCAAATGACATTTTTTTTTATTTGTCAGATTATTTTGTCACATTCACAATTATATAAACATATAATAGTGAGCCTGAAATGCCAACGACAAAACCATTGTGAAAGAATACAACACACAAAGTATAAACATAGTTATGAAAGTATGAATTAAAAAAATAAACAATAAAAAATGTATAGAGAGACAGAGAAAGAAAGAGGGAGAGATAGACAGACAGCCAGAGAAAGAGAAGTGACAGAGAAATAGAGAGACAGAGATAGAGAGAGAGAGAGAGAGAGAGAGAGAGAGAGAGAGAGAGGAGAGAGAGAGAGAGAGAGAGAGAGAGAGAGAGAGAGAGAGAGTGAGAGAGAGAGAGAGAGAGAGAGAGAGAGACAGACAGAGAGAGAGAGACAGAGAGAGAGAGACAGAGAGAGAGAGAGAGGAGAGAGAGACCAGAGAGAGAGACCAGAGAGAGAGAGAGAGAGAGACAGAGAGACCAGAGAGAGAGACAGACAGACAGAGAGAGAGAGAGAGGGAGAGAGAGAGAGAGAGAGAGAGAGAGAGAGAGAGAGAGGAGAGAGAGAGAGAGACCAGAGAGAGACCAGAGAGAGACCAGAGAGAGACAGAGAGACCAGAGAGAGAGACGAGAGACCAGAGAGAGAGACAGACAGAGAGCACCAGAGAGAGAGAGAGAGAGACCAGAGAGAGAGACAGAGAGACCAGAGAGAGAGACAGACAGACAGAGAGAGAGAGAGAGAGAGAGAGAGAGAGAGAGAGAGAGAGAGAGAGAGAGGAGAGAGCCAGAGAGAGAGACCAGAGAGAGAGAGAGAGAGAGAGAGAGAGAGAGAGAGAGAGAGAGAGAGAGAGAGAGAGACCAGAGAGAGAGACAGAGAGACCAGAGAGAGAGACAGAGAGACCAGAGAGAGAGACAGAGAGACCAGAGAGAGAGAGAGAGAGAGAGAGAGAGAGAGAGAGAGAGAGAGAGAGAGACAGAGAGACCAGAGAGAGAGACAGAGAGACCAGAGAGAGAGACAGAGAGACCAGAGAGAGACGACAGACCAGAGAGACAGAGAGAGAGAGACTGAGAGAGAGAGACAGAGAGAGAGACCAGAGAGAGAGAGAGAGAGAGAGAGAGAGAGAGAAGAGAGAGAGAGAGAGAGAGAGAGAGAGAGAGAGAGGAGAGAGAGAGACAGAGAGACCAGAGAGAGAGACAGAGAGACCAGAGAGAGAGACAGAGAGACCAGAGAGAGAGACAGAGAGAGAGACAGACAGAGAGACAGAGAGAGAGAGGACAGAGAGAGAGACCAGAGAGAGAGACAGACAGAGAGAGAGACAGAGAGAGAGACAGAGAGAGAGAGACAGAGAGAGAGACCAGAGAGAGAGACAGACAGAGAGACAGACAGAGAGAGACAGAGAGAGAGCAGACAGAGAGAGAGACTGTCAGGATGAGCTCCTGAAAAACTATGAAAGAAAGGCCGAAAATAAGACAGAGTCTTCTTTTGCTGAGAAAGAAGAGCAGAAGCTATGTACTAGCAGCCGGCTAACTGCTAATCTCTCTGTTAAACTAAAAGAGATTATATGAGAAACTTATTTTATCAAGAAACTACAGGAAAAAAACATCACACATTTGTTGATCTTCAGTTTTAGAACAGTAAGTGATGTTGATTTGACCTGTAAGACAAACAAAGACCATTTAATGATATAAAAAGATAAAAGCTCAAAACAACAGCAGACTGATCACCATGGCAACCCATCCCAGTCGGTGTGTAGAGAGGTGTGTTACCCAGACAACTGTAGAAGTGTCAGGCCAGAAAAAAACAAAACTCTCCGAGAAAATTCTGATGTTCGACATGCTTCTACTCTGCTCAGATTAATGCCTGAAAACCTGCAATCTGTCAGGAATATACACATATTTTCAAAGAAGGAATCGGCAGGGGTGGAAGATTAACAACATGTGAAGATGAAATGCTAAACACGGACAACCCCGCTCTTACTATAACCTACTATACCAAAGGCACTTTCCTTCTGCAAGCAATGAGGCCAGTCTGAACTCTGAGAGAGAGAGAGACAGCGAGAGAGAGACCAGAGAGAGAGAGAGACCAGAGAGAGAGAGAGACCCAGAGAGAGAGAGAGACCAGAGAGAGAGAGAGACCAGAGAGAGAGAGACCAGAGAGAGAGACCAGAGAGAGAGAGAGAGAGAGAGAGAGAGAGACCAGAGAGAGAGAGAGACCAGAGAGAGAGAGACCAGAGAGAGAGACCAGAGAGAGAGACCAGAGAGAGAGAGACACCAGAGAGAGACAGAGAGACCAGAGAGAGAGAGAGAGAGACCAGAGAGAGAGTGACCAGAGAGAGAGAGACCAGAGAGAGAGAGACCAGAGAGAGAGAGAGACCAGAGAGAGAGAGACCAGAGAGAGGGACCAGAGAGAGAGAGAGACCAGAGAGAGAGAGAGAGAGACCAGAGAGAGAGAGAGACCAGAGAGAGAGACCAGAGAGAGAGAGGACACCAGAGAGAGACAGAGAGACCAGAGAGAGAGAGAGAGAGACCAGAGAGAGAGTGACCAGAGAGAGAGACCAGAGAGGAGAGAGACCAGAGAGAGAGAGAGACCAGAGAGAGAGAGACCAGAGAGAGGGACCAGAGAGAGAGAGAGACCAGAGAGAGAGAGAGAGAGACCAGAGAGAGAGAGACCAGAGAGAGAGACCAGAGAGAGAGAGACACCAGAGAGAGACAGAGAGACCAGAGAGAGATCAGAGAGAGAGAGAGACCAGAGAGAGAGTGACCAGAGAGAGACCAGGAGAGAGAGAGAGAGAGAGAGAGAGAGAGAGAGAGAGACCAGAGAGAGAGACCAGAGAGAGAGAGAGAGACCAGAGAGAGAGACCAGAGAGAGAGAGAGAGACCAGAGAGAGAGAGAGACCAGAGAGAGAGAGAGACCAGAGAGAGAGACCAGAGAGAGAGAGACCCAGAGAGAGAGAGACCAGAGAGAGACCAGAGAGAGAGTGACCAGAGAGAGAGACAGAGAGACCAGAGAGAGAGACCAGAGAGACCAGAGAGACCAGAGAGAGAGAGAGAGACCAGAGAGAGAGGACCAGAGAGAGAGACCAGAGAGAGACCAGAGAGAGAGAGAGAGAGACCAGAGAAAGAGAGAGACCCAGAGAGAGAGAGAGACCAGAGAGAGAGAGAGAGAGAGAGAGAGAGAGAGAGAGACCAGAGAGAGACCAGAGAGAGAGACCAGAGAGAGAGAGACCAGAGAGAGAGAGCGAGAGAGAGAGAGAGAGAGAGACCAGAGAGAGACCAGAGAGAGGAGAGAGAGAGAGAGACCAGAGAGAGGAGACCAGAGAGAGAGACCAGAGAGAGAGACCAGAGAGAGAGACCAGAGAGAGACCAGAGAGACCAGAGAGAGAGACCAGAGAGACCAGAGAGACCAGAGAGAGAGACCAGAGACCAGAGAGAGAGAGAGACCAGAGAGAGAGAGACCAGATGAGACCAGAGAGAGAGTGACCAGAGAGAGAGACCAGAGAGACCAGAGAGAGACCAGAGAGAGAGAGAGACCAGAGAGAGACAGAGAGAGAGTGACCAGAGAGAGAGACCAGAGAGACCAGAGAGAGAGACCAGAGAGACCAGAGAGAGAGAGAGACCAGAGAGAGAGAGACCAGAGAGAGACCAGAGAGAGAGAGACCAGAGAGAGACCGAGAGAGAGTGACCAGAGAGAGAGAGAGAGAGAGAGAGAGAAACACTTCTGCACGCGCACACAGTAGGTTTATTCAAACGCTGTGGCTACAGTTGAGGTTCAGCCTTGGAACGATCCATCACAAGATGAACAATCCTGAGGTCACAATGACAGCAGATGAGGAGGAGGGAAGAGAGACAGCGACACGCATACACACAATGACACACACACACACACACACACACGCAAACGCTCACACAGGCTCACACACTCGCACACACACACACACACACACACACACACACACACACACACACACACACACACACACACACACACACACACACACACACACACACACACACACACACACACACAGATCAAATGTACTGTGAACAGATCATTTTTGTTATATTTATGTTTTGAAACTGTGTGAATTATGTGCATTCAACTGTTGTTTACAATGGTTTTACATAAGGATTAAATACAAACATTGTTAGAGATGGTATATTACCATTCAATAGTACATCAGATCTAAAGCACACAAACAGACGGTGGGGGGGATTGTGTGGTACAGGAGGAGCTGCACGAATATTCTTAACACTTCATATGTTAAGCAGAAATGAAAAATCTGGGCCACAGAACTCTGCAAAATCAGCACATAGAAAAGCCATGCACAAGAAAAAATATCACAAAATAAATGATCATACAGCAATTGCATGTGAATAAATGTCAAACCAATAAAATTATTAAAACAACAAGTATTTACAAATGTGATGAAATCAAAGTAACTGAAGCAGCAATGAATGTGACATATGGACTGATTCCAGCTGAAACCCAATTCAACTGTGGAGAGAGATCCACATAAACGAGAGAGAGAGACCAGAGAGAGAGAGAGAGAGAGAGAGAGAGAGAGAGAGAGAGAGAGAGGAGAGAGAGTGGAGAGAGACAGAGAGAGATACAGTGTCATTCAAATCTCTCTCTGTCTCTCTCTCTCTCTCTCTCTCTCTCTCTCTCTCTCTCTCTCGTTTATGTGGAAGTGTTGGGTTCATGAACAGCTGGAAGCAGGACAAACTGGTTTCGTTCCAAGGCTTACCCGTGCTCTCTGCCCGCGACTCATAAGGGTTCCTGGTATCAGTGGGTAAGGGAGGGTCCCTTCAGCTTGACCATACGACCGCGAACCAGCGGACCGGTAGCGGGTGAGGGGGTGGTGAGAAGTCCTGCTGGAGTACAAACACATAAGCGTCTCTTACCCAAATAAATCTGCCTGTATATCTATCACCATACGTCACACAAACATAACAATCTTTAATCTCCATCCTGGTCCTTAAGTCACACTGCGCTCTGCTTATTTTGCCCGTTTCTCTGATTCATCTTCAGAGGTTTATTTAATAAGTCCTCTGTAAAGGGGACATCACTGGATATTCTGACATGATAACCATCCATAGTGAGCATACATGTTTCATTCATGCATTAAAACACACAAGACATGACTGTTACTTGATTTGCCATGATTATGAGGTAAATAACCCTTTCCATATCTGGAGTGAGTTTTGTCTGTGTGCGAAGACGCAACAGTGAATATTGAGTCGATCATGTCAATACAAGGCCTTTTTACACAAACCGTAAAAGAGTTGCTTGTGACTTAGTAAACATCACAAAAATAAACAGTTACTAAATAAAATCTTTTCAAAACATTAAATAGTCTAATATTAATTAATAGAGTTAACCAGATTAACTTATTAAGTATAATTACTTAATTTCATAGCTTTCAAATTTACTCATTCTGTTCAGTGCAAATAATCTACGTAAACAGTGACACGGTGCCGTTTGCTCATGTTTCAATCAGGTGGAGTAAAACAGAAGTAAAGAAGAGAGAGCATTGGGGGCATGAAGACCAGGGTCTTAAATAACCAGTAAATAACATTAATATTGTCATTATTTCTTTGTCCTCATCACATCCCTACAGACAGATAAACACATAAATACTCAAGTAAAGCAGGAATTTAAGCAGGACGACACGTCGCTTGTTAATGGACAGATAAATGCTCTGGTGTGGCGGTGGGTGTTGTTCACCGTGAGTTGCCCGAGCTGCTTCCAGCCAAAGCCATTAAAATGATTTATTTAAGAAAGCGCTGTGGGGCTGAGAGATTACTGTGACAGCGTTATTTTATAATTCATTTTCCACAGCCGGAGGAAGAGCCACAGAAAAGTCTGACACACTGGGTGGATGATGACAGCTCCTCACAAAAATAATCTTTAAGGTGCCAAACTGCACATACGCAAGTTGAGAGGAATATAAATTTAAAGAGAAACACTTCATCAGACAAACACAGAATCATCACGTACACACAGAGAATGATGATGATGCGATACTGGAGGACAGAAAAAAAATGTTTGAATGAATGTCTGATGATGAGTGTGTTTCTACTCACCATTAAGAGCCACAAAGGAATCTAAAGAAAATAAATAAATAAAAAATTATTAGAAAACGTGCGTGCGTGTTTGTGTGTGCGTGCAGCTGTGTGTAAAGTTTATGTCAGGTCCACAGCTTTCAGTAAACGGGTTCTGCTTACTTTGGCAGTCACCCAGTCCATCTGTATTGCCCTGCTCCACGTCCTGCTCAAAAGACCATCTGCACAAACACACAGTTCAAGAGCTTCAGCAGTGAACGTAATGAACTCTCCATCACTTTAATAATAATAATAATAAAAAAGGTTTGTGATACAACAAATCTCTCTCTCTTCATCATTAACATTCTGAACCTGCGCACATTTGTTTCCGTGGCAGTCATAAACCGCACTTATCATAAAATGCCTGAAATCCAGCACAACACAAGGTCAGCTTTCAAGAAGAAAAAAACGTATTGAGAATGATATAGAAATAAAGAAAACAAACATCACAGCTACATATATAAATATAACTATAAACGATAGACCATTCAAACCACAATCACATGACTTTCATGCAAAGGATGCTGGGTAAACTGACATCATGTTTCGGCTCAGTTAAACTATAATTACAGTACTGAGAATGAAGGGGCATACTTTGTGTCAGTTGGGATTTTTCTGCAGTCGCCCTCTGAAACCCAACCACAGTACGGGTCCCTGGAGGCGATACAGGACCTGACAGAGACACACACCAAGGGTTAAACATAGTCACTGTGTGTGTTTTATAAACCGTTCAGTCATGACTTACTTTTTACACTTTTCGTGTCGTTCGCATCGAGATAGAGGGACTTTTACCACACATGAGGAAAATGCCACGAACAGCGAGTGACTCGTGCGATCGATCTGCATACTGATATGCGTTTATCATCAACTCCATCAATACTGCACCTGAAAATATACATTACACTTAAATCGTTACAGCTTTAGATGTATTATTGTTTATAATGAACCCAATCATTTTTTTTACCCAAAGAAACTTACAGCGAATTCAAGCAATACATTTTTTATTTGTTTGTGTGGGGTGAAATTCTTCATCCTTTATCATCATTAAAGCCAGATATTATGAATATGAGGTGTTCATGGTTTTTACACATCAGATTGTTTGACAGTCATTGGTGTGTAGGACATTATCTAGTAACATGTAGCGCGTGTTTCATGTGAGCGCTCTCTCAATAAATCCCTTCAATGTAATGTGAGATTTCTGCTTCTCTTTCATCATTCATGGTTTATTGGGTCAAGGCCTCAAATCAAACCATCGGCAGATGAATTTCCACAGCGTTCTCTTTCATTAACTAACCGCTCCTGAAAGACTGTAACCTGATGAAAGAGTTTTAAAGGAATACACACTTGTCAGGATTGTAGACATTAAGCTCCTCCAGAAACAGGCTGTCATTGAGAAAGCCACTCTGCATCTTTGCCAAAAACTTCAGAACTATTCCTCGCTCCGATCCCAGAAAAACAACCGTATGGTTAGCATGAGGACCGGCGGCGTTATCCACTGCGATACGAGTGAGGCGATATCTGATGATATGAGACAGATTGAAAGTCAACACAAATGAATGTTCATCTTTTTAAATCCCAGGAGTCACACGCAAATATTCCTCATGAAGAAGAATCTGCTGGTTTAATTCTGAGTAATTGACACGCTTATTAATCTATGAATATTTACATTAGAAATTATTGGATTTGTCATTGACTTTGAACAACAGTTATGAGGACGGCTGGATTCAGATTATCATGACTCGTATATGTCTCATTTGTTTGATAATTTGTGTATTAGAGTGACCTTTGACCTCACGTGAACACTCACCGAACCATCGTTTTGAGAAACCAGGGCCGGGTTTGCGATGGAGGGCGCGGCCTCGTCCATCAGTGGGTGAATCTTAATAAAGTTCAGCGTCTCATCAGGAAACTCATTGGACACTTTAAATTTTTCTCCAGACGATGACCCTGCACACACACCAGGCCTGAACACACACACACACACACACACACACACACACACACACACACACACACACACACACACACACACACACACACACACACACACACACACACACACACACGTTGTTATATTCTCAAGACGATATCTCAGAAAAAGAATTTGATGAACTTAGCAATACAAACACTTTTCTACACAGAGTAACACACAGTGAGCTGCCCACACAAACTTTCTCAAAGCTTTGTATTTCACTGGTCTGACACAATCATTCCTGTGGAAGGATGTTGTATGTGATGATACCTAGGCTTGGGCACTTTCTCTTCAGGAACAGGAGTCCAGGAGGAGTCTGGTGATTTCTGCTCTTTAAAGCGTCCAGTGAAGGCCGTGGCGATGTCATTCATGTCATAAGCACAGACAGCTGAGCCTGGGATACTGGAACACACATTTTTTACTAAGAGACACTTTGAGAGCTCATAACAGAACTGTGAATCATTGGTATCTGACAGTTTCACAGTCGGGAATTTAGATTCCCTTAACTGCAAATTTCAGAAAAGCAGAGGAATCAAACGGGTCATTGTGTAACTGATCTTTTATTTCTTTTTACTGGATTGAACTTGACTTTTTCTGTAATTGAAGATGTAAATAAATACAGTTTGGCATGAGTTTCGATTTGGATAAAGTTGCGGTACCTGTTATATGGCGTGGAGAAGGTTGCCATGACTACGTGGCGTCCATTTATATGTATGACGTCAGTGACGGCCTGTAGGATGTTGAAGTAGAAATGTGAATCTCCAGGGATGGAGCAGTTGAGTCTCGTCTTTAAGAAAGATGTCCACTGTTTCTCCAACACACGTTGAGATCCACCACGGTCGTTCTTACACACACGTGCCACACGCGGGAAAACCACCTGCTCAAAGAAACACACATGATTTTAAATCTTAATATAAATTACGTTCATGTGCGTTGAAGGATTCATGTTAAGATTGGTTTGGTTGTTAAGAAACTGAATGTTAGTTGATATGTTTAAATACTTTTTGCTGTAGTGACAGTAATCTTTCAGTGATTTATTTTATTCAAACACTGTAATTAATGAAACTAAAGGAGAAGTTATCTCTCTGAAATCTCTGGGACTTTTTGATGTTATACTGAGAACAATAAGCCTTTGTTGTCTTG
>JAWHQN010000186.1:185000-192500 GCA_033220385.1 Triplophysa yarkandensis | reverse complement strand
TTTCTTCTAAATGATGACATGATCGGTGTGTGTCAGAGACGGACACAGTCAGGATGAGGATCTTCTGATCTCATTGAATCTAACCAATAAGAAAAGCTGCAGCGATGGATTGATGCTCTTATTTATGTTAAACAGAAAGACAAAACAACACAAATCACTGCATATTTAACACACAAAAATTCAATCCACACAAAACATGTGGGTAAAGACCAAACAAAGCTATTGTAGAAAAAAAGACAACAATGTTGTTTTTCTTTTGCCTTTGTTTGACTGTTGAATAAATGATCAATAAATTTGAAAGAATCGATTTAAAAAAATGAAACGGAGACATAAAGCAGATCCTAAGTATAAATAGACAATACACATTCTTCACGCACTCAGTTTCATGTTTAAAAATTTACAAATATTTATTTTATATTAGATTTATTCCATTTATTATTATTCTTTTTTCGTTATATTTCTTATTTATGCTTTTTATATGCATATGATAACATTGTGTCTGCTTTAAAACATTTTCAAAACTAAGCAGAAATAAAAGCTTTATACAAAATCATAAGAAGTCTACTGTATGTGTGTGCGCACGCATGCATGCATGCGTTTGTGTGTGTTTGTGTGTTATTCAAGTACAAACTTATGACATCATGGACACAGTGCTGAATCATCATCATCATCATCTCACAAAATTCACTAAAACACCAGCAGTCCTCCTTTAGTAAAGAAACAATCAATGTTGAGTGACAGCTGTCACACAACAAATCAAGCACAGCAGGAGGGGTGGGCGTGTCTTTTTCAGACTAACAGAACCTCAGATTAATGAAAGTATCCATTCACTAGATGACCCGTCAGTCAAATGTGAGGAAATAATGTTAATGGTCCAACCCAAACACAGAGACACAGCTGTTTATAAAACTGAAGCCCAGTAAACACAACACGCAAAGACAGAAGTAATACAGCTTCTGTCAACCTATCACATTTGAATATCACAACCTTTTCACTTCAGAGAGATGAAAATAACATTCATCACATCAAATCTCCATCCTACTGGATTAAATGCTTCATGTTCTCAAACAGTCAACATTAACATGACACATTTTCCTGAGGTTTCTGATGTTCACAGTTAGCTTTTAATCCAAACACGTTTAATAAAACTTCAGTGTATAAACATACAGAACATGTTATGGATTCATACAGAAAACTGGTCTCATCAAACTAAAGAACGTCAACCATGAATGTCTAATGGTGAAGATGTTTCTGTGTAATGAAAACTGTTCAGAGATGGTGTAACAATAACACAACACCGGTGTATACATTCACAAAAGAGCCAGAGATGATGTTCGAGGTCACACAATGGATATTCAATATCTAATTCTCTTTACAGCATCCAGAGACGTTTATGATGAGCGACTCTTGATATTAACTGTGTCACACAATTAATCTAATGGAAATTTCTCATTCATTTATTGAGTAGAGTCATATATCATAGCAGGGATCTCTTTCTTTCGGAACTTACGTCTTTATGAGTAAAGCATTACCAAAGTCCGCTGCAGGATACCATCAGTTTATTCAATCCTGTCATTTCATTTTCATGGGGAGAGCAACGAAACCGATGCAAAATTCAAGGTATTTCCAACACAATGATGAGTGTGTTTAATACATCTTTAGAAGAAAAAGAATTTTAACTCAATGTAACTCAATTTTTGTGACTTCAGGATTTAATTTAGCAAGAATTCAAGCACATGATATATAAGCTATAAGCTGTGAGAGATGTTTGCACATTTGAAATTTTCTGATGTTTTTCAGAGGTCTGGTCGTATGTCTCCAAGGTATAAATGCTGAGAAACAAAGAGATTCAGAGGATTAAACTTCACTTCAATTAAACTCTTCACTGGTGTCAAATGAAGTATAGAAAGAGCTACTAAAGGCCTCATATCATAAAATGCTTTCTGATATAATGAAGCTTTGACTTTGAGTCTGTTTAAAGATCTCATCAGGAAAAGAAATTCACGGCCTTGAGTGTTTGTGATGCTTTTCATCTGAAACTGAACAGTAAGCAGATAAATCATATCATCAGAACAAAACATTCATCTTATCCTCATATCACATTCTCGAACCCAGTTTTGAACAATCATTTAAGTAGACATTATTAAAGACATGAACATGATAATAAAAATGATTATTGACTGTCGAAGATTCAAGGCCATCAAATCATTGTAATGTTGAAAAACTGTATCCAGTGTGGTTGCTTTTATTTTCAACTCATGTGATGAAAAACAAACATTAATAACAATGAAAAAATAAATAGCCTTTAACTCTTACAGATCTCCAGCTATTACATTTCTACAAACAGGTCTCAGGCAGGAGTGAGTCATATTAACATCTCATTTCACTCGCTTCTGTCAATGTCATTTATCATTGTTGACTGGAGCGGCTCGTCTCCGTCTCAGCGTTGAGATAATGGAAGCGTCTCTGAGACGGCAGACATAATATCCGTTCAGATAAACTCCACACCGTTTCTGTATGTTAGCGCAGCAGATGTTAAACAACAATATGACACACATCGAGCATTGATGAGAATGAAGCCCTGGACTCTTAAAAACGTCACAGGTAATAATATAATACCTACAAAAATAAAGTAAGACTCAACCATTGTTTAACTATGGTTAGTAGAGTTTAATCATGGAATTTTTGATGAAGATATGTTCATACAAATGGTTGTCAATCAAACTTTTACTATAATAAAACCATGGTGAACCATCATAAGAGGAACAGCTAATGATCATAATGTACAGTTCACTTTGCATGTGCAGTTTGTGATGCATGAATGTATTCTGAGCATATGAAAAAATAGAAAATGACATGTTTTAATGTGATGTGGGGTAGACCTCTAACTCAAAAAACTAAAACAAATGGCGTCTTTAAATACAGATCAGATTCGTGTTTCAAATGTTGCAATAACAAATATAGTAACACAATAAACAAATAATTAAATGTATTCAGGATTAGTTCACATTCAGACGTTTGTTGTTTGTACATGAAAGGGTTTAATTTTGGGATTCTATGCATTCACATGAGCTGGAACTGTAATTTACATACGAATTCTAATGAGATGCTTACTGGTGTTTTTGGGAATGTGTGGGACAATGGCAGACTCTCCGGGCAGTGTACTTAACTGCTGAAGTATGGAGTGTGTAAAGAAAGACACACACACAAACACTCACACACACAGTCCCAAACACATGCGCGCGCACAAGCGCAGGCACACACACGCACACACACACACACACACACACACACACACACACACACACACACACACACACACACACACACACACACACACACACACACACACACACACACACACACACACTGAGGGTATGTGACGTGTTTCAGGTAAATCCCACTGCAGCAGATTAACGTCTCTTATCTTACAGAACAGACGTGCCTGCAGCCGCACTACAAATCAAAGTACTGCTCCTTTATTTCACTCAATGGGATTAAAGACACACAATCCAACAACATCCCCATCAGCAGATACTGTAACACACACACACACGCACACAGTCAGGTTTGCGTATCAGGTGCCATAATGAACCAGCGTCATGTCCTTATGTCCATGTGTACCACACACACACACACACACACACACACACACACACACACACACACACACACACACACACACACACACACACACACACACACACACACACACACACACGATTCATTCTCACAGGATATGATATAAATTCATTGAGTTTACACTGTGAATTTAATGTGTGAAATGATGTGTGTTTCTTTCTAAAATGGTCAGCGTTCCTGTTGATTTTGTTCCTCACATCCCACACGACTCCTCCACAGAAGAACAGCAGAGATTCACTCATTCCTCAAGCACCAATGGATATGAGATCCCATCACATTCAGATGATGAATATAAACTTTATTTCAACAGGAAGTCTGTGGCTCAGTTAATGAGGAGCAGATCAATAGTGTTACAGAGGTGTTCATGTCCATCAATTTAACACAAATCCTGACATCTTCAGATCAATACTGATGTATGAAGACAGAGCTGTGGGAAATAAAGGAGATCTTCACACACGGTCTGGTATGTGGGTCACAGATAGTATGTTGAGGCCAAACACTGCGCTGATTTGTGGTCAGTAAAGGGGCGTCTTGAGCTCTTTGTTTCGGGCCCCTCGTCTCGTCGCTCCGGGAGCCCCTTTTTCACGTCTCCCCCACGTGATCTACACTGGCGTCTTTGTCCAAAACCCATTGAAAACCAGTTCTAGCCAGGACCACCAATTAGCCGAACCCCATGGGGTGACACGGTTCATATATGCTTGCTCTCCCACATACTTCCATGACCTGCACGACAACCTCCACCTTCTCTGAGAAAAGACAACCATTACATATTCTGTGAACCGGCCCTTTGAGAAGAGAAGGGGTTTGACCCATCAAACATACGGTTACCAAAACAGAGTCAAAAAATGAAGAATATTTCCATCATCGGCCTTAACCTGAACATTAACAAACAAAACAAACTGATAGTTTTCAGTTCTTGCCAACATCTTCTCTATGAATGCTAATACATAGGATTTTTCAAGTGAAGTGTCCCACAGAGTGACGGATGAGCGGTGGGGATATTCTCGCCATCAGTGGGCTGTGAAATCTCCTGGAGAACTGCAGCTAACATGAAACTATGCCATGAGTTCATGAAACACTCGCTGGAGAAATGTTCCTCCTGTCTGAAAAAAATCAACATTCTCTTTCTTTTACTCTTCTGCGGGTTAATGTAATAAAATGCGATTTCTTTCAGCTCAGGTTTTTATTCATCCAGAGAAAAAAGTACACTTCTGTAATGTTTGCGTACAATGTTATTTTATACTTCATATAGTGGAAAATAAACTTTAGTACTACTCAAGATCAGCTACTGAAAGTTAACTGTGCTATTTTGAGAGCATATATATATAGATTAAAATATGCGTTTAACAAATGATATCTTTTCATTGAAAATGTATATATTTGCCACTTTTCGTACACATATATAAAGTGGTACATAAATACCATTTAATGTACGTTTGTAATACATTAAAAACAAAATTACAATTTGAAAATACAACACATATTATGGAAGTGCAGGTTTTCACCTGGGCAGTCGTATCTGAGCTGAGTTTAACCCAAACAAGCGGAAACTCAAGGACTTGATTATATGAACAGACAGTGTTTACCCTGACCTCAAGACACAATGACACAAACATAACGTATAATAGAAATGCATTGTCACTGGCTGTTTCTTGTCGGTTGTTAATAACATTGTGAAGTACAGAACAGGTTCAACTCTTGTGATCCGTTTAACCGTTGAACAGCAGAGTTTAGTCAAGCGGACGAGTGACACTATAATGAAGCCTCTCTCTCTCTCATTTAATGAGGCTCAATTAAAGCACAGTTATTAAACACACTGTCACATTCCATACGGACATCTGAACTGTAAAACCATTAATTATTGAAACAATTCAGAAGCAATTACTGCAGGAAAAACATAATAAACATCTGCACACACTCTTAATGAAACACTCGAACCAATAAATGCACCACATTCTAACCAACAACATAACTTGCACAACACAAACCCAATAACCTATCATGAGCTGACACCCACGGCCTTATCGAGGCTGAAACACCCTGAAATCAATCCCTGAATCAGACACCCAACAAGACATCAGACCCAGCGCAACAGATCTTCACAACACAAGACCAATTGAGATGCTACTCAGAGGAACTTTGGCACGTCTTGAGTTTCCAAAGCATCTACACCCGACCAAGATGTTTTTCTGAACTGTATCGGTGCAGTGAATGTTTTTGATCTCTATCACTAATTGAAATAGGCAGAAAAACCTTTACAAAGGACTCATACGTTTGTGTAAATCTGTTGCTTGAGTAATGCTGTGATGATCACGGAAATAAATGAACGCACTGTGTTCCTCACATTCTGTATGATCCGTGTGTGGTGCCAGTGTTTGTTTAAATGGTTCTGTTTTATTTTAACACACATGTATGACTGGTGATCTGAAGGAGATCAAACACAGGTGCAGAGAAACGGACCCGTAGGCTTAGATGTAGGTCAGTTGTGAATCTGGTAAATTTATTTATAACAAAGAGCCCACGGGACTAGAGACTCCTCCTCTTGTCTATTAGGATATCATTTATTATACACACATATACATTCAAAAATATATATACACAAATCACCTACACACACTTCATGAGGTCAGAGGAACATCTGTAACAGATCTCCTCTGATTTTTCTTCTGACAGACGAAGGAAATGTTGTGAGGTGAGAAGTGTTTTTGACACAAAGAGAGAAGTCAAACACTGAGGTCCTTGTGCTCAAGCTTCAATTACCAGTCGCACAACGCCACATGGCTGCAATTTCTTCATGACATATGGAATAAATGTACACAAAGGAGCTGTGTTGTCCAAATGTTTGCAGAGCGGCTGCTGTAAACTGACACACGCTAAAACATTTATATAATTTTTAAATGTAAGCATAAATAAGAAACAAAAGATTGTTAAAAGCTTATGCGCCTTGTTAATCCACCAATGAAACGCCGAGGGATTCAATTTGCAAACACATTCAAATATCATCCCATCACAACTCGACAAAAACTGATAAACTTGACTACTGATGTGTTTTATCCTGTTAAACACAATTTATAATCTGATCTTCATTCAGCTTCCGTCTCTCTAAAAAATAACTGCAGAACACAATCAAGATAAAAAAACAAGACATAAACTTAAAGATTGAATCAAGAAACATAAACTTGATCCAGAGTGTGCACTTGACCCAACAACAGAACTGATTCAACAATACACAACAGCGCAATACGGTGAGATGTAACAACACACTGATGTTACGCACGAGTGGAGTGTTTTTAGGGTGTAGAGATGAATGATAAGTTGTTACGCAGTTGCTAGGGTTCTCTATCTGCTACTGTAAATGCTTGCTTCCTGGTCCTATAAATAAGATATCGCCAGCGGTTTATCTTCTGACAAATAACATCAGATCTCAGATCACATCTCAACCTGACAAACAGCACAATGCTGTGTGAATGTTAACATTAACAATAAGAACTCCTGAGAGAAATTCTAGACTTGAGAGATCCAGCTGATCACTGTGACCCACTCGTATCTACTGCTCACACGCGCGCACACGCACACACACACACACACACACACACACACAAACGCACGCACGCACGCACACACACGGTTACAGCCTGAAACTATGGCAACAGAATAAGAAAGCAGTAGCCATGATTAATACATGAGCAAGTCAGTGCCAAACGTCGGGTCTGGGGATGACACACATGTACTCACACACTCCTGTTGCATGTTAAAAGTGTACCTCAAAATATCACCACAAACTGTAAAAAAAAACACAACCACACACGTGTGTAAATGCATACAAAGGCTAATGTTATCAAAAGATTGTGATTTGCA
>JAWHQN010000186.1:130000-180000 GCA_033220385.1 Triplophysa yarkandensis | reverse complement strand
TTTTTATTAAAAAACTAAAATATAGTTAAATCAGTGAAATATGCGTCTGTTTAAAAAAATGACCCTGTGCTGCATGATTTAGTCATTGTGTGTGTGTGTGTGTGTGTGTGTGTGTGTGTGTGTGTGTGTGTTTGTGTGCGTGCGTGCGTGCGTGCGTGCGTGTGTGTGTGTGCCTGTCATTGTGTGTGTGTGTGTGTGTGTGTGTGTTTGTCATTGTTTGTGTATGTGTGTGTGTGTGTGTGTGTGTGTCTGTCATTGTGTGTGTGTGTGTGTGTGTGTGTGTCTGTCATTGTGTGTGTGTGTGTGTGTGTGTGTGTGTCTGTCATTGTGTGTGTGTGTGTGTGTGTGTGTGCGTGCGTGCGTGCGTGCGTGTGTGCCTGTCATTGTGTGTGTGTGTGTGTGTGTGTGTGTGTGTGTGTGTGTGTGTGTGTGTTTATCATTGTGTGTGTGTGTGTGTGTGTGTTTGTCATTGTGTGTGTGTGTGTGTGTGTGTGTGTGTGTGTGTGCGCGCGTGCATGCGTGCGTGTGTGTGTGTGTGTGTGTGTGTGCCTGTCATTGTGTGTGTGTGTGTGTGTGTGTGTGTGTGTGTGTGTGTGTGTGTGTGTGTTTGTGGGGGGTTGTCTGTCTCAGAAGTCAGAAAGTGTAAATATATTCAATCCTTCTCATTTAGTCTGCTGCAGAGGACACACCAGTGAATGGAGAACAAACGCGGACAGATGGAACGTGTGAATTCACAATTTAAAAGGTGAGTCAGGCATTCATAAAATATACCGAAGAACAGAAATGTTTGTTGATGAAATGATTTTGACATGAAAGAAGACTGGATGGTCACAGGTGACCCCTCATCCATGTCCTGACCCATGATGATGCCGCTGGAAAGGCAGTCAGGAAAAGGGTGCAGTTAATGGAAGGGATTTCCGGACGCTCCCTCTTTTTCCTTCCAGGCCTCTGTTTCCCACAGCTTCCATAGGATGACCCGTCCCTCTCTTCATCTGTAGAAGATATCTGAACGAAAAAACAAAGAGACGTGAGATGAAGACGGGATGAGATGAAGGCTGGTGCTGGGCCAACATCACACTGAGATACATCAGAGATCTGCACATGCTGAAGGATGCAGATGGCGTGTTAGGACAACACACGCTAGCCGCTGCTGTTTCTCCTCGACTGAATGTGTTTCATGTGTCCTTGAGTCTCATTGTGGAGAATTAAACTAAGATTCTGTGTTTAAGCAACATGGAAATGATTTTCTCTTCTATTTTCTTAAAAATATCAGAGAGCTCTCATTCAGTGTGGTATACTGTAACACTTCTGCAGAACTTCCGGCTCACAGACACGAGACAAAAAAAGAAAAGACTAAAAGAAAAAATATTTTCCATGGCATCACTTGAGATAAAGTGTCTGTTAATATCAGTTTGTCCACCTGACAGTTTGTGAAGAGAGCTTCAACACTGCTCTCTGCTGACTGAAAACATCAGGACACTGGATTTATCAGAAATATTGGGTCAATAATGTTATTTTAACACTTTTCTTTCTGTCACATGACACTGAATGAACTAAGATTACCATCACACATGTGTCTATAAAATTCCCATTGAACAGCCTCAGACACTTAAACATGAGCTTATGAAAAAGAATCAACAGGGGTCAAAAATGGTTTCAGAGCGTTTGAACATCCCACCCAGACAGCAGAGATTGCTTTATAAAGGAAAAACTCTTATTATTTAAAAAAAAATACATTTCACTAAAACCAGAACATTGCCATGTTCTAAACTTGCATGGTTTCATTTTTTCAAGTTTTTATGTTTTCAAGTTTGATGGACCAAAAAACCAACATGTAAAAACCACAAATCTATTATATAGGTTCTGTCATATGGGCTGTTTTTTTTTTACTTTCTACCTTATTTTATGTGCATATATTGTTATTAATAAAATGAGAAATCAGTATAGAAACTTCTTAAAACAATTGGTTTTATGTGGGTGTAAATTGGACAATTCATGATATGATATTACATTTCTTAATGAGTGATTTGATATTTGCTGAAATAGAACTGGTTTGGACGAACATGAATAAAGTGATTACTCTTTTGGACCAGAGGCTAATGTAAATCTAGATGTGCGGAGGGATGATGGCAATGCAAACCAAGCAATGGTGTATGGCAATATTAGTCAACTGTCCTGTAAAGGAAAAATATATTAAGGTCTGTTTCCTTTTGGCCCTTTGTGAACTTGAATTTTAGTTTAATGCGGCATTGTACATGAACTTTCTTCTTTTTGTCTCTAGGATTATGAATGTTTTGTAAGACAGCTCAGTTGAGATGATATTGAGCGTCTGTTAAGTCCTCTGCTCCAACCCTGAGATAAAAGGGATGGATACATCAACATGGACAATATTAATGAAAATCTATGGACTTTCTTTAGCAATGAACTGTGCATCTGGTTTCAATGTTTTAATGTGGAATGGAAAAAAACCCATAAGGCCACAGGTCCATGCTGCTTTCCATTGGTTTACCCCAGAGGGAATCAGTGGATATTTTAGGGCAACTTTGTAAATATACTCTCCAAATTATTAAATGACAATTAAACGTTATTTATCTATTTGGTCATTTTCAAAAGGGAGCAAATCAATATTTGAACCAGTAACAGCCAGCTTAGGAGTAAATAAATCTTTATTTCACTTTTTATTTTGAAGTCATTCTTACATTTGGCCAAATTTGAATTGATACCTATTAAATATCTGCAGTTGTTGCACTTTGGCATATACAACATAGGCTTATGCAAGAATATTATGTTAATGTACAAAGGCAAGTTAAAACACTGAATTAAGCATAGAGCATGTCATACGTGTATTTTTTTCTGTTCTACCTAATGCAACTTCTACTTTTTGTCTTTATACTTGTTTTGTTAACCTTTATCACTCAGATTTTTTTTAAAACATTCCTAAGAGACAATTAGGTGTCCTGAATGTGTCAGTTAGTTTAGATCTTAAGAGTTCTGCCAGAGCATTACTTTTTCAACATAAAATCATGACATTTCAGTTATCAGGGCTGGGCAACATAGGCTGAAAAATGTAAGATGATTACAATTTTAAAGTAAAAAAATGTTTAAAGAAACATTTAACAATCACAGCATGTTTTTGCACATTTTTCTCTAAACAGAAAAATATATTTAAGCAATATTTTAAAGCTTTTGCTCTTGCATATCAAATGCTAAAATAGTGGGATAGAAAAGCAAATCATATTTATGTACTGTATATTCATGAGAAAATGTTTTAAACACTGGTTTTCACAATGGTTCTGTGTGGCTATATAAAATATTGTAAACCAGGTAGCATCATATCCCATCCCTACAACATGATCAATACAATAAATACTTTTAAAGAACTCTTATTCGGCAGAGTAGTAAAACTGGTACTGATACAATAACCAAAAGTTTAAAGGCACAGCTAACTAGCTAACAAAAAGGCTCATGAAAAAAACCCATCAAATTAAATGAAGAGCAGAAACAATGACAAGGAAGTTTTGACAGCCGTAGTGATAGTAGAACCTATGTTCCGGTTCCTCAGACAGTTCCTCAGACACATCACTGAGAGTTCAGCAGTGAATGGATGTTCAGCATGTGGTATTTCATACCCTGCATGTTTCAAAGGAGAACAAAACAACAGACGACGATGGCCACTAAAAATAAGGCCTGGATTTTTATCATCCCTTCTTCTGTCTGTTTTCTGTGTTGGATCTTTCCTTTACCCTCAGCTCTTCTTCAGCAGCTGCAAACATCACTTGCAGATGTAGGTCTGTCGTCTCGTAATTTAATCTGATCAGGAAAATCATACGTCTCCACTTCTGACTCCTAAAAATTGAATTGAGAAGTGTTTACATGAAAGTCCAATAGGACAGATTTTGACATATAAGTAATTGTGGACAGTTACCTGTCTAAGGGCATTGCGAGCGATAGTTTGGAAGGCCTGCTCTACATTTATAGCTTCTTTGGCACTTGTCTCAAAATAGGGGATATTGTTCTTACTCTGACACCAGGCTTGAGCTCGCTTTGTTGTTACCTGTTGAAAATATAAAGGGATTAAGGCAAGACATATTTAATAAGCAGCAATCATGAGTTTACAAATAGATAGTCCATGACATCTGTCTTGGCTATGGGAATGAAGTCAAAACTCCTGGAGATATGAATAGCTTTACCATTCGCCAATTCGTCAAAATACTGAAGGAAGAAGAGCCATGTTACAAAGATAACAACTATTAAAACGTTGACTCCATTTCACCAGTTCACCAATGTTTAGAACAAGAACATTTTAACCCTGGTCATACTTTCAAAATAGCAAGCAGTAACACTACCTGTCGGTTCTCCAGGTCAATTTTGTTGCCTAGTACAACAAAAGGGAAGTTCTCAGGGTCTCGTGGACTGGCCTGAATGAGAAACTCATCCCTCCAGCTCTCCAGAGTCTTAAAAGTAGTCGGCACTGTGACATCATACACCAGAACACAACAATCCGCCCCTCTGTAGAACGCAACACCAAGAGACTGAAATCGCTCCTGACCAGCTGTGTCCCAAATCTTAGAATGAATAGAAAATTACATTTTTAGAATAAATAAAAAAGTTATAACTATGGGTGTATTTCAATAGCATGATTTTGTGTAGTGTTTACGAACAACTAGGAACATAGTCTTGGGGCTAAATATATTTATCGCAATGAGTACTGGGTATTGGTTGGCCAATATAGTATCACACTATTGCTAAAATAGATCAACAGCGTATGATGTGAACACATGTTTGTCATAATAATGCATAGCATGCAGAGCACATTTAAGGTTGAACTGGATACCAACATTCTATTACAGTATTTGGGGACAATAGTTTTTAGAAGAAAACACTTTCAAATAAATGTTTAAATATTAAGCCTACATGAAGAGTTTAAGGGGGGGGGGTATGGGCGGGGGGCTAGGGAGGCACTGCCCCCCCAGAATTTTCCTGGGCCCTTCCAAAAATATTCAGCTGACAATTAAAATGTTATGAGAAAATTAATATTTATAATTAAACATTTTTGTATTAACTATTAAGTTATGATCCAAAATACAGAGCAGGACTTTCAAAACATTGCTTGTTTGGACACGTGAGGACTTGAATCATCACAACTGGCCATACAGGTTAGGACACGGTTTATAAAAGTAAAGCACATGATTGCTTGGTATCTATTGGGAAATACCGGGGGATTACCAGACCTTTAACTAAATGTAACGTGCATTTACTTTACCTTTCATCAGAAAACAACAGATTTAAAACAGAATGTGTCTAACAAATGACGTGCCACATATTTGTTAGATTGGTCATGTTTGAAAATGCATGAAATGGCCACTAATGTGCAACTACACCTTCTTCAATAATAGGGGACATTGGTTCGTTTTTCCATAAAATAAATATGTTGATTGTTGTGGTTCTGCGTATTTGAATCTGCATGTGAAAACCCAGCTGTAGTCATTTTTTAGGACTACACTTTTTTCATAAATAAAATCCACAATGTAAGGAACATTCTGTGAAAATATAACACTGATATATATTATATTGACTGATTAATACCAGGTCAAATATTGAAATGATACTGAAATGAATAGGTAAAATGCAATTTCTGGCTTTAGCACGTTTTTTTTTCAATGTTACACAAAAGACATAAAGTGATTAAAAAAGATGGCATCAAACCTGCATGGTAACCAGTCTGTCATCCACCATCACCTCCTTGGTTAAGAAGTCAGCTCCGATAGTGGCCTTATACTGATTACTAAATTTATTATTCACATATTGATTCATCAAAGACGTCTTCCCAACACTGAAAAACATGGCATGAATTAATCAAAACAAAAGTGCATCCCATATATATATATATATATATATATATATATATATATATATATGCATGCTTAACAGAGCAGTACAACATGATTATAGATTCTTTAACAGTTAAAACAGCAGGAAACAGTCATTGCTGCTTGTCGATTTAAAAGCCGTCAGAATGTTGATAAATGATAAGAGATGATGTGACATGTGTTGTACATGTACAGTACATACAGTACAATAAAGATGACATCAATCAATAGAATATACATTAAATGATGACTCTGCACTTACCCAGAATCCCCCAGAATGATGACTTTCAGCAGAACTTTCTTACGAGAAGCCATGATGAGAATAAAGCTGAGAAACACAGAGACATTCGACATGAAACAATAAGACAAAGACAAATGTTTCATATTCTTAGATGTTCAATCAAGCAATAATATCTTCCACTTAAGTGAACACGGATCAAACTGAAATAAAAATAACTATTCAGAGTTCTGCTCATGCAGTGCAGAAGTACATAGAGTCAAGTCCTGTGACGTCACTCAGTCCTGTGACGTCACTCGGTCCTGTGTGTGACGTCACTCGGTCCTGTGTGTGTGACGTCACTCGGTCCTGTGTGTGTGACGTCACTCGGTCCTGTGTGTGTGACGTCACTCGGTCCTGTGTGTGACGTCACTCAGTCCTGTGTGTGTGACGTCACTCAGTCCTGTGTGTGTGACGTCACTCAGTCCTGTGTGTGACGTCTCTCAGTCCTGTGTGTAACTGGCATGTTTGTGAGAGCAGTGACGTCACACACACAGGACAGAGTGACGTCACTGCTCTCACAAACATGCCAGTTACAATGTAACAGATGTGTTAATATTAAAGATATGACGTGTGATGATAGAAAACGAACATTCACTATAATGACTAAATGTGATCAAACATACCGGATATGAAATGTTAATCTGTGATTACCTTCAGAATAATGATTGACAGCAGTCGAGGATTGATCACTTCAATCGATAACACAAAACCAGCCGATACACACAACACTGGAGCTGTGCATCAGCTGTTGTGTAGTGTGTGTGTGTGTGTGTGTGTGTGTGTGTGTTACTTCCTTACACAACACAACAACAGTCACGAGACACTGACGCACAACACAAGCGAGCCAATCATCGACGAGCGAAACATTCGCATCAACTGATTCGCAAATATTTGTACAAAATAAAAATATTTCAGATCAAATGTATAGGAATTAAACTGTGTGAGAGGTTTATTTTAATAAACATAATGTTATGTTACAATTATTGATTGTTGATTTCTAAACTGAATCTTTTTGTTTGTGATTCGCTGTGAACTGGACACCATAATAAACCTGCAGTCACTACATAATAAAAGTCCCTGAGACTTTTATAAAGAGCTGAGAAGGAAATAATCTAATTATAACGTCAAGTTCTTCTTGTATTTCTACATCTTCATCAAAAAGAAATATAAGAAGATTATGACTTTATGAATGGTGGTGAAAACCCTTAAAAATACATGGACTAATGTCAAAAAACTAATTCTGAGCATGAAAGATGAAATGGATCACAAAAATGAATTTAGCTGGACTTTTACAGACACAGGCACAGTATCATAACATAAAACAGAATAAAAAAATATAAAAGGTTTAACATTTTTAATCTAATATGATTAAAACACAAACTGACAGGACAGGGAGATTATTAATGTCTTTATTAAAGTGTTTTTTCTGACTCATTCACACTTGATCACAACTTTCATAACATTTTAAACGTGCACATTTAATTTTATCATTAATGAATTATCTTTTTCAGATCATCTTGTGATTAATTGATGAATTGACCTCTAAAACTGTTAAATGTTCTCCAGCTTGAGAGAAGAAGAGCTCAGATGTATTTCTTTATTCCTCTCCAGTCCTCACTGACCCTGGGGTCATACACTTTGACCTCTTTTGACCTTTTATTGTGAGTCCACACTTGGATTTCCTCTGACATTGTGTGAACATAATCTTCAGATGATGATTTCGGGAGACGTTCTTTGATAAACACTTTATCTTTAGGTCAATTGTTCCAGTACGATCACTCATTGTGTCCTTTATATGAGGCTGAACTCCTTTAAGATGCACTTATTTCAATTTTATATAAAACTTTTGCCGTCTCATCCCTCTCTTAAGATCAGAACTTTAAGCGATAACTTTCAGGGTTAATTTTATATTTGTTCAAAACGCCACGTTGTTCTTATAATATCTAAGCTTTCATCAATGTCCATATGTGCCTGTCATTAACCTTACGGCCTCTGACGTGCCACAGCGATTCTTTCACATGTAGTAAAGAATTGATCTACATCCTCCACATCTGACAACTTTACCGGTGTGGATCTGTTGTGCAGCCCATGGATTTCTGTTAGGATATACTGTGAATCTGTGGGGTGAAAACTGATTCAAGATATTAACCTGGCTACTGTTGTTAAGCATATGGACACTTCCTGTTAAAGCAGATTAAACTGATGCTTCTTCAGAACGTCTTGTCTTCTTCTCCACCTGATCATCTTGGGCCTGCTGCATTTCAAGGAAAGAAACGTCAGATGATTTTAAGTTCTAGGATAATTCAACATCCCAATTGGCCCTTTTTGCATATGAACGGTTTATTGCAAACAGCTTTTTGCTAAGAACTCAGTGCCGGCCAAGTTGAATAAGAATGTCTCACTGCCAATTCTTTCAGTAATGTCACAATTTCAGTCATTTCACATTGCTTACAAATTTATTCACCGTTTTAGTGTATGTTGACTTATCACATTGCCAATAAAAATATGTAATAACTTTTGTTCTATATATTGTCTTACATAAAGCCATGTGTGGCCTACATTATGATGGTGTCTGAGGTTAGTAAGGTTAAGACTGGTCACAGACAGAAATAAAGTATTAAACGATCTTAAATGAAAACTGTTTGCACTGATGGATCTTAAAATAAATCGTTTCCACTGTTTTGCCGAAGATGCACACCATTTATTTTTGTTTAATAGGCATATAAAAGGTATAGGAAAAACTGGCTGATTTAATAAAGTCCTGGTTATGGCTTAGAATAATCCTGTCTGTTTAAGAAGACTATACATATAAAAGAAACAGTCCATCTTAAAATATCATCCATTAATTATTATATGTCATTATTATATGTCATAAAAGTCATTAGGGTTTAGTTACAAACTTTTAGAATTATTTACTAGGTTTGTTTTGTTATGACATAAATCCAAATAAATATGATAGATTTATTAAAGTGTTGGCGTCATCTGATCCATCACTTGACTGAATAATTTAACACAGAATTATATTTAATGCACAGCTTGTTAAATAAATAAATAACAACAACAACAACAAGAACAACAACAATAATAATATAATGATAATAATAATAGTGATAATAATAACAACAATAATAATAATAATAATAATAACAATAATAACAACAACAACAACAACAACAACAACAACAACAATAGTGATAATAATAACAATAGTAATAATAATAATAATAACAACAATAACAACAATAATAATAATAACAAGAACAAGAACAATAACAATAACAATAACAACAACAATAATAATAATAATAATAATAATAATAATAATAATAATAATATTAACAATAATAATAATAATAATAATAATAATAATAATAATAATAATAATTATAATAGAAATATTAACAATAATAGTACAAACTGTAATGCATAAGTGTATACAAACACATAGTCAGGGTCCAAATATTGTAAAGAGGTGTGGTCAAGTGACAGTGACGTATATTGATGGACAGTGGTTCTAGCCAATAAGCTTAATGCTAAATAAATCGTCAACAAGAAGCAACCAATGAAATGGCGTTTAGGTGACAGCGTTGAGTGCAGAGCACAGAGAAGCGAAACCCGAACATGTCGTTTCTCTGAGGAGAATTTCTCTCATTTCCAGCATGATAACATCGAATATAAAGCACTGATTGTGTCATCTACTGCAGGGAAACTCAACACTTCATTCTGAGGTGACAATATCATTCTATTAACATAATTTTAGTCATATTCTTTTTATGGGTCCTCATTTCATCCTTCCGGTTTCTGTTGCTCGTGTAATATTTAAATAAACTATATATTTCATCAAACTGTACATTAATTATATTTATGACTCATATTTAAATAAACTGTACAATAATTATATTAATGACTCATATTTAAATAAACTATACAATAATTATATTAATGACTCATATTTAAATAAACTATACAATAATTATATTAATGACTCATATTTAAATAAACTATACAATAATTATATTAATGACTCATATTTAAATAAATGTACAATTATTATATTTATGACTCATATTTAAATAAACTGTACAATTATTATATTTATGACTCATATTTAATCAAAATGTACAATAATTATATTTATGACTCATATTTAATCAAACTGTACATTAATTATATTTATGACTCATATTTAAATAAACTATACAATTATTATATTTATGACTCATATTTAAATAAACTATACAATAATTATATTTATGACTCATATTTAATCAAACTGTACAATAATTATATTTATGACTCATATTTAAATAAACTATACAATAATTATATTTATGACTCATATTTAATCAAACTGTACAATAATTATATTTATGACTCATATTTAAATAAACTGTACAATTATTATATTTATGACTCATATTTAAATAAACTATACAATTATTATATTTATGACTCATATTTAAATAAACTATACATTAATTATATTTATGACTCATATTTAAATAAACTATACAATAATTATATTTATGACTCATATTTAATCAAACTGTACATGAATTATATTTATGACTCATATTTAAATAAACTGTACAATTATTATATTTATGACTCATATTTAAATAAACTATACATTAATTATATTTATGACTCATATTTAAATAAACTATACAATAATTATATTTATGACTCATATTTAATCAAACTGTACATTAATTATATTTATGACTCATATTTAAATAAACTATACATTAATTATATTTATGACTCATATTTAAATAAACTGTACATTAATTATATTTATGACTCATATTTAAATAAACTGTACAATAATTATATTTATGACTCATATTTAACTAAACTATACAATAATTATATTTATGACTCATATTTAAATAAACTATACAATAATTATATTTATGACTCATATTTAAATAAACTATACAATAATTATATTTATGACTCATATTTAAATAAACTATACATTAATTATATTTATGACTCCTATTTAATCAAACATACACAAGTGTTGTCAGTTATGATGATATAAATATGAATGTTTTTCTTACAGAAATGGAAACCCTGATCCCCATTATTAACAGACTTCAGGAGGTTTTCCTCACTCTTGGAGCAGAGATTATTCAGCTTCCTCAGATTATTGTTGTAGGATCACAGGTAAGTAATTTAAAATAAAAGAATTGAGATTATTATATGTGCCAGAATGTTCTTCAAGAATCCTTAGAAATAATCTGTTAAAATGAATGTACAGAGCAGTGGAAAGAGTTCAGTGTTGGAGAGTTTGGTTGGACGAGACTTTCTTCCCAGAGGTTCAGGAATAGTCACACGTCGTCCTTTAGTATTACAGCTCTTCAATGTTCCACCGCTTGAAGAAAGAAGAAAACAAGACAATGGTAAAACTTTATATTCACCTTTCTGTCTTTTAACAGTTTGTCTTATGTTTTACAGTCTTAAAATATTGTGCTTGGAGGGTTGTTTGGACCTATTATCTTTAATAATTTTGGACCCTTCAATAGATCTTCAGTTTAAAACACTTTAATAAATCTTCAGTTTAAAACCCTTTAATAGATCTTCAGTTTAAAACACTTTATAGATCTTCAGTTTAAAACACTTTAATAGAACTTCAGTTTATAACACTTTAATAGATCTTCAGTTTAAAACACTTTAATAGAACTTCAGTTTAAAACACTTTAATAGATCTTCAGTTTAAAACACTTTATAGATCTTCAGTTTAAAACACTTTAATAGATCTTCAGTTTAAAACACTTTAATAGATCTTCAGTTTAAAACACTTTATAGATCTTCAGTTTAAAACACTTTATAGATCTTCAGTTTAAAACACTTTATAGATCTTCAGTTTAAAACACTTTAATAGATCTTCAGTTTAAAACACTTTATAGATCTTCAGTTTAAAACACTTTAATAGATCTTCAGTTTAAAACACTTTAATAGATCTTCAGTTTAAAACACTTTAATAGAACTTCAGTTTAAAACACTTTAATAGATCTTCAGTTTAAAACACTTTAATAGATCTTCAGTTTAAAACACTTTAATAAATCTTCAGTTTAAAACCCTTTAATAGATCTTCAGTTTAAAACACTTTAATAGATCTTCAGTTTAAAACACTTTAATAGAACTTCAGTTTAAAACACTTTAATAGAACTTCAGTTTAAAACACTTTAATAGAACTTCAGTTTATAACACTTTAATAGATCTTCAGTTTAAAACACTTTAATAGAACTTCAGTTTAAAACACTTTAATAGATCTTCAGTTTAAAACACTTTATAGATCTTCAGTTTAAAACACTTTAATAGATCTTCAGTTTAAAACACTTTAATAGATCTTCAGTTTAAAACACTTTAATAGATCTTCAGTTTAAAACACTTTAATAGAACTTCAGTTTAAAACACTTTAAGAGATCTTCAGTTTAAAACACTTTATAGATCTTCAGTTTAAAACACTTTAATAGATCTTCAGTTTAAAACACTTTATAGATCTTCAGTTTAAAACACTTTAATAGATCTTCAGTTTAAAACACTTTAATAGATCTTCAGTTTAAAACACTTTAATAGAACTTCAGTTTAAAACACTTTAATATATCTTCAGTTTAAAACACTTTAATAGATCTTCAGTTTAAAACACTTTATAGATCTTCAGTTTAAAACACTTTAATATATTGATTTAAAAAACTACCCGAACAGAATAAATGTATCACATGATACACACAGGGAGTAAAAACACTATTAACCTACAACACCCTAGATAAGAGGTAAAGTCCATCTAAAGTTTTTCCATGAAGCTACAATTAAAAACTTCAAATGTTTTCTATGGTAATCAATGGGGCGACAGAAAAATCAGTTAAACATATATCTTTGGGTTCAACAGAACAAAGAACTGTATACAGGTTTTGAGAAACTTTAAAAGCTAGTAATTCATAACAGCATGTTATTTTTGGAAGTATTCTGTGATATGTGAAGTATCCTGGAGTTCAGTTGTTTTCTGGTGATTAGAGAGTTGTATGCAGAAGGTTGTTGGTTTAAATCCCAGTGCCAGCAGACAACGAATGAAGTGTCCTTAGGAAAAACATGTCAGCCCTGTTTACTCTCAAGTGATAAATGTCCACTGCACAATTAATTAATGTAAACAATATAGGTGTACCTCACACGTCCTTAAAAGTGAAGCTGTGGGCCCTTTAATTGCCCCCTACTTGCAAGAGGCAATAAAGGTCATTAACCCTGTCCTCTCCCTGTAACTGAACGGGAATTACATGAAACTAAAAATCGAATTACAAGTCAAATGTTGAGATGCTTTCAGTCATTTTTAAAAGCAGCTTGGCCACAGGATACCTGTCAGGATCTTATTGATTAGACATGTATTTATTGGTACTTGCAACTAAATAAACGACATTCAACACAAAGTTTTATGCTTTGGATAATTGGATTACTTTAGAAAATTGACTATTGGTGATTCTTCATTAAGTGCACACTTCCAATTCTCAGCAAGCAGTTGATCATCCAGGTATTTCTGTATTCTCACCTACCGTTTTTGCATACGGAGGTTTCGAAAATATTACCCAAAACTCGTATTGATACTGTCTTAGTATGTGCTGGAAAAGTAATTGATTTTGGATGCCTAGAATATCTTCTTACTATATTCTACTCTTGTTGCCTGTATTCCCAACATCTTAAAAGCAGGATTTCTGATACTCTTGGATAATTTACCTCACCACATTAAGATAAGACACGCTCCTTACTGCTGATTTGCTACAAGATTGTTTGTGGACTCAACCCACTAAGTTTTTTTAATCATATTTTAAAATTCATAGACCCTGTCTTTAAGTGTTTTTAACATCTTCTCTGCTGTTGTCTCCTTCACTCAGGAAATGGTGCTAAAAAGAACTCTCAAAACAACTATCCAGGTCTCTGTTTTTAACAAATGCTCTGCTGCATGAACTTTCCATCATCTTTGTCTGTTTTTCTTTACTTAACTTACATCCCACTGGACATGTTCACTCTTTATAATATGGGGTATTGTGGTTGGTCAAACAACCATTTGCAGTTTCCTTCACTCTCTTACACTTGGAGCAGTGGAGCAAATGCATTTTTTGGCTTGTATTATTTCAATTTGCGCACCATTGTTTTTATCCACTAAGTAACCTTTTTCTTCTTGAGTATTGATTTTACAATTTGTTCAAGTCAGCATACTTTCCAGTCCATGCCTGTGTAAGAGCTTTTACTCCATTGTGGGTTTTCAGTGGAAAAGAGTTTCTCAAGTTTCAACAGTACCAAGTGTTGTTATTATTGATTTGTGTTGTCTTGTTTGATATATGTGTATCATCCCATTCCAGGAATCAAAGCAGAGGAATGGGGCACCTTCCTACACTGCAAAAACCAGGTATGAAGATGTTTTTTTCAGACACTTTTGCAGAAATCTACCCTCTTCTGAAGGAGGTCTATGGAACCACATAAACTCATGGTTTATGAGGTAATGTTAGCTGGTCTAGTAGACCCACTAGGTAAAGTACTGTCCAATAGTAAAGCCTTTTTCACATCATTACTTTCTTTGGTTCTAGGGTTTGAGTCAGTATTTGCATTATAAGTGCTAGTATGACATTGAAATTACATTTCTAAACATTTATTTTGTCATTATTTGTAATACTTCAGTGAGGGTTTTATCATGTAGTAGTGTGTGGAGACTTTACACACTATACTGTAGCTTTGCAGGGAGATGTCTCGAACCGTCTTGCAGACAATAACACATATCTTCTTGATTTTGTATTTTTTTCTCCCTTTTGATCATGTAATAATATATGAAGTAGATGATATCAGCAGATCTCTGCATGAAAGCACTGGATATTGTCATACAAAAATATCTCTATATTTTAACAAATAATACTAAAATTAATGTTTAGAAATGTCACCTCATATTTCTCATGACACACTACTTAAAAAACATTTATTGGGGTGAAAATGCTGACACACTGTACTGTAAGTAACATTGTAAAATACTTTTGTGTTAAAAAACTACTTGATTATTCACTTGCCATAAACAGCATATATGGTTATTGCTTTTTTTAGGTTTTATAAAAGAGTAAACTTACACAGTATGACATGTGGTGTTTTCATCTTTGCTTAGATTTTCACAGATTTCACTGAAATTCGGAAAGAGATTGAGGAGGAAACAGAGCGCAGTACAAATAATAAGGTACACATGTGAACAGGTGAAACAGCACTGTGGTTTCATAATGCCTTATTGATCTCATTTTATTCTTCTGTTTTTTTCTTTCTTAGGGCATTAGTCCAGAGCCCATTTACCTAAAGATCTATTCCCCTAATATTCTCAGTTTGACTTTGGTTGACTTGCCAGGAATAACAAAGGTAAATGCAAAGTTCATATTCATGCAGACAACTCTGATTTTGGGTAGTGGTGGGCATAGATACATTTTTTTTCATCTAGATTAATCTCACTGTAAACTTGGAATAATCTAGATTAATCTAGATTAAAATGGCTAATTTGAATTCTGTCGAAGGAATGCAGAATAAGTGTGCTACCTAAATAATGACCAAAAGTAAGTCATTACACAAGGTGCAAACAACCTCATGACACGTTCACACCACACGTGTGTAGTTTGACGTTAGAACATTTAAGTTCATTTGAGTGTACGATTTGCCTCATTTGCGCAGGGGGAGTGGCTTCTGTCAGGGGGAGGGGCTTCTGTCAGGTGAACTCATCAACTTATCAGAGGAAAAGTCCTTTTATTGTAAAATAAAGTAATTAAACTTAATGTGACAGCTTTATTTATATTCTCAATATGTGTATAGAGCTCAAATTGAGTTTTGAGAATTATTTCTTCACTAAATTTCTTCCAGTAAATGTCACTTTTATCCCTGTCTATGTTATGTCTATTTGCGTCCAACGCGCCGCTGGAAATCTCCTCGCGTCTATTAGCGTCTCTGCATTGACTTAACATGTAAATGACTCGAGCCTGACCCTCTATTCACGTCTGGTGTGAACGCAGCATTAAGTCTTGTCGAGGTTTCCATTGGGAAGTTTCTTGAAAATAAAATTTAAAATAAATTTCTTAAAACAGAATTGGAACAACTATAGGGTAATTATTAATGACAGAATTTTAACTATGGATGAACTTCTCTTTTATATCAGAGGTTGGACCTAATATCCTAAATCTAAATGGTCTAAAACGCTGTTTAACACCATGTTTATATGTACATTTCAGCGTAATTTTGCCGAGTTTTACTTAATACTACTAGCTTTTAGCGTTTCAACGGTTCTGTGCTTGCTGTTTCATTAATATGATATATTTATTTTAACATGTAATCAAAAATTTTGAATTTAACCTTGCTGATCAAACTTATTTTCCTCTAAATGTTTAAGTTGTAAAAAAATAAAGGAGAATGAGTAATTTAAGAATAAGTCGTTTTGGCAGGATTTAAGTGTAAATCGTATTTAAGCCCTATTAAAGTTCCTATAAGGTTGATGTATGGACGTTATTAACACTTGGAAGGGAAGTTGAGGGCGGGAGTTATTGACTGGCACCTTACACTTTTAAAATTGCCAATAACATTTGGATTATGTGATAGCATGGAGTGATGCCATTAAAACCATTGCTTTGTACCTGTTTACACTGTTATGTTTCATAAACCAACAATAAATAAATAAATAATCTGTGCGCTTACAGCAGTTACATAAAGCCAACCAATTACACCAGAGCTCTTGCCATCTTTCTGTGCAGTATTCGTTATAATTTAGGAGATATGTTGCATATTACAAAAAAATCTTCTGTATTGTTTTTAAACAGGTTCCAGTTGGTGACCAGCCCGAAGATATTGAGATTCAGGTGCAGAAAATGATTCTGTCCTACATCTCCAACCCCAACTCTATCATCCTCTGTGTGTCTCCAGCAAACTCCGACCTTGCCACGTCTGATGCCCTCAAACTGGCACGTGAGGTGGACCCAGATGGTGAGTAACATGCAGAGAATTATGAAAGTCTTACTTAGATTATTGAAGGCCAGTGTGGGAAGTGTCATATTTGTGTGTGGTCAGGTCGTAGAACTCTGCTGGTTGTGAGTAAGCTTGATTTAATGGACGCGGGGACCGATGCCCTAGAGGTTCTGTTGGGACGGGTCATTCCGGTCAGACTGGGCATCATCGGTGTGGTAAACAGGTCAGTTACTTTTTATTCTTATTAAAAATGGACACAATTTTAATTTATATCCATTTGGCATAATTATGTGTAGAATTTTTGGTTTGCTGGTAATCTATAGTTTGAACCGGTCCATTTTCCTTTCCACACTAAGCAAGATTAAAAAAATGATTGATCCAGTGTAGTGTGGAGGACTGGTCCAAAGACCTGAACCCAGCTGAAAGCCCCTAAATCAAACCAAAGCCCACTTTTGCGGACTAAAACCAATTTAAATGGCTCTTTCAAAACACAAGGTAAATGTTGGTAAAGGCCGATCACAATGAATTACAGAAACATTAGTCCTTAAGAAATTTGTCAGTTTGTTTAATCGGACAGGGGGAAAAATCAAAACAACAAATTTTAAAAACAAACCTCAAATAAAGATACATAAAATAGAACCAAACAAATGAAGACAAAAGAACTCATGTATCAGGTAGGATACCTAAGGAGAAAAAACACAACCCTGACTACACCTGTTCTCCAGGAATGATCTGACCTGGCTCTTGAATAAAGAAAAACTGGGGATTCTTCCGGGCCTCTGCTTCCCTCGCTAGTCTTTCTAAATAATCAAAAAGTGACTCCTTCATAGCCCGCCAAGGAGAACAAAGTGTACCCGGGGGAGAGCGAGAGAGACCAAGTGAGAGAGACCACCATTAGGGCGTGAACCCCAATATATATATGACATCATCGATGACGTCACAGACTCAACAGAATGGAACCTCCTCTCCACATAGCCTGAACAAATTCAAAACAAATATATTAATCAAACAAAGAAACAAACACATAACACCCACCAACCAAAAAGATCACTAAAAACAGCAAAAATAAGCAGACCCTGACCCCGGTTTACCCTCGTTTGCTTTGCAGTGTTAGTACCTCACTGTGCAGTACTTTTACGTTTTTTTTCCTACTACGGTAGTGAGTGGTGCCCCAGAATTCTCAGTTGCTAACATTCCAAATATATTTTTCTTCCAAATATCTTATTGAACTGAATGAAAACATTTGAAAAAGTAAATGCCTGCCCTGAAAAAAACACTTGACTTACTTATAAAAGAAGCTTTGGAATTATTGATAACTGGACAAGTTATCTGTTTCCAACATGTGAGGAGACCTCAGATGAAAAATTCAAGCAAGTTATACGTAATACATGCTCATAACTTTTTAAAACACGGCCTCCCATGACCCTTTAGAGGACTCTGAGGATTCAAAGGGGATGTTAAGAATGAATGGATAAATAAAGGTTATCGTTGTAATTCTTTTATTCCAGCGCTGTACAGAAGTTCAGTTCCAAAGTTTTTCTTTTCCAGAGTGTAATTCCCTTTAGATGAGTTCTGCATCATAACCGCCAGTGACACTGACCGTTACAGTCCTGCTGTTATACTCCACTGTCCTCCCTTTTATGCACAAGCACCCAGAGCCGTCAAGTCTGTCTTCCTTTATCATCTAACAGTGATCAGTGTTTCAGATAAAAAAATATGTACATTTGAGGATGTCTGTTGCATTTTTCTTTTCTAGATTTTAGTAAACATAATCAGATAAGGCCGCAGAAAACGTCTCTCCAATATTAGCTGTACTTTCTGAGGATACACATCAAGCAATTTGAAGATTTTACTTTGAGATCTTTTACAGAAACCACAACATTTTAGACTTATTTTCAGCAATATGTCAGACAGCTATTTTTGTTTTGTTAGTGGTTGTTTGCTTAATCATGTTGAGTCAGCAAACTATTTGTACCTAAAGTGATACCGCTTTAAAAAGCATAAGTGCAGTAACTCTGCAGACTGAGAAAAGTCCTTTGAGAGCAAGGATTTTAGGATTTAAAAATGTTTAGTCTACAACAATAAGTTGGTGTACATCCAGTTTTTTAATAATATGAATTTTAACATTATTTTACTTTTCTACTTATTATCAAATGATTATTTGTTTCGAATCCCTCCTTTACCGTGTTTTGCATTATTTGTGGTCTGAAAAATACAAAACAACTCTTCTGTTATTTTAACCTGTTCTCCAGTGTCATTGTCTGGAAATAAAAGCAAAGAGAAACACTAATTTTGCTCTAATTTTGGGAGAAATATTGTTAAAACTGCACAGATATGCATAAAAAATGGTCTCTTATTTTTCTGCCGTATACCTTAAACCTTAAGCCTACTTTAGATACAGGAGATGCTTACTGGTTAGTTGATAATATAATGAATATAACACCTACATTAATTGAGCAGTATTTAAGGTGTCAGATTATCATAAACTCATGAGATTGAGCATTTTTAATATAAGCCAATAAGTAATTATCAACTTCAAATCATTATTATTATTTTACAGTCTATTAAGTTCAGAGAAATCAGAACATGTCTAAAGACATCCTAGGTAGTAATGGGTTTTATCCAGTAGTTGGCACTATATGAACAGTTTTCCAGTATTATACCCTAGAAATTGTTTGTGTTTATCAAAATTGTACAACTTTTTGCCCAGAACATGTCCTCTTTATTTTACATGACTTCCCTTCCAATCATTTTTAGTATTTTGAAACTTTTCATAATCTAATGAATTCCAAATGTATAAAAATTTTGAAAATACCTTTGATTTTTATAACAATACATTGTGATTCATATGTTTTTTATTTAATCAGGAGCCAACATGATTTGAACACTCAAAAGAGCCTCACTGACTCCTGTAAAGATGAGCAGGCGTTCCTGCAGCGTCATTACCCATCGCTTGTCTCTCGCTGCGGATCACGCTACCTGGCTCGCACCCTGAGCCGACTTCTCATGCATCACATCAGGGACTGTCTTCCAGAGCTGAAGACACGTGTTACGGTGCTGACCACCCAATACCAGTCCCGACTCAACAGCTACGGGCAGCCTGTGGAAGACCACAGTGCCACCCTGCTTCAGATAGTCACCAAGTTTGCTGCAGACTACTGCAACACTATCGAAGGCACAGCCAGACACATTCAGACGTCTGAACTGTGAGTATATTCAGTCATTAGATAGATGATTTTATTCTTAACAGTTTAAAATTGAGGAGCATCAGAACACAAGCTTTTATAGTAAAGTCATCTTTCAGAAAATAAAACGAGATGTTTTGAAAAATATGGTTAAAGGAAACCATTGGTCCCCATTGACTTACTTTGGTTTGTGACTGAACAGTATTCTTTAATATATCTTCTTTTGTGTTTTGTAGCAGAAAGACAGTCATAAAGGTTTAAAATAAAAAGAGGATTAGTTGATGTTGGCAACATTTTTGGCTGAAATGCAGTTTTGGGCTGAAAATCCTTTATATAAAAGCTAGAATGCTCTTTTTTCATTTTAATGTCAGAAATTCTAATAATTTTTTGTCATTCAAAATGTTATGATTCAGTGTTCAGTCATTTTTGGAGCCCTGCTGTAAATGAATTTTAACCATCATTTATTACATTTACATTTATTCATTTGGCAGAAAATTATATCCAAAGCGACTTAAAAGTACTATACAGTTGCCAATTATCACAGCAGCTATAATGAAGGTTGCTTAGAGTCTTGCTTAAAGGCACTTCATTCATTGTCTGCTGCCACGACTGGCCCTCATTACAATAGCTTAACATATGATTTCAGAAATAACACCATTATTATTTTATCACGAATACAATAGGTTCTTACAGTACATCACGTACAGTATAAATCAGTCAGGTACAAGGCATTGAAGCAAGTGCGTCACTCGGAACACACAGATCTGCTTTTTGCATTTCACTCATGGTTTTAAAAGCTCTGCAACCTGCAATTCTGTTTTTATTTCATGGTGTAAACTAGTCCTCACTGTTGTGTGATGAATGTTACCTACTGGATGAAGTGAAAGCGCTGGTCTATTATGTGTAATTTATGGGGAAAAATCTGAGTGTGCTTTTGAGAATGCTTGTGCTAGTTTTAAATACAGTGTGTCTTTTTGATGGTTTGTAAAAGAGCTGCGATTCAGAGAACTGCTCGATTTGCATTTGACACATTTTCATTACCTCCCTTGTGTTGTGCTGCAACTTTTCCAGCCATCAAAAGCTTCTCAGACTGGCATTTTCACACCAGAGCTCATGATGGATATCAAGCGCACCGTGTTTACTATGTCTGGCTCGGCTGAAAAAGACAGCCAGATAATCCCCATATCTGTCCAATTCCATATTTACAGTTAACGCACCACTACCAAAATCCTGTTCATCTCTTATATCTGGCTAGTTGTACGCAGCTATTGATTAACTAAGTGCTACATATTGAGCTTTTCCATGCGGATGGCTCGGAATGGGATTTTGGTGTGAACTTTAGCGTGTGTGTGTGTGTGTGTGTGTGTGTGTGTGTGTCTGTGTGTGTGTGTGTGTGTGTGTGTGTGTGTGTGTGTCTTTGCATGTGCAGGTGTGGAGGAGCTCGTATCTGTTACATATTCCATGAGACGTTCGGAAGAACCCTGCAGTCAATCGATCCATTGGGTGGACTTACTGATCTAGACATTCTCACGGCCATCCGCAACGCTACGGTATTGCTTAAAGCAATAGTTTACCCAAAAGTCACAATATTGTCATTTGCTCATCCTCCAGTTGATAGATCTCTTTGTTGTGCTAAACACAAATGAAGATATTTTAATGAAAGTTTAGTTGTTTTATACAAGTTTAATACACAGATGGAAGAACTGCTTTGTTTATGTACGCAGGGTCCTCGACCGGCTCTGTTTGTTCCTGAGGTGAGTTTTGAGCTGCTGGTGAAGAAGCAGATGAAGAGATTGGAAGAGCCCAGTATGCGTTGTGTGGAGCTCGTCCATGAAGAACTGCAGAGGATCATTCAGCACTGCTCGGCCTACAGCACACAGGTGAACTGTAAATGGCAGTGTATTGCATTACCAAACATAACTATAGACTGTTTTTTTATTTCACTCGATAAGGCGACATACAGGCGTCTCTATATTTGATGATACATTTTACATTTCAAGTCAAGCTTGAAATGTAAAATGATGGTGATGTAGATGGTGATGTAGATGGTGATGTAGATGGTGATGGTGATGTAGATGGTGATGTAGATGGTGATGGTGATGTAGATGGTGATGTAGATGGTGATGTAGATGGTGATGGTGATGTAGATGGTGATGTAGATGGTGATGTAGATGGTGATGGTGATGTAGATGGTGATGGTGATGTAGATGGTGATGTAATTGTATTGTGGTTCACCTGCAAGAGTAGATAATGGAATTGAAAGGTATTAAATAAAATATGAAATATTTCATGAAATGAAAATAATAAATATGAAATACATGCATGTCCACATTACTTATTTAAAAAATACAGGCAATTACAGAAGTAAATACATGTTCATAATTTAAAGTACCTTAACTTTCATTCTCTAATGATGTCAAGATTTGTTGGTTTAGTATGATGTCTGATAACAATTACTTTGTGCCAAGGATTACATTTGATGGATGTAAGTATAAATACTAAAAAAAGAGCCAGGCTCTTGTGTGCTGAATTTCAATCTGAAATTACATAAAATCCTCATGCAGTCAAATTCATGGCACACACTGTAGTGACGTAAAGTGACGTGAGGCCAAGTGTGGTGTGCTCTGCATTTAACCCATAACAGTGTGCACGCACGCACGGAAGCACGCACGCACGCAAACGCAAACACACACACACACACACACACACACACACACACACACACACACACACACACACACACACACACACACACACACACACACACACACACACACACCATATGTCAGGAATTCTTCATCATCTCTAAACACTCCTGTATTCAACATTTTTGTTCATTTTTCCTGTGGCATGATATGTTGTAATGAAAGCAAAGCTGTGGGTGCAGAGTCAGTAAGTTTTTAAAATGTAGATTTCCTATTATGAGAAAATTTGATGAGAATGTCGTGCAATGATTTATTCTACATTTGATATTATGGTAGACACTTCTAGATGTAGTGGTCGAGCGCTCCATTGTCCTGTTTGAATAGATCCAGTGAAATAAATTGGCTACACCGCAGCTGGTGTTCGTGTGAATTCAGCTCCACAACATTATAAAAATACCACCCTTTTGGAAGAATTTAACTCAATTTAACTTTACTTCGCTTTTTAAAATACTTGATCAGGGATTGTAGAAAACTGTATTAACACTAAAATAAATATGTGTTTCCAATATAAAGAGCAAAAAAATGTTCGAAACTGCATACATTTAATCTTGATTATATTACACAAAATAATATTTGGCTGGTAGAAAAGAGTGGATCAACTATATATCTTAAAAAAATTCTCTCTTTTAAACCTTTTAGTTTGGATAAATATATGTTGATATAGCATATAAAAATGGCTGTGCTGAAATATTTCAGGAAATATCGTCCCTCTGGCATGGTTCTATGAGTTAGGTATTCGAAAACAAATCACGAAGTTATCGACTTGGCAGAAGCAGATAAGAAGTTGATGACATCATTGTTCTGTGTGTCTTCACTTCAGTAATGTGGCAGTGGTTTGGCTTTTTTCGCAGTCACATGTCAACTTATGTAAACATTGTCTCTCAGTAGTTTGAATGTCATGGGGGAATACAACAAATCTCTTCAATCTTCTTAAAATGAAAGGTTCAAAAGAACATAACGATAGTTCTTTGCTTGGAAAGGTTCACTCTCCTGAATTTGCATGTCACAACCAACTCAAACATAACAGGCTCTCACTGACCGAATCATACGAACAGTCAAAAATATGACAGATCCAACAAAAGATGCAAAGAAGCTATTTAGCTAAAGATATGGTCCTGTTTTAAACTGCGGAGAATGGGCTTTGTACCGCTGATGCAAAGTGCGATTCTGAATGTGGATTGAGATTCTTTGTTTAAAGATCTTCATAAGCATTGGTAAGAGGTTTTGCTTAAGGACACTTCAGTCATTGTCTGCTGACAACGAGATTCAAACCAACAACCTTTTGCTTATAAGTCCAACTCTCTAATCACCAGACTACAACTAACTATCTCTTCTTACCTGCTGCATACACTGTGTACATTTTATGTTATATGTGGACCAGGTTTGTTTCAGATTTACTTTATTTCGTACATAATTTTTATGTCAAGCATGACCTGAAGGTGAAGCGAGGAACAGTGATGCTTAATGTTGCAACAGTTGATTGAATATTATACAGATACAGAGCTGTGAGAAGTCTTTCACATGGACAGTGTAAATAAGAGTGTAAATAATCCTGGACTAACCTACAGTATGTTTGTGTGTTTGTGTATGTCTGAAGGAGCTTTTACGTTTCCCCAAACTGCATGACTCAATCGTGGAGGTGGTGACCACCTTGCTCAGAAAACGCCTACCAATTACCAATGAAATGGTGAGAGCAGTGATGCATTTCTTTCTTTATTTGTGATATTTAATCTGGGTTTTGATTAAAATATATTTTTTCCCAATTAAGTTTTTTAAAATGAAAAGAACACAAAGAAAAAATGTTTGCACTGTTTATTTGCATTGGTGTGTATACTACATCTATATTTGTGTCAGAAAAAAATCCAAAAATAAACACTAAGATCTCATGGCCCTGCTTAGGTTTAATTTGGGTTTGGCTGGTTGTGCACCATCATTATATGCATTTATTTAAACAGACTTTATATTGTTGTGGGGGAAAAAAACAGAGACCACTCTAAATTTATTTCAATGCCTTTTCTTTTGTCTATATCATGTTCAGGATGGGATAAGCCGTATTTTCTGAACAACTTTTACATCCTTGCCGTCTTTTAAATTGCTGTTGGGTTACTTTGTCTTTCCTAAGATTTTAAAATTCAACAGACACTGGACTAAAATCGCCACAATACATGTAGAAATGCAGATTGATTTTATTTTTCTCCATGACATAAATCAAAAAAAGTCTACTGTTCTAGGTTCATAATCTGGTTGCGATTGAGTTGGCCTATATAAACACCAAACATCCAGATTTCACAGATGCTGCCCAGGTGTCTGCCACTGTCAACAGCCAGCAGGTATCTCTCTCTTTCTTTCTCTCTCTCTCTCTCTCTCTCTCTCTCTCTCTCTCTCTCTCTCTCTCTCTCTCTCTCTCTCTCTCTCTCTCTCTCTCTCTCTCTCTCTCTCTCTCTCTCTCTCTCTCTCTCTCTCCGGTCTCTCTCTCTCTCTCTCTCTCTCTCTCTCTCTCTGGTCTCTCTCTCTCTCTCTCTCTCTCTGGTCTCTCTCTCTCTCTCTCTGCTCTCTCTCTCTCTCTCTCTCTCTCTCTCTCTCTCTCTCTCTCTCCACATAGGTTCAGTATTTTTCTTGCGCTAATGATCTCTTCTTACACTTCTTACAGGCGGAGACTGGGGAAGCAGGGAAGCGTTGGAAGAATGAACAAATTCAGGATGAAATAGGCCATGTGCCTGGGTTTGGGAGCCCGACCAAATCTGTTAACCTGTTGGACACGGTAACTTTTCATCACCACAAATGCATAACACTTGACTAAAAAAGACCATGAAAGACCAAATGGCTTTTGAATGCGTTTCTCTAGGCTGTACCAGTATCCCGAAAATTGAGCGCCCGTGAGAAGAGGGATTGTGAGGTCATTCAGCGACTTATCAAGTGCTACTTCCTGATTGTGCGAAAGAGCATTCAGGACAGGTGAGTCTCATGATGGTGTTTTGTGAGAGCCAGATAAACAAATGGCATCTGAGCCATTTTGCAGTTGACCTTTTTTCCTGCTGTATCTAGTGTGCCAAAGACTGTGATGCATTTCCTGGTGAATTATGTGAAAGAGCATTTGCAGAGTGAGCTGGTTGGACAACTCTACAAACAGCCACTGCTCCAGGAACTCCTCATTGAGTCTCAAGAAACCGCTCAGCAGCGCATCGAGGTCGCACAGATGCTGGAGGTATGTTTAGCACAAGGACTTTTTCACGTGATCACAATCCTGTTGTTGAAAATAGTTAATTATGTATTTTCACGTATGTTGACCATTCAACCCTGTAACTGAAGTTATTATTACATTTCTTTCCAAATTCAGTTAAATATTTCCAAAATTCATTTTTCTGTATTATTTGTTTCACATTTTTGATTAAAAATTTTTTTTTTTTAGTAGTTTTCAACACTACAGAAAAAGTCCATACAAATAATCCATAATGTACATATATGTTAATATGCATTAGTATCTTTCATCATCTGTTTTCTCTTTTGCTGTTTTAAGTTTGTTTACTATCAGTTTTTCTGTGGGTGTGTCATAGTTAACTAGACTTTTATTTTGCTCACAGCAAACTAGACATGAAACCGCACTGCTCATTCACTCAGAGACACAAAGAACAAGCAGATCGTATATTAAGACCTTAAATGACTAACTATTGACTGTATTCATAGCTTCATTTGGATTCAGCACAACTTTCCTTTTTAAAATATACTAAACTTGCCTGGTTGCATGTCATTTTGCGTTGTACAGCAAATTCTGTTTTTATGCCTGAGTTTCGAAATTCTTTCAGTGATTTTGCATCATAGGGCCTTTGATAATGAAAAATAAAACAGCTAAAAATGAAAGATTTTATAACATCATACAGTAACTTCAAGATTGACAACCAAAAATTTCTTTTGGCTTTTCAAGCATTATTCATGATCTAAAATAAATAGGTATTTAGTGTAGCAGGATTGTGTTATTGTGCCAATGTCGTTTTTCATATTCTGTCTTTTTAGGCACTCAAGAAAGCCAGCAACATTATCTCAGAGATCCGAGAGACTCAACTTTGGTAGCCAACCATTCTCATGAACACGTCTAGAAAAGTGTTTACATGTCTGTGTAAGTGTATAGGTTACAGCTTAAATACATTATATATCATACTGTGTAAAAACTTTCAATGCCTCTGCCAACAAGAATGTTGTGTACAGTTTTTCAAATCTTTATTTCTATACACACCAAATCCCCAAATCATGTATTTGACAGTACTCTGCTTGTGTGTTTCTACACTATAGGGAAAATTGTAAGCATTGTTCAGGTTTAAGATATTTTCTTTATTTAAAGCTGCAATTGTAATCCTTTTTCCTGTTTAATTGTTAATGATATCTAATATCTTACCTTACACGATTACAGTTATATCATTTATAAGATGATTTACTATTGGGTTGGATTTGATGAAAATTCTCACAAGTTGTGAAAGAGAGGTAACTGTTATATATTGCAGCTCTAACGCTGAGGGATGCTGTTTTTATGCTTTAATGCTCTTTTTAGTCCAAGAGAAGTTTTATAGCACATCTTTAATTTTATTCATGCAATCTCATAATTTTAGCTCTCAAATCATTCTTGCACATACCTATTTAAACAAGTAATTGTTCAATTACTTATGACTGTTTAATAATATTAATAAATGCATTAGCTAACTGGAGCTAACAATGAGTAATATGTTAGTTAATTCCCATGCAAAGTTAACTGTGCATTAACAAATATGTTAAGCAGAAATGTAAGATGAATAAATTCTGGATTTCAATTGTTAGTTTATTTTAGCTAATGAATTTATCAATGTAAGCTATAAATCCAACCTAATTGTAAATTGATAACCATTTTCTTTGTTTATAATAACTAAAAATTATACAAATATGTTTTTCAGGTCAGCCATAAATGTAATTTGTAGAATATTTTCTTATGTATTAGTCTTGGTCATAATGTTGAAATATGTTGCATGGCCAATATGGGCTGAAAACTAATATTTGATAATGTGAGTGAGTTAAACACATATGAATGAATTCCTTTGTAATGTTACATTTAGGATCATTAATGAAACAGCCTGCGATGTCTAGACATGGTGCAAATAAATGTAGATGCAGTGTAAAGAGCTGTAGAACAAAGAGACTTTATGCATAGATGTGCTCTAAAAAGCTCAGAGGTGCTCAAGACTTGACTGTCATGTTATATTTATGCTTGAATGAATATTTATTGTTAGATTGAATATGCCAGTGTCAAAGAAGGTCACTTGAGCAACAAAAAAAAGAAATGTTTCATATGAATCGTTGCTTAAAGCCTTGAACATGTCGAAAAAATACCTTGTTATAAATGTCATAAAATAAAAAAGGTACACAAATTGTGTATCAAAGTGGTTTGTGGAGCTGTAAACTATTTGTTTGATGTTCTGCTTGAATTGCCAGTTATGACCAATATTGAACCATTTGTGGAGGTTTGTGTGGGGGATGGACTTTAGTTTTATTTGACTTCAGGGTTTTGCATTGTTTTCATGTTTATACATGGGGTTGAGCAGAAGGCGCAGAGGTGATTCTTTGCTTATTAAGGTTTATTAAATCTAGATGGACATAGGCGTCAGTTTTATTGCTGTTTGTCTCTAGTCGCTGAGCTAATGTAAAATCAACTGTGCAGGATTGTTAGTTTTGTCAATCATATTATCAATTCATAACTGAGAAGATAAAACTGATCAAGATGAAATTGTCAATGTGTGAGTTAAACTCATTTAGGATGCTGAAATGACATGGTTTTTCAATAGATCATTATTGTATTCCTGCGTGGTATTTGCCAACTCTCACCGAAAACAAATGACTTCTGAAAATGCTTGTCACTGTAAATAGTCAGTTTAAAGAGAGAGGATGTATTGCTCGGTCCTATGTCATGTTATGCTTCATTTATAGATCCATGAACAATAAAAAAATAAGAGGATTGAGTAAAAATATTATAAACCTGTTCATCTAGGTTAATGTCTGATCAACATAAACTTCTGTCATGCTTCATATTTTCAAATATTTCTGCAGGTGTCTGTGATGCATGGGAGTATGCTTTTTACAACCATTGTGCATTAATTTTATTCTTATGACGTTTTCACATTTGGACTAGGGATATTAATCTTGTGATGATTGATTTTGATATAGAGTTCTGGCTACATGACTATACATTTGTAACTGCTGTGGATGAACTTGACTGGCCTGCACAGAAACCTGACATCAACCCGAATTAGAGCTGAGACTGAGAGCCAGGCCTTATCATCCAACATCAGTGTGGGACCTCACAAATGCGCACCTGGAAGAAAAATTCCCGTAAACACACACCTAAACCTTGTGAACAACCCTCCCAAAAGAGTTGAAGTTGTTATAGCTGCAAAGGGTGGACCGACATCATATTAAACCCTATTGACTAGGAATAGAATGTGACTTAAGTTCATATGCGAGTCACTTCAGGTGAGCCAATACTTTTGGCAATATAGTGTATGTCTCAAGTGCTTAAAAGTGGCATCTGGTCATATATGTGAACTTGATAGATTAATATGCAAGTTAGTCAAGTCACCTTTATTTATAAAGCTCTTTAATCTAAATACATTGTTTCAAAGCATTGACAGTATTGTTCCATAATGTGACTGCAAAAAAACAACTTACCTTATAAAGATAAATATCTCTTATGCTATTTTTTACAATGATGCAATATTAACCAATAAAAATGTATTTTAAACAGTTTTTGCTGTCACACCAAAGGACACATGTCCGATTTATACTTTTATTTTACAGTAATAGTGTTACTGTTTTATTTCATTATTCCAGAATTTAGAGGGTGAAATTGGCTTCATTGCAAAAGACCAAATAGTGATAGAAATTTATATATAACCATTTAATCACTCATTTGGCCTTCCTGTGAAAATGCCTGCCGTTATTGTTTTACTTGGTAATGTACTATTCACTGTTGAAAAGACCATTTTAATAAAATAGAAACATTTTTCAGCTTTCCAGTTATTGAAGGCTAGAACAGATGATCAATATTTTGCAGATCTTCTGTTACTCATCATGTTATACAGGCACAGCAAATAACAGCTTTTTTATATCACTGCTGAAGAAAATGTCATTTCTATACTTAAATAATCATAAATTGTATCAGATGCTTTTCACTCGAGCGCCAATTGATAAAAGATATTCAAAGTGAAATAATATTTTTCTAAAGACAAAACACAAGATGTTGCTCAGAGAGCAGAGAGAGAGAGAGAGAGAGTAGGCGACGAGGAGAGCCTTGAACTTGTTCCAAACCAGTGTAACTTGATGAAGAGTTGTGTAACATGCATTATTTTCCGTTCTTTGAATACCACTCTTGCCACTGCATTCTGTGCTGACAACATGATCTGTGAAGTTTAGTTGATTGTTGATTATTACTCCCAAATATCTGGCTATTATGGAGGGCACAATGGTAAATAATCCTAGTTGAATGGAGAGGTCGTGACGGGGCTTTGGATTCTATTGGCCGGAATGTCAAGAAGTTCAGCTGTCGGTGGTGGTCCTTCATCCATAGCTAAATGTCACTTACGCATAATGAGACACGTGCTGGAACTGTTTGATGGCCCGAATGGTGCAGCTGTATGACGTCTGGTTAACTGTGATAGGACGAACCATGCTTCCAAATGACAGATCCTAATGTCACACCATTTCTATTCACCACAAGGGCAGGTATCTAGTGTCCGTCACGTCAATGATTTCTTAAAAACAATATCTATGTCTCACGTATGTCTCACAAGTTTAATAAATGCTATGCAGGACTTGTCTGGAAAGACAGAAGCAATTCATGACATCTGAATTACACGCCATTGGTTTCCTAAGGCTGTTATGGAGTAGTACTTGCGACACACCAAGCAAATATGCTCTAAACTGTCATGAACTATGATAAAGGAACTAATGGAGGGAGGGAACGTGACTCGCACTGTAGATGAATAACATATGCCAGTTATTTAGGACAAGCTGTACTGCACTGTTACAAGCAGCTGTAATAATTGAACCATGTTGGATTTGTAGAAGGTTAAAGTTCTCAAATCACAATATAATTGATTTATAACGTTTGATCATTAGATCACTTAGTTCTGTGTCAATAAACAGTTGTGTGAATATATAGCTTTGGTATGCTCGCCTCTTAATGTGTTGAAACTGTATCATTTACGTGAATGACTTTTTTTATTTGCTTGTGAATTACTTTCAAATAAGTATTTGATGACTTGAGTCAAAAATATACATTTGGTAGAGAAGCCCTGGTGAGGGAAATTCTTGGGAGCTTGCTCCAGAAAAAATGCAGAACAGTTAACATGTAACATGTAACATATAGTACAGACTTCAACATAAGACAGTGTGCAATATGCACATACATATAATCAGTACACACAGTGTACTATAGACAAACACAGTAGAAACACAGTGTGTACATACATACATTAAGCATTAAACATTACACACTAGACACAGAGTGTGCACGTTCTGCATAATGTAAACAAGATGTGCATAAAAATATGCTAATGTGCAGCAGAATGAACGTAATCTGAATTCAGTAAAGAAGTTGTGCTTTGGATGATGTACAGTGGTAATTGGTAGACTGTTGTATAAAGTGCAGTGTGCATGTATAGTCCAGTGTTACAGTGTTAGAGTTAAAGTGCAGTGTGTGGCATGTCGTTTATTGGAGTGTTCTGCTGGTGTATCAGTTCTGATTGTTCATGAGTCTGAGGGAAAAAGCTATCCCTCAGTCGACTCCGGAGATGTCTTCCTGAGGGCAGCATAGAGAGCAGTCTGTGAGACGGGTGACTGGAGTTCCTGATGATCTTTTGGGATTTCCTTATGCACCACTTGGTGTAGATGTCCTGGAGGGAGGGAAGCTCACCTCCAACGATGTGGCTGGCAGTTAACACGACCTTTTTCAGAGCTTTTTCCAAACCAGGCAGTGATGCAGCTCGTCAGGATGCTCTCTATTGTGCAGGTGTAGAAGGTTCTGAGGATGCTGGGGCTCATGCCAAACTTCCTCAGCCTTCTCAGGAAGAAGAGACGCTGTTGTGCCTTCTGCACTGCATCGGTGTGCATGGACCAGGTGAGATCCTCGCTGATGTTGACGCCGAGGAACTTGAAACTGCTCACCCGCTCCACAGGTGTCTCGCCGATAGTGATGGGTCTGTGTTCTCCGCTCTGTCTCCTGAAGTCTACCACCAGCTCCTTGGTCTTGTCAGTGTTTAGTGAGAGGTGGTTCTCCTGACACCATTTAGTCAGGGTGCTCACCTCCTCTCGGTAGGCCATCTCATTGTTGTCAGTGATCAGGCCTATCTAGTGTCATCTTTGGAGTGATTACTGCAATATGCAAATTGTAGAGGGTCCAATGAGGCGAGCAGGACAGAGCAGATGTAATCTCTCATGAGTCTCTCAAAACACTTACTGAAGATGGGTGTGTGAGCAACAAGCCTCCAGTCATTTAAGCATGTGGTTTTGCTTTTCTTAGGTATGGGCACTATGGTAGATGTATGTAGGAACCACAGACAGACAGAGGGAGAGATTGAAAATGTCTGTAAAAACACCAGCTAATTGGTATGCGCATGCTCGGAACATACGGCCTGGTATGCCATCGGGACCCACAGCTTTAAAGATATTTACCCGTCTGAAGGATCAGGTTACATCCTCGAACGAGACAGAGAGTGCGGTCACATCTTCTTCAGAAGCAGTGGGAACTCTCTCTGTTTGGGCGGTGTTGTGAGCCTCGAAACGAGCATAAAACTTATTAAGCTCACCCGGTAGAGAGACAGCAATGTTCAAAGTAGCGGGTTTATTCCCTTAAAAGTCTGTTATTGTCATGATTCTGCCTATCTTGGTCATGTTTTTCCTGATTTTGGCAGAATCATGGCAGACCTGTGTTCTGTGTGAGTGTCACATGGCATTGTTTCGTTATGACATGCCATGTGATCTCTTGTCCCCGCCCCTTTGTTATCCTGTCTATCTTCCCGTCATTGTTTCATTCCCCACATCTGCCCCGTGTCGTTATCCCTTGTTATGTTTGCCCTTTTTAAAGCCCTTGTGTTTTCTGTCCTGTGCTGGGTCTTTACCTACCTGTCTGGTCTGTCGTGAAGTTTTTGCGAAGTTAAGTTCCTTTTGATCTTGTTTACCCCCTTCAGGGATTTTTTATGTATTTTTTGTATAAATAAACTTTTTGTTAAGAGATGTCTGCAATTGGGTTCTGTCATCACAAACCTCGTGACAGTTATGTTAGTGATGCCCTGCCACATACTTCTTGCATCGTTGGTGTTGAATTGTTCTTCCACTTTGTCTCTGTATTGTCTTTTTGTGTTGATTGGAATCAAACTTTTAATTTTGATGGTTAAGTTAAATAAAATCCAGTCCAAGCAGATAAGCACATCAAGATGTTCTAGCTGATCTTCTGAAAAAAGGCAATTACAAACCAGATTCCAAAAAAGTTGGCACACCTTACGAATTGTGAAAATAAAACGGAATACATTTGATTTACAAACCTAATAAACTTATATTTAAATCACAATAGAATATAGATAACAAATAATAAAATGTTGAAAGTGGGACATTTTGAAATATCATGCCAAATATTGGCTAATTTTGAATTTCATGAGAGCTACACATTTCAAAAAAAGGTTTGCACAGGTAGCAATTAGAAGCCGTAAAAGTTAAATGTATATATCAGGAACAGCTGGAGGACCAATTTGCAACATATCAGGTCACGCATGATTGGGTATAAAAAGAGTCCTAGAGTAGCAGTGTCTCTCAGAAGTCAAGATGGGAAGAGGATCAACAATTCCCCTGAACGATGCGGGGAAATATAGTGGAGCAATATCAGAAAGGAGTTTCTCAGAGAAAAATTCCAAAGAGTTTGAAGTTATCATCATCTACAGTGCACAATATTATCCAAATATTCAGTCTCTGTGTGTAAGGGTCAAGGCCAGAAAACCATCCTGATGCCCGTGATCTTCAGGCCCTTAGACGCCACTACATCACATATAAGAATAATACTATTATGGAAATCACAACATGGGCTCATGAATACTTCCAGAAAACATTGTCTGTGAATACAATCCACTGTGCCATACGCCTGTGCCGGTTTAATCTCTACGGGTCAAATAAAAAGCCATACCTAAACATGATCCAGAAGTGCAGGCGTTTTCTTTTTTCTTTGGGCCAAGGCTCATTTAAAATGGACTGTGGCAAAGTGGGAAACTGTTCTGTGGTCAGACGAATCAATATTTGCAGATGCCATCCAGACTAAAGAGGACAAGGACAACCCAAGTTGTTATCAGCTCTCAGTTCAGAAGCCTGCTTCACTGATGGTATAGAGTTTCATGAGAGCATGTAGTATGGGCAGCTTACACATCTGGAAAGGCACCAACAATACTGAAAGGTAAATCCAAGTTCTAGAACAACATATGCTCCTATCCAGACGTCGTCTCTTTCAGGGAAAACCTTTCATTCTCCAACATGAACGTGCCAGACCACACACTGCATCAATTACAACATCATGTCTGTGTAGAAGGATCTGGGTACTGAGATGGCCATCCTGCAGTCCAGGTCTTTAACCCATAGAAATTATTTTGGCTCATCATAAAGAGTAAGACCGAAGACCTAAAACAGTTGAGCAACTAGAAGCCTGTATTAGACAAGAACGGGACAACATTCCTGTTCCTAAATTTGACCAACTTGTCTCCTCAGTCCCCAGACGCCTGGAGACTGTTATAAAAAAATGAGGGGATTCTACACAGCGGTAAAAACGGCCTTGTCCCAACTTTTTTGAGATGTGTTGATGTCATGAAATCAAAAATCTACTTATTTTCCCCTTAAAATTATAAATTTTCTCAGTTTAAACATTTAATATGTCATCTATGTTGTTTTCTGAATAAAAGATTGCATTTTTAAACTTCCACATTGTTATATTCTATTTCTATTGTAAATATGTACTTTGTCCCAATTTTTTCGGAATCGGGTTTGTATAAATGCAAGTCTATTGATTCGGCTAACATTTGATCCAGACTGCTGGTAATTTGCCTGTTCTGTCTTGTGACAGTAAGGTCATCTATGGGTCTGTTTCAAATTACCTTCATCTATCAGCTTTGGATTCAAGGTAATAGTGATTTGAGCATATGACAGATTCTGAGAAAAGAGATCTAGAGGCAATCTCCCTAAAACTGCACACTGAAAACTTGAGCATTTTTATTTTCCTTAACATCAACTTTCATTCAAACTTTTGCCAAATGTTCTAGTTCAGTCATTTCTATTACACAAACAACTTTATTTACCATCTTTTTGTAACGTTATTGCACATTCATAAATTATGGAAAATATAAAACTGTTAACAAAAACACAATACTGTGTACTCAGATTTTTAAACCCGAAAGTTAAATGTTATTTTAAACAAAAATTGTGTCGTTATTTACTTACCCGGTATTCATTTTGAGCCTGTATGGCTTTGTTTCTTAATGAGGTTTTCTTAAAAAAGCCTGTGTCCTACCTCATTCCATAGCATTTTGTTTTGGGTCCGGGTAAATACCGAGCATGGAGCACTTCTTAAAAATATCATCTTTTTACTTTAGCAGAAAGCCAAACAGGGTAAACATCTGTCCGTTCCCAATCAAAAACAGGTTTTCTCGGTCGGTTCGCAGTCGTGTTTCCTAGGCTGTCTACATTCTCAACATCTTACCTGTAGAATTTCTGCCCCAGACGGCAAGTCTTTCCGTTTTTTCTTTTTGTACCCTAAAATAATAGTTCATTTCGGCCAAAAAGCCTACATGTACAGTAACATTTGTTTAAGTTTTTGCTGTTAAAACCGCCAAATATAAATCTATCCCAATACAACACTATATTTTAATTATCTTTGCATACATCAACCCAATCATAGACAAGAATTAAATGGAAGTTGATCGTTTTCTTTACTTATTGTACATTCTCCTTCAAAACTTGTTTTCTTCCTGCTAACAAGCCCCCGCGTTGCGTTTAAAAAAACCCAACAGAAATTCCATCATCATCATCCGAGCCTGACACACTTCAGTGCTTAAACAAAATGATCCCAGAAAGATGGAACATTTCAAAGAAAGCATAAGATGTGATTACACGTGCAGCTCTTCTGAAATAACAAATGATGAAGTCTCATAATGGAACTCATCATAATTCATCATTATCCTTGCATATGTATCAAAACATCACACCCATAGCTGTTGAGTTTCAGTGCCAAAATATAAAGCAGCCATCAGACTACTGAGTAAATGGACATTGGGGTTTTGTTACTGAAAACATCTAATACCCTCAAGTACTAAAAATAAATAAATAAGTCTAATCCCTATATAGACCTTGCTGACAAAATAAGAAATCAGTTGCTTTTTAGGAAGATTTAATTGTGAGATGAGGAGGTTATATTTCTTATTCAAAGCCGTTTTATACTCATGGACAATGCTAAGAGGGTCTTTATGTCTGTGGTTTACTCTTCTTTCAGAACAACAGTTATATTCATTAAAAAGCTAGCAGGGATCCAAATGTCATCCTTCCACCAAATACTGCTGTTTAGCATCATGATGGATGTTGTTTGTGTGCATGTCTCTGACTTATTGACTTCTCATCTTGAGGATCTCGTTGCAGTTTAAAGTTCTAGATTCAAAAATAGTAAGGATTTATCAAGATCTGTGAGCTGCTTCTGAATCTCACAACTACAGCATGAATATCATTTGAACAAACTGGGAGATTTCTTACAATAATTTTATTACAGGTGTTAAAGACTGGTACACATGATAGCATTATTAAGATTATATCCCTTCACACAAAACCGTGAAAATGAACACAAAAATCTGTATTGACCACCACTTTACCTACAGGTTGTAGAAGACCAGAAACATATCCAGTTTTTCTCAATAAATTCCTCCAAGATCCCTGTATATCTCAGCTTTCCTAGCTCGCAGTTCATAACCCACATATTGACTGATCTAAAGGGGTCTCAGACACTGCCTATGCCATTTCCCACACTTCAAGAGACCACTCCAAGACCTTTACAATATCTACTCAGGCAGTCAAAATTTCTTATAAAGTTGTCATGATTCTGCCTCTCTTGGTCATGTTTTTCCTGATTTTGGCAGAATCATGGCAGACCTGTGTTTTGTGTGAGACACATGGTATTGTTTGTTATGACATGCCATGTGCTCTCTTGTCTCGTCTCTTGACCCCGCCCCCTTGGTATCCTGTCTATCTTCCCATGATTATTTCATTCCTAACACCTGCCCCGTGTCGTTATCCCTTGTTATGTTTTCCCTATATAAAGCCCTTGTGTTTTCTGTCCTGTGTGGTTGCATTACATGTTCTTCCAGTGTGGTGGAATCGTGTTTGTGTTCAGGTCTTGTTAGTGTTTCCAGCTTCATGTCCCTGTTTAGATTGTCCCTGTTTAGATTGTCCCTGTTTAGATTGTCCCTGTTTAGATTGTCCCTGTTTAGATTGTCCCTGTTTAGATTGTCCCTGTTTAGATTGTCCCTGTTTAGATTGTCCCTGTTTAGATTGTCCCTGTTTAGATTGTCCCTGTTTAGATTGTCCCTGTTTAGATTGTCCCTGTTTAGATTGTCCCTGTTTAGATTGTCCCTGTTTAGATTGTCCCTGTTTAGATTGTCCCTGTCTCGCCTTGTCTTAGTTTTTTAGTAACTCCTTGTTTTGTGCCCCATCGTGGGAAGTTTTTTGTTTGCCGTTTCTGTAGTGTTTAGTGTTACTGTTTTCCCCATCGTGGGTTTTTGTTTTGTTTTTTATTAAAAGTCTTGGTATTTCTCACACCCTGCACTTGGGTTCTCCCTTCATTCTAAATGTCTTCAGCAAAGACAGAGGGTATAAACTGAATTACCATACAGAACCAGTAATCTCTTCCCCTTATTACAACAGCATTTTAGGTCCTACAACGTGTCACTGCTATTATTTTCACTAATCTGTACCTTTAGAACGCATACCATCTAGTGAAGATCACAGGAGGAGACAAGTACAAAGCTGTGTCTAACACACCAACAGTTCACATGGATAATTTGGGGTTGTTAACGTTCCTGCTTTTTTCCAGGCCTTCATTAATAATTTTCTTAGAGTAGTGTTAATTATATTTGTGTTTATTTTTCTGGATGACATCCTGATATTCTCTTGTTACTACCAAAAGTATGTTCAACATGTCCTGCAGGTTCAACAGTAAACGCATATCAGCACTGGTTTAAAAACTTGCATATTAAGATGTCAATGTCACCTTTATTTCTATAGCGCTTTAGACAAAATACATTGCATCAAAGCAGCTTAACAGCAATAATTACTAAAAGAGTGTGTCTTAATGCTTAATTTTAGTTAAAGGCAATATATTATTGAATTCGGGGACGTTATCTCTGTTCAGTTTAATGGTGTCTGTGCATTCATTTTCAATCAAGTCAACGATATCGTTGTAAATGAGGTGACCCCAACTAAGCAAGCCAGAGGCGACCATGGCAAGGAAACCACAACTCCATCGGTGACAGAAACCAGGCTCAGGTCTTCGGAGGGGCTTGTTATCCGTGGTGTTCTTGTCCTGGTCTTCGCTTTGTTCGAGGGCTATAGAGGGCTTTTTCTAGTTCCGGACCCACCATCTGGTCCAAATACATGCTGACTCCGGCTTAAAGCAATATCCTACTGATCCGGGTATAGCCTGGCTATAGTCACTCGGGGTAAAGCTAGGCACAGATGGGGAGCCAGTTATCCTCAGACTAGAATTTAATCAGTAGGTTGATTAGACTAGAATTTAATCAGTAGGTCGAGGTTATTCTGATCAATAAAGTTTCAACTTATTCTACAAGCCTGATCTCCGATTTTTGAGCATGCAAGGATTAGGATCCATCAAATGTAACAGGGGATCTTTCAAATACTGAGGTATTCGAGGCTTTGTAAGTAATAAGCAAGATTTTAAAATCTATACGATGTTTGATAAGGAGGCAGTGCAATGTTGACAGGACCGGAGTAATGTTGTCATACTTCCTGGTTCTTGTAAGAACTCTTGCTGCTGCATTTTGGACTAAATGTAATTTGTTTACTAAGCGTGCAAAACAACCACCTAATAAATCATTGCAATAATCCAACTTTGAGGTCATAAATGCATGGATTAACATTTCTGCATTTGATATTGAGAGCATAGGAGGTAATTAAGATATATTTTTGAGGTGAAAAAATTCGGTGTTTACAAATGCTCGATACTTGGTTTTCTAAGGAGAGATTTTTATCAAATAGCACACCCAAGTTCCTAACTGATGACGAAGAGCTTACAGAGAAGCCATCAAATCTTAGACATTTTTCTTAACACCTCTTCATTAACACCTCTCGAGTTTCGCTGCAGAAAATTACTCGTCATCCAGTTTTTTATATTGACTATGCATTTCATTCGTTTTTCGAACTGGTGTGTTTCAACGGGTAGTGCGGAATTAAACAGCGGAGTGTCGTCAGCATTACAGTGGAAGCTGACACCATGTTGCCTGAAGATAGCTCCCAAAGGTAACATGTATAGGGTGAAGAGTAGCGGGCCAAGAACTGAGCCTTGAGGTACTCCGTACTGCACTTGTGATCAATATGATAGCTCTTCATTTACTGCTACGAATTGATAGCGGTCAGTTAAGTAAGACTTAAACGACGCTAGTGCACTTCCATTTATGCCCACAACGTGTTTAAGTCTATGCAGAAGAATGTTGTGGTCTATAGTATCAAAGACAGCATTAAGATCCAGTAACACAAATAAGGAAATACAGCCATGGTCGAATGAAAGGAGCAGGTCATTTGTAACTCTAAGGAGAGCAGTCTCGGTGCTATGATGTGGTCTAAATCCTGGCTGGCAATTCTCACAGATATAATTTTTCTCAAAAAATTTGTATAATTGTGAGAATACTACCTTTTCTAGTATCATGGACAGGAATGGGTGTTTGAAATTGGTATATAATTATCTAGATCTTTGGGTCAAGTTGTGTTTTTTTAATGAAAGCCTTAATAACTGCCAGTTTGAAGGATTTGGGGACATATCCTAACAACAACGAGGAGTTGATAAAAAATGAGAAGTTATTAATAATGTGTTTGATCCCATAGTGTGTGTATTCACTATGTGTATGCGGGTGTTCACTTATTGTGTGTGTATGTGTTCACAGCGTGTTTGTATGCACTAACTTTGTGTGTGTTTATTTACTGTGTGCGTGCGTGCGTGCGTGCGTGCGTGCGTGCACTTGCATGGGTCAAATGCAGAGCACACATTTCAAGTATAAGATGCCACATGCCATCTCAATTCACTTTACTTTATTAATTTTTTTATTGGGGGTAATAAATATTTGAACATACTAATGTATATGTTAAAGTGATTTGTATAGAAAACTACTGCCTCAGTCTGGTGTGTCCTACATGTCTCTATCTATGTTTGTTACAGTGATCTAAACACAGTATCCCCAGTATACTTATGGTATGAAATAGGCTGTAGTGTTATATTCATTTTATACTAAATGTAATTTTTTATTTCTTTTAATTTGGGGTTGAAAAATGACCTGGATTATAATGAGTTTTACTCTATTGCTTGTTTCATATATTCTCATTTGTAATAGTAGAGTTTCTTGTTGATTCTATTATTTTCTCATTATTAGTTTATTGGGCTTTTCTCGTCTTTCATTATCTAATATATCTCCTTCAGTTCATCCCCCCCTCCCTCCGTTCTTTTTTGCTCTCTAGGTAAGACTAAACCATTTATAAAGGGGGGTGTACATGTTCTTTTCTTGCAATAGCATAATGTAAATCCACACTTCGTGACTAAATATGAATAAACACAGATGTGTGGATATTCTGCAGTGACATCAACACTTCTTAATACTTTGTTATGTTTAATCTTCACATGCACATGGTCATATCTTGTGCACAACCCTTCTCTGTTTTTCCCCTGATTGGTCGGTTTGGAAGGAGGTATGAACAAAGCAAAGAGAGAGAGAGAGAGTGGTGCTGATGAGAGTGAAGGAACACGCTCTCACTCAGTGATGCTGTCGTCTGGACAACAACATACAGTAGAGAGACAAAAGATCGATGGATGCTGTGGAAAAGAGAAACAAAAGCAAAGCAAAGCAAACAGACTATCACCCAGCAGTAGAAAAATAAGGATTGATATGATCTTATTCTGAATTAAGAATTTAATAAGAAGTTTGTGGGGTGGACATTAAGAAACAAAGGAAAGGCTTTTATTTTTTTCATCAGATTTGACTTGCTGTCAAGAAGAGGGAAGAAAAAGAAGTGTGAATTCTTTTTGAGCAGAAACTCTTTTTGACTCAGGTAAGACATTGTTTTACTTCACTATTGTATCGTTCCATTCCATTCATAACTGCAGTTTATCTTGTTACAGTTTAAAGCTAAGAGAATAGTTGGATGGAGAGCAAAATAGAAATAAGAGCAAAAGTTTTTCTTTGTCTCACTTCTGGATTAGAAAGGATGTTGTTGCATCAATTATTTAGCATATCCCAAGTTGTTTTTTATGAGGATAGGCAAGAGCACACACACACACACACACACACACACACACACACACACACACACACACACACACACACACACACACACACACACACACACACACACACACAAACACACACACACACAAACATTCATACACACACACACACACACACACACACACACACACACACACACACACAAACACACACACACAAACATTCATACACAGTGTATTCTGTAATATTTATAACGTATCCAACCTGAGAAATCTTTCTTTTGTTAAAGACTCGAAACAGCCATGCCACATAGAAACCCAAGAGGGGTTTTTCTGGTCAGTTTAATGGTATCTGTGCATTAATTTTCAATTTGTTGACGTCCTCTTTGTTTACTTTAAAAAGTGTCTGTGCGTTCAAATTCAATCAAATCAACGATATTGTTGTAAATGAGGAAAACCCAACTAAACAAAACAGAGGAGGCAAGGAAACCACAACTCCATTGGTGACAGAAACCAGGCTCAGTTGCTTTTATGTCTCCTAGCTAGACAGCAGGCTATTTTTTCTTGTGAACTTTCCTGATATGAAGTGAGAATACAGTGAGAAGGCTGTTCATTTTGTTTGGGATGCTCGTTTAAAAACAACCATTCCACAGCACCTTCTGTATTGAGATTCATGCATTTTAACAAATGCCAGTATCATCACCCAACCGAGTATTTATGGTAAAAGGAAGTCAGATTTGTAGTTAGGTGGGAATGATAATGTTGAGAAAGGTGAACAGAGGCAGGTGAAGAAAGGGGGAGTCTAGACTATTTTTAGCTGCGATCTGATCTGAGAAGGTTATATAGTCATGCACATATAAACACAATGCCCTGGAGATGTGTCTAGAGGAATAACACTCTTCAATAGTGCTTTCTCCCAGACATCAATGACATTAAAAGAAGGGAGACTTTTTCTTAAGACATCTGCTTCACAGGTATTGCCAACGACAAACAAACTCAAGCATTCTCACATCTCTTTCCTGGAGTTTCAGATAACATCTTAACATCTGAAAGTTTCATCTATTGTTTTAATATCGTTTAACAATTCATGAAAGGATTTTCGAATAAGCTATGCTCTCGACATCAATTCTTTATCCTCATTTTTCTGGATATTTAAAAAATTGGATTCAAATTTTAGTAGTTTTCATATGTATATATGTCCTTAAGCTGCACCAAACTATGAATTCTTATATTGATCATGAAAATTGGATTGATATTTCTAATATTTCAACAAAAACATTGTTTGTTATATATCTTATTACATTGATATTGATCCCGAAAGAAACAAAATTGAATTATTTCTCTGCTGAAGTTACTATGAAGTGGCTTGCAAAAGTCAAAATTGAACACTCATCCCATCAATGAATGTACATACTGTGCTATGTATTTAGGTAGTTATGTACATTGATTCTCATTGCACTGAATAAATGGAATCTGAAGGATTATGAGGCAATCAAAATTAGAGTAATTTCTAATGTCTACGGCACATTTTACAGTGGAAGGAGTTGACCCTGCGTTATTTCCTCTACGTTCTGACATTACCCCTGGAAAATGTAAATGTATAGGTCTAAAGAATAGTTAACCAAAAAATACCAATTGTCCATGTTGATACAGCATGTTCTTCTTTGAAAAATTAGTATTTACGATCCCCTTCTATTTTTTTATGCATTTAGGCTTAGATAAAATGATGATGCTAATATGAATACTTCTTTTACATTTCAAGTAAACAAAAACAACTTTTAATCTGATGTACTACAGATACCGGTTTGTGAAATGTCAACAAATCCCTTGTTAATATTTGTTTACAGCATATAATACTTCCCATAATCTAAATTATATCGGCATGTTTGTGACTGTAAATCCTATGGGGGCTTAAACTGCTTTCTTAGCATCCAAATCTGATAGAAATGAAAGTAAATGATTCTGTTTCATGCACTAGGTCAAAACCAGCTATTGACAAATATCCCAAGAGAAATTACAGAAACTTAAGAGTTTCTTATGAAGCTTATACAAGAAACATATTACAAAAATTGTTCAGTTTTTAAAGAGAGCCAATTCTGAATGACATAAACTGGTCTATTTTATTCTGGTCTATCAGAAAACAGGATAGGATAGGATTAGAAAATGAATTGCTGAATGAATCATTAGAGAATGAGGAGAGTAGTCATGCGGTTTTAAATGCATATTAATTAATAACTAATGCTTTTTTAACCTTGGGCACACAAAAACCAACAACCTTCTGCTTACAATTCTAACTCTTTAACCACTGGACCACGCTTTTTATAATATACTTAATTGACATAAAATAATAAAAATGAAAAAAAAAACAGTTTCAAATGCCGAGATATAAATTCCACACGCAATGTAGTAAGATGGTGTGATAATGTTGAACACTACATTTTAAATGTTGCAAAATGTATTCTGTAAAACATACTTTTTTAGGCAGTACAGCAGATCCTTATTTGAAAATACTCATGTGTGCACATTTGATTCAGAAAACCCTGTCTCTATTTTGTCTGACTTGCTTTCATTTTTTTTAATAGCGCAGTACTGAACAGTAAACTCCCAGAACACACAGGATATTTCAGAGCCTTTTATGCGTGGTAAATGAGAAGTTTTGTGATACAAAAGAAAAATATGTTCTGTCTGTTCATGTGAAGTTGTCTGCAGGTCCACAACCCTGACAGAGATCTGATTCCACAACATCCATCAGCCTGCATGGCCTCAGGTTTCTCTCTAATGCTGAAAGTCTAACTTTGAACCTTTTGAAGAAATGACTAAAGCCCTCAGATCAGATGCAGAGGGACACTTTGGCAAACACTTCTCACAAGCAGAATGGAAGAAAGAATATTGTCTTGTTTGTCACAGCACAAGGCAGAATGTGTACAAACTGCATAATGCATATTTTAAACTAAAACAGCATTTTTCAAAATGGCATGCTACAATCTTGGTTGGTACTGCATTGAGATACAAAAATCATTTAGTTTTAGTAGAAACAAATAAGATGTGCACCCTCTACCCATCGATCTACCCATAAAAAAACGAATATTCCAAAATAAGAAATCCACTTCAAGACCCAGAAAATATCCCTGATAGAGTTTCAGAAATGGAGATCCGATTTAAAAAGATTTTTGTGCACCTAGTATATGACAAGTGTACTTTTTAAAAATGCTCTTGCATTTAATTATTAAAATTGAAGTCCACTGAAGCGTACTTAAGAAGAGTATACTTTGACATGACAATATGACAATATTTCTCAACACACTTAAGTGAACTTTTTAAAATTCACTCTAAAGTTCAACTTATTTAGTTTAATATTATATAAAATTTTAATATATTTGAAATTAATTCCAAATAATGCGCAGTTACTACATCGAAAACATTACAATTAATTAATCCTTAAGTCGATGTTTAAAAGCACATTATTTACCCAATAAATACAATTGTAAAAAGTATACTAGAGTGCAGGTTGAAACAATAAAAAAATACAAGACATCGCCAAAAAGCTATGGTGCACCATAAAACACAATACCCTTAAACATTGAAATAATACACAATGCTGAAATACTATGTAACAACCCTGAAAACCCCTTAATATTAATATTATATTTTTGAAAACTACTGAACTTCTACATAACAACGTAAATATATTTAACTTAAAAATGACTGGCACGATGCTGAAATACTAAGCAGCATTTCAAACTTCTCAACAATGGTTGAAATTTTTAACACAGCCAGTGAGCTTCTATCGTGAAATATTTCCTTTCATTGTGTTACTCGGCCATAACCATCTGCAAAATCTGCATTGCATCTGCTGTCAGTCATTCATGCTAATGGGGTTCTGTGACACACAGAGAGCATGCTGGGATTGTACAAAAAACACAATGCCATGAGAGACTGTTCCTCAGTACCGCACCACAAAAAACATCGTGGTCCAGCTGATAACTGCTCAGCCGTGCGCTGTCAATCAACAGCTGAATCTATTTAGATATCAGCACTTACACAGCACCCGGGAAAAAGGAATGGGGAAAAAAAATCCACCTTAGCTATCAAGAAGTCTTTTTATCACTATATTGAACTTCAGGTATAGGCTGGTGCACCATAAATATTACATTTTCAATCCATACAAGCACTGCAACTGATTCTCTGGCTGCTAGGATGAAGAGAGGCATTAAAAGAGATTTTGAAAGGGTTCCGGATGAATCCATGGATGCGTCAAATAATATGCCCTGTACATTCTCCTTACACAGTGTTTTGGTTCACTTAAGGTTATATGAATATTACCCTGGCTCAATGAAGTGGATCACGACTTATGCGTCAAGGCAAAGAGCATAAAATTGAAGAGTGGCCTTGAATCTTTCCTTTGGTTTACTGATGATATCTCAGATTATGAACCTGAAGCATGCGTGAGGGCTCCTTGAATATAAGTTTTGTCTTGTGTTTCATGCTTTAGGATCCCAGGTTTAAAAAAACAATAAAAATAATGTAATCAATTTATTAACATAACTTAGCCTAGGTCTCCTTCACACTATCGCAGACATCTCAAATATGTTTCAATAAGGGATTTCAACAATATCACAGTGTTTAACCAAGTCTAAGTTTACACGTTTTTTGATGGTCCATTTCAGACGTTATTCTAACAATAACTAAACAGTGCCGGAACCATGGTCAGAACCCACCCAGTTTTAAAGACCAATGATACTGGACCAATTTACTTTTAAGTACTGTAAAATAAATGCTTTCATGATTCTGCCTCTCTTGGTCATGTTTTTCCTATTTTGGCAGAATCATGGCAGACCTGTGTTTTTTGTGAGGGTTACATGGTATTGTTTGTTATGACATGCCATGTGCTCTCTTGGCTCGTCTCTTGACCCCGCCCCCTTGGTATCCTGTCTATCTTCCCATCATTGTTTCATTCCCCACACCTGTCTCGTATAGATATCCCTTATTATGTTTCCCCTATTTAAAGCCCTTGTGTTTTCTGTCCTGTGTGGTGGCATTACATGTTTTACGGGTGTTCTGTGAAATCGTGTTCTGGTTCGTGTTAAGGTCTTGTCAAGCGTTTCAAGTTTTATGTTTTTGTTTGAATTGTTCCTGGTCCCTGTTTTGCCTTTTTTAAGTTCATTAATATTACCTTGTTTTGTGCCCCCTCGTGGGAAGTCTTTTGTTTGACCTTTTGATAGTGTTTGGTGTACTGTTTTCCCCATCGTGGGTTTTTGTTTTCTGTTTTTGAATTAAAATCTTGTTTGTTCCCCTCAATCTCGCCTGCATTTGGGTTCTCTCCTTCACCTCATCCCTCCCTTTCCTGACAAATGCCTGTATGATCTTATATGGGCAATTCCTGCATTATAGATTTGACATTTTGCGGTATAGGTTTGACGTTAAAACACTAAGAGAATGTATTTGATACCAATATACTGACCCGTCTGTTTATAGGTTCACTTAATCCTAGTCGAGAGAGTCTATACATCAGAAAAAGATATTCAGTTACAATATAACATTTTGCTATAGTTTCGCCGCTGGTTTGAATGGAATTTATTGTCAATTTAATTACTTCTCAACACCAATTTCTGAGTAATGTCCATATTTCAAGTTCAACTCTTCCTTTACATTTAAGATTCAAATGAGCAGGAAGAGACTGTTGTCTCATTTCTGGCATTGGCACAACATTGCAAAATAAAACATTCTTCCAAATCATTTTTGTCCTTTGTTCTAGTTTAAAAAAATATGGACAACTTTTTAAATAATAAAACATTTACATAACATTACAAGTGTCTTAAGATATTTAGTCTTGTTTCATGAAAAAAATATAAGAACTCTGTAAGGTTATGTTGAAAACTAACTTGTAAATAAAATTTACTGTAAGTTACCGGCAAACCTGCTGCAAAACTACAGTCTGGTTTTTCTAGGATTTTTGTAAAACGCACAAACCAGAAACAACAATACCTAATACATGGACAATGGATGCTCGATGTGCATTTATGAGATATATGAGCGGTTTCATGTGTTCATTTATGAGATATATGAGCAGTTTCATGTGTTCATTTATGAGATACATGAGCTGTTAAATTTAACTTAAATTAAATAAAACTTTGGTATTATTTGTCTGTATTTCCATCTTCTCCCATTCATCTCTCATTCATCTCTACCAGTAAGGAGAGGGAAAAAACAAACAGGTAGTGAACAGATGTGGAATATTCCTCAGCTGTTGATTCAGAATCCTGGTGTGTTTCACGCACGAAACCACTGTTGAAATCACAGTTCCAGCAGGAAAAACAAGAGCCATGGTTAATGTTCTCATGATAATTTCCAATGAAACCTTATAATTACAAAAAAAGAGTACCATTGACTTATTGCTTGCTTGGCTTCTAGTGGAATAGGATAGACGTGCAGGTATTTGATAGACACTGGTCATTGCTGGCATTTTCTGAGACACAGAAATGGCAGATGTACCACAGGTGTGGGGTTAATGGCAAGAGTAAACTATTTAAGTGTCCTCCAGATTCAAAACCTCATTTTACATTTTCTTTGATTGTTTGTGTGTGTTTGTGTGTGTGTGTGTTTGCAAATGTTAATCATCTCTGACATTACAAATCTTAAGTTACGATAAAAGCGAGTTATTATCTTAACAGAAATCAGATGTCTTGGACTAGCAAACGACACAATTAATAATAGTTTTATCACCAAACAAGTTGCATACCATAAACTTTAATATGAGATGTTTCCTAACTCAATTAAGATACCTTCCCAAATTTGCAGTATTTTTTCCTCCACCTAAACAATAGTATATTAGAAAATGAGGTTATACAAATCACTTTTACTTTCTAATGTTATTTAAAAGAATTTAAGTTTTTAGTTTGAGCATCCAGAAAACACAAAAAAAATTGAGTTTGACTGTCTGTTTGTTTCCAACAATTTCCGATGGGAATCGCCTTGGGCAAAACAAACTGTGTGTTCCCCAAAGGATTCCCCATACTCTCATGTAATATATTATTTAATGGAACAACTATGGATTTGTTCACTTATTTTTACTCATTTTAAGTGTGTGTGTGTGTTTGTGTGTGTGTGTGTGTGTGTGTGTGTGTGTGTGTGTGTGTGTGTGTGTGTGTGTGTGTGTGTGTGTGTGTGCGTGTGCGCGTGTGTGCGTGCGTGTGTGTGCGTGCGTGCAAGTGTGTTCACAGTGTGTGTGTGTGTGTGTGTGTGTTCACTTACTGTGTGTGTTGCACTGGGACAGGTTAAATGCAGAGCGCAAATTTCAAGCATGAGACACCAAACTTGGCCACACCTTATTGATGCGTATATTGTTCAGAACAACATTTTATTGTGTAAGACAAACAAAACATTTCTGAGGAAAGGAGGAACTTTAGATGAAAAAAAAGCCCTCTGCAAAATCTCACAATATATAGAGATGTTTAATAATATGTAATGTAAATTAATATAAAAATATTGAATAGAGGCCATACGTGACCACATGAACTCAGAACTCCTTTCTACATTTACATCTGGGCTTAGCAAAGGTGTTTGTGCATTGAAAGGTGACTTCTAAATGGCTTCTATCTGAGAATGCTAATTCCTGTCTCCACAGCGTATCAGTTTTGCACAAGGGTTTATTTAACACCTAAATCAAGCTTGGATCCACCAGCGGTCATCTGATCCCAGGGGAAAATCTGCAGGCTCTCTGTGAGATAGAGATATATATGAATGGGGTCTCTTTTTCTTTTCTCTGTTAACTCGGAGGCCCTTGAGCTCTACACTCTACTGAAAGTCAATGACTTCCTGGCCTTGTCCTTGCCTCTGAGGGCAAATGCTTCCAGCTCAGCTGCTTTAGGCTGTTTTATACATCAGGCAGGTCTTATATCGGGCTTCTGTCTCTCTGTCAGCAATTGGGCAAGAGGTTTACACCAGCTGATAGATTTCATTTTCAGTGACGCTGCAAACTGAGTGTCAGCTTATCTCTCTGGTCTCTCTCTCTCTCTGGTCTCTCTCTCTCTCTCTCTCTCTCTCTCTCTCTCTCTCTGGTCTCTCTCTCTCTCTGGTCTCTCTCTCTCTCTGGTCTCTCTCTCTCTCTGGTCTCTCTCTCTCTCTGGTCTCTCTCTCTCTCTGGTCTCTCTCTCTCTCTGGTCTCTCTCTCTGGTCTCTCTCTCTGGTCTCTCTCTCTCTCTCTCTCTCTCTCTGGTCTCTCTGTCTCTCTCTCTCTCTCTCTCTCTCTCTCTGGTCCCTCTGGTCTCTCTGGTCTTTCTCTCTCTCTCTCTCTCTGGTCTCTCTCTCTGGTCTCTCTCTCTGGTCTCTCTCTCTCTCTCTCTCTCTCTCTCTGGTGGTCTCTCTCTGTCTCTCTCTCTGGTCTCTTTCTCTGGTCTCTCTCTCTCTGGTCTCTCTCTCTGGTCTCTCTCTCTCTCTCTCTCTGGTCTC
>JAWHQN010000186.1:50000-127500 GCA_033220385.1 Triplophysa yarkandensis | reverse complement strand
TGTTACGAGACCTACCCCTGGGACCCTCCTTTTGCTCTCCTCCCAGCTCTCTCCTGTCCTATCTCTTCCCCAGTGAGCGTGCCGGCAAGATCTACTATGATGGAATGGGACCTGATCTAGCAGATATTCATGGTGAGTTGTCTGGGCCTTGCACTAAAATCATATTTTACGATATATTGAGTTTAACTGTAAACTCTTCCAAAAATCATGTGTGTTATAGTTCCTGATCATTAATCAATTCCAAAAGACAAATTTTATGTTCTGATGTAAAATCCTAGTTAAGGGTTAGATCAAAGTTATGGCAAATGAAATAATTTTATTTCTGCGCAGAATGGTTCTGTCTTGAACAAACTCTTCTCTCATCTATGCAAGCAAACGGGACAAAACAAGGAGCCCAGCTTTGCATTTAAAAGATAGAAAAAAATGCTGAGCTCTTTTAAAAAGTAAAAGTTAATCAAATTAAATAAAATAAAAGGAAGAATTGCAACAAGCTGTTGCTGAACACATATAAAATATAAAAATGGATAAAATAGCACAATAAAATATAAAAAAAAGCTGTTGTTAAGCATAGATAAAAGATAGAAATGATGACAACAGTGAACTCAGTGATGTACTGCCTTTAACCACCATCTTACATTATGGACACACTCTTTTACTTATCGATGTTGTTCAGCTGCTTTGACGCAATATAAACAATGTTTAAAGCGCTACATAAATAAAGGGACTTTGACTTTGATAGAAATGAATAAAAGAAAAGAAAAAAAATTTTGCAACAGGAATTTTCTGACATTAAGGATGATGAATGAAATAAAATGAAATGAAGTAGAAGAGGACGTAGGGTTCGGTTCCTCTACACTGGAGTGCGTTTTCCACACATGACAGAAGTCTCTGGTTAACCACCATAGGTAAGATTAAGAATATAACTGGCTACTCAATACTGTCTTCAAAAACTAATTCCGCAGCTGCTTGAATAACAGTGGTTCAATGATGTCCCTCAAACAATCCATCCAGATCGATTTAACCTCATATTATTGCAGTAAACAGTGCACAGTTTACTGTTTTTTTTAGCTTTTTTTTATTGTTTTATTTAAGAATTTCTGTTATTACTGACGGGGATTCCCCAAGCGTATTCTTTGCAATGTTGTGAAACCTCTCAATAGGGAAACTTGGATGTTCGGGGCAATGCCATTCAGAGATAGATGGCAAATGTGTTTGTAAGCAATGATAACTTCTGCCAACATGTTATTAGCTTGTTCGTTTTCTGAAACATCATCCCTATGGTAGATCTTTTGCTTCTAAAACTGACATGGCAAGTGAAACTAAAGATACAGAAAATGCCTTCCAATAGGTCAACCAGAGTCCGCTGATAAGCGAGCTTGACTGACCAATTAACTAACTTTATTTCTGTAAAAAGATCCTTCTTCATTGCGATCTTTAAATGTGCTCAGCCAAAGGAATTTTCTTAAAGTCCATGTTCTCCGTCCTCAGGTGCCCTGAGCTTGGCCATCACTCATCCTCAGTTCTACTGGTATGTGGATGAGAAGCTTACACCAGACAGACTTCAGTCCTCTCTTCTTCGCAGTGAGATTCATTTCGGGGCTCCTCTCCCTTCATTCTACTCTCTTCAAGACAGACCTTTAGAACAAAGACATCAGTTCAGAGATTTTGTAGTGCGATATGCTGGCATCCTCTCACAGCAATCCACCAGGTGGGTTTTGAGGTTTCCATTGGTGTTGGTAAAGCACAATAGGGTTTCCTGAGGATAAATGGGGGCAGAAGTTGCTTGGTGGTTCGAGTGTTGGACTCGTGATCCGAAGGTTGCTGGTTCGACACTCGGTACCAGCCTGAATACCACGACTGAGGTGAGCTCCCCAGGGGCTGCAGCACGACTGACACCTGTGTGTGTGTGTGTGTGTGTGTGTGTGTGTGTGTGTGTGTGTGTGTGTGTGTGTGTGTGTGTGTGTGTGTGCGTGCGTGCGTGCGTTCACCTACTGTGTGTCGGACACCATACTTTAAAATAAATTCATACTGGGACCCAGTGCAAAAATAATTTAATATTTGTTTAAGATTTTTTATTTTAGATATAAGTGAAGACTAAACTCTCAGTTAAAAGTATAAGGAAAGATAAAGCTTAGATAAAACTTGCATAATAAAAATAGCATACAGGTAGACAGTTCAGATATGTCAAGAATTGTGGGGACAGAACCCAAGTGCAGACATCCTTCAAAAAATAATTTGACATACAAATGAAAATTCCTCAAGGAATGCAAACAAGAACCAAAATACAAAACTAACTAAACATGAAGAACTTAAACTGAGTGCACTACAGACTGGGCTAAGGTATAGAAACGACCCAGCACAGGACAGAAAACACAAGGGCTTTAAATAGGAAAGAAACTAAAGCAGGTAATGAGAGAAACGGATGAACTTTTAACAGGATAATGAATAAGGAAACAAAGCTAAAACTCAAGACAGGAGACAACATGGCCATGTGATTCCAACACAAACACAAGACATAGAGATGTCATGATAAAAAGGTAAATTACCACAAGAAGGACAGGACCATGACAAGATAGTTGTCCTACGTTCATTACTGTGAACTTTTGAGAACCTTCATTTTTAGAAGTGTACATCTGTACAAGTCCACCAATGTTATTACTGCTGTCAAGTAAATCTACAAATTCAAATGAATAATCATTATTGCTTAGATGAAAATGGTAAGACACCAAAAATAAGCAAAGGGTCAGACAAGAAATAGACAAGCATACACTATAATAACTTCTTTAAAGAGCCACAGATATATTAAACATAATCTTCTTTCATCTACTAATATTCATCCATCTCTATTTTCTTTCTCTCACCTCTCTACTCTCAAATGTATTCATCATGTAAAATATCCTCTGATTTCAAACAAGCTGCTCATTCTTATTTCTTCTCTTCTTTCTCAAAAGTAAAGTGAAGGTGTTGTATGGGGGCACAGAGCTATTTGATGATGAGGTGCGGAAGACCTTCCACAATGATATGCTGCTGGCTTTATTTAGCGGTGGCTGCATTGCTGTGTTGGTGTATGTTTTAACATCCTTTTCTGGTAAGATGCTTTTCTTCTTACAAGAACTAATATAACCATTAAGTTGTGAACTGCACTTCATATACACATGACAAACAATGCAGGTTGAAACATTCATCGCAGCTTTTGGTCTGTCACTTGTAACCTTTGTCTATCTAATGGGCTAGTTCACAAAATTAACATTTTGTCTATAATCACATTAAAGAAATGATGTCATTGTGCCCTGAATGTAGTCATGACCAAAGAGGTTTCCAAATGTCTTGAATCTTCACATGGAGATGTTGCAGAGGTGTTCTTTTGTGCAGTATGACTGCATTTGTCACAGCTGTAAGCCTGTTATTCAGATACTGTCTCGATTTAAAACACAAGCAAGTCTATTTGAGCTTGTCTGCCTTAAAGCTGATGTGCCTTTGGTTGTTATTTTGCTATTCATCTATCAGAGGTAAATGCGTCTTATGACTCTCGCAGATAAACCATATACAGTCTCGATCACAAAAACTGAGCATTGCTGTACTTTTACATTATGTTTTTATTAGGAGGTTTTACACGTTACATAATGTACCTTCCACAAAAGTGTTCTTTCCCTGTATATCATCCAACCTTACCACAGGCGTTCTTTTTCATTCGTTCACCATTCGCACAACTCTTACCTTTTCAATGCTTTGCTTTGTTAGAGACAATAGAGAGCTCTTGAAAACAGTGGGTCCACTCAGCTTGTACTCCAATTTGGAACTGTTTGTTCCCAAACCTTTAGTGCTCTCTTGGCTACAGCACTTTTTGTTAATTCAGGAATAAAAACACAAATCTACAGAACAACGCTGTACAGCTCTGCTGTTGCAAAGAAGGCACAATACAAGTGCGGTTTTATTAGAAGTTTATTATTAAACCTGATAACCTTGAAACAGGGAATAATATTTCACAGTTGATTAGGTCATGGTAAACACGGTCATTTTATTCTCTAAGTAGAAAGAGTGAGGGGTTTGAAAAGAGGTTATAATAAAAATTGTTTTTAGGCGTATTTTTAAAGATTCAGATTTTCCACTTTGTCTGCTAGATAAATAATAAATGATTAATCCTTTGTATATTTTTGTACAGTCTGGGTTTTGCCCTAGCAAACATCAGTTTTCAAGAAGTTTCTCAGATTTTGCCTGATGCCTTACATTTGATTGGTCTCTTTGCAGTGTTTTTAACATTTTTTGGCTTGGCAAGCATCGGCCTGAGCTGTCTTGTGGCACTCTTCTTGTACCATGTTGTGTTTGGAGTGAAATATCTCGGCATTCTTAATGGAGTGGCAGCCTTCGTCATCATTGGAATTGGTAAATTTGAAATGAATGCTATTTTACACACATGCTGTGATATTCCTATTTTAAAATCTTTATTCTCTTTATCTCTAGGTGTGGATGACGTGTTTGTGTTCATAAGTACGTTCAGACAGGCAGCCCATCTGACTTTAATACAGCGTATGATTTACACAGTTAAGACAGCAGGCAGAGCAACGTTCCTCACGTCCTTCACGACCGCAGCAGCATATGCAGCGAACACCTTCTCCCAGGTGCCCTCAATAGAGCGAAACAAACACCTCCACACAATTACTCTCCATAAAAGGAAGAAAATCCAAAATTTGCTTTTGAAGCACTATATTTTCAATACTCAATAATCCAAATGTTTAGTCAATAATCATTGTAACACAGCCAAGAGTTTAATCTCTCATTAATCTCTATGACAAAGGTATCATTTTGTATGCATAAGGGACATGTTTTTAATTGATGTTGCATTGCGGACCTATTCGTCAACACAATCATTTGCAGTTTAGGCTTTTATGAAGCACCAGAAAACAATGGAGTGACGTACTTACCCATTGTCTGGAAAACACATCTGTCCGTCTTGAAGCAAGTTCCACACACAGACACACAAGCAACACTCTCTGTTTGGGTTCATCTAAGGGAATAGCAGACAGGAACACAATTTGACTTTGGATCGAGGGTGAGGAACCAGTTCTGTGTTGAGTAATTACCGTTTAGATTTACAATAAGACTTTTGCAACAGTTCTGAATCATCCAGACCTGATAATTAATCTTAGAATTAATGGTCGCTGCTTATAATTACGCATAATTAGTTTTTATGTATCCTGTTGCTTAACATCTTTCCTCATGTCTGAAAACACACACATGTCGTTCGTGACTCTTTAAGCCCCGACTTCGGTGTACTCTGATTGGTGAAATGATTGATCTAAACCAACGACTGTGGTGTCTGTCCTCATAGCTCAAGTTATATATCCTTATAAGAAGTTTACCATTGTAAAGGGGTAATGTAAAGAAATTAAACAGACTTATATGAAACTAGAGATTGCAGCTTTAATTAAGTTTGTAATAAACACAAACCAAAAATTCATCTCAAACTTCAATGCACTTCTAAAAAAAGGTGCCTTATGAAAGAGGTTTTTTGTCTGAATGGTTACAAAAAAGAACGTTTAACACCCAAGAAACATGTTTCTTTATGATTCTTGAGAGAACCTTACTTCTTATACTGTAACTCTGTTAATATGTTACTTTGTTGTTTAATGTATTTGAGGCCAAATGTCAGTATTAAAGTTGAGAAATGGCAACATAGAACACTACTGAGCTAGACAACTAATATTTTGATGGATAATTTCAGAATATAATTTGTGCTCTGTTTGTGGAAAAAAGCAACATGACATACAGTTGGTCTTTATTGTGTTCATTGTTTGATCGATGTTAGATCCTGAGGTTTACATGATGAAACAAGCTGCAAGAGCATAATACAGACAGTCGAACAATTCCATTTTTTTAAGGAGAGATCCTATTTATTGGTTGGAGGTCTTCTTCACCAACTGATGTTTATTCAGGATTTCTGTATGAAAATGAAAAAAATCCAAACATTTGCAACATCTAACCTTTAACTGTTCAACATTCATTATTAGATTCCAGCCGTTCATGACTTCGGTCTGTTCATGTCCCTCATTGTGAGCTGCTGCTGGCTTTGGGTCTCCATCCTTATGCCTGCTGCCCTCTGCATCTGGACACGGTGTGAAGGGGAACGAAGCAATTCCTGTCCCAAATGGTATGGCTCATGTACACCATATTTTAGAACGTATAAAAGAGTTGTAAAAAAAGGTTTAGTTCATTTATTCATGACAAAAAAAAACAGTTATCCTAAAACACAATGTAATGTGTGCTATATTCCAAGTTATATGAATTATTTTTTGAGATATGAATACGAATGACTCTAACCCCAACAGGTGGGATACTATAACTAAGCTCTCGGCCAACCCAAGCCCTCTCTCAGATGATGATGACGTAGCTCTTTTAACTGTAGAAATAGAACCAGGTAAAACAGACACATCATCGGTCATTTACAATGTGAAAAATCAGCTAAGAATAAACACAAAGGGATAACATTTTTAACCACAGGGGTTCTTACACAGTTGAGAAGATTATACCACTGTTTTATATTTTATTATATTTGGACATGAACGTTTTTCCTTGTCTTCTGTTGTGGTCCAGGTCTGTATGACTCAGATTCAGATGTCGGCCTGCTGTCTCTCTCTGTAGAAGCCTCTTTGACCGCATCCTCCGATGGAAGTTCTGGGATTGTCAGCGTCCACCTTCAGAGGATACTGACACACTGGGTGGCTGAGCCTGTGGTTAAGAAACGGATAACAATTATCGGTGAGAATATTTCATTTGGTTGAACGTTTGGTGGACGTTTTAAAGACTATGTCAACTGTGATCATGCGCTTTCATAATCTTAACTTTAGTTTTTCATCTTTTAAATGTATAGTCTCAGCAGTTCAAAAGCAAGATTAGTCTTTAGTGTCCTCACATTACAGAAGACTATGAGCAGCGCTCGTGATCAATCTCCTCACGAGGACTTCTGCTGGAATATACACACTGATACTCATGATCTTCTGAGCTCAATGATTGGTGCACGGGCGGGGATTTATAAACAGATGAACAATAAATAACTTGTAAAATCATGACGTCTGCAAGTTGAATAATCAAAAAAAAAATCTTTTTGATGTTACGGGGTACGAATGTCTTGAGCATCCGTTTTTAATCAATAGATCACCTTAAGCATGACGACTTAACATGTTTAACATTCTAAAGCATTTATAATTCATTAAACAGCTTTATACCCCTCCTTTAAGATAAACATGAGGTTATAATATTTGGTCACCTACATTTTAAACATGTTCAAATCTTTGTTGCTCTATTCCGATGTTAAAAATAGGAAGCTCTTGGTAAATATTAGCTTACTCAAAGAATTATATATAAAATACAAATCTGATTCCAAAACAGTTGGGACACTGTACAAATTGTGAATAAAAACAGAATGCAACGATGTGGAAGTTTAAAATTTTATTATTTTATTCAGAATACAACATAGATGACATGTTAAATGCTTAAACTGAGAAAATGCATAATTCATTTTAATGGAAAAATAAGTTGATATTAAATTTTATGACATGAACACATTTCAAAAAAGTTTGGACGAGGCCATTTTTACCACTGTGTAGCATCCGCTCTTCTTTTCATTTCAGTCTTCAGACGTCTGGGGACTGAGGAGACAAGTTTATCAAGTTTAGGAATAGGAATGTTGTCCCGTTCTTGTCTTATACAGACTTCTATTTGCTCAACTGTCTGTATTTTTGTCTCATCTTCTTTTTTATAATGAGCCAAAATAATTTCTATGGGTTAAAGACCTGGACTGCAGGATGGCCATCTCAGTACCCGGATCCTTCTTCTACACAGACATGATGTTGTAATTGATGCAGTGTGTGGTCTGGCACGTTCATGTTGGAGAATGAAAGGTTTTCCCTGAAAGAGACGACGTCTGGATAGGAGCATATGTTGTTCTAGAACTTGGGTTTATCTTTCAGTATTGTTGGTGCCTTTCCAGATGTGTAAGCTGCCCATACTACATGCTCTCATGAAACCCTATACCATCAGTGAAGCAGGCTTCTGAACTGAGAGCTGATAACAACTTGGGTTGTCCTTGTCCTCTTTAGTCCGGATGGGATCTGCAAATATTGATTCGTCTGACCACAGAACAGTTTCCCACTTTGCCACAGTCCATTTTAAATGAGCCTTGGCCCAAAGAAAAAAGAAAATGCCTGCACTTCTGGATCATGTTTAGGTATGGCTTTTTATTTGACCTGTAGAGATTAAACCGGCACAGGCGAATGGCACAGTGGATTGTATTCACGGACAATGTTTTCTGGAAGTATTAATGAGCCCATGTTGTGATTTCCATAATAGTATTATTCTTATATGTGATGTAGTGGCGTCTAAGGTACTGAAGATCACGGGCATCAGTATGGTTTTCTGGCCTTGACCCTTACACACAGAGACTGTTCCAGATTCTCTGAATCTTTGGATAATATTGTGCACTGTAGATGATGATAACAAACTCTTTGGAATTTTTATCTGAGAAACATCCTTTCTGATATTGCTCCACTATATTTCCCGCATCTTTAGGGGTATTGGTGCTCCACTTCCCATCTTGACTTCTGAGAGACACTGCCACTCTGGGACTCTTTTTATACCCAATCATGTGACCTCATAAGTTGCAAATCGGTCCTCCAGCTGTTCCAGATATATACATTTAACTTTTCCGGTGCCTTATTGCTACCTGTCCGAACCTTTTTTGAATGTGTAGCTCTCATAAAATCCAAAATGAGCCAATATTTGGCATTTCATTTTAAATTGTCCCACTTTCAATTAATACAGAATTAATGCATTCCTTTAATATTCACAATTTTAAAGTGTGCCAACTTTTTTTTTAATATATAACATTTATCTCTGTAGTGACGTTTAAGATTGAAAGGTGAGAAAAAAATCTTTTTCTTATTTGGTCTTGACTACAACACTTTATTTTTTACAACAGAGGTTGTTTAATTCTATACTGTTCATTTCTGCAAGATATCCAGCAGATAAACAAATTTTCTGTGGAAATAAATTTAAACAAAGGTGTCAAGTGCCAAGATTTATATAATGAATATTTAATGTTATTAAACAAATCTTTACAGAGACTTCATTTCATCCCAAGGCACAAAGTGCTGATGTATGGTTATTCAGGAAAACAACAAAGCATGTAATGATGATCTCAGGCGTTTTCTACAAATACATGACAGTACACAATTTATGCATAAGTAAGATGAAAATTTCGTTTTCATTTTGTTTTAGTCAGCCATTGATATGTTTCTTAGTCTCAAGGTCAGTGTGTTAACAGTTCAAGTGAACAGTTCAAACAAAACAGCTATGAACGTCCCTTACATGCCTGCCCCAATCCAACGAAGCCATTAATAGCACTGCAGAACTTACCAAGATATTTCAGCAAACTTCTGTTGTTTAAATACATATTAATGAATGCGCATTCATGCAAATAAGGTAAAGTAAGGCCAGGTTTCTCTTCTATAGCGTGATAAGCCTGAATCTGTTGATATAAAGGCAGACTCAGAGAATGTAATAATGCAGAATCATGCATAATGTAACAGAATGCATTTTAATCCCATCAGCTATTTAAAATAAAAATCGTCCACATCAGCAACATTGTAATCCTTATGGACATGCATACTGAATGATGCTTAAACAGGTCATTTAGACTCATATAGACATCCGTTTGGTTTTACAATTAGTCCTGTCAAATTGAACCTGATTATATCTGTGCACATTTATTTTTACCATTTGCATACTTTATCTTCACCATTGCTTTACAGGGGTAATGATGGCAGAAAACATTTCATTTAAAGTATGAATACAAAGAGTGTAGATGATGATATTAAAGAAAATAGAGCTGAGGTGCAAACAGACTAAAGGAGAATGTTGTGCAAACACTTTAAGAAGACGTTTATGAACACTAAGGCACAAGGTATATAATGCAGCACATGACGGTGATAACCGTGAACATTGGTCAGGTCTGGTGTAACCTTAGAATCTGTCGGTAAAAACTTCCCTTTTATACCTAAATGAAAGAAAACACTTACTATCAGGCAAGAAACAGCCTTTTGTCTAGTAGTTTTGCAAGCACAATCTTCAACAATAAAGTCTTTTATGAGTGTAAAGAGTTATATGAAGCGTGTCAGACCTGATTGAAGCATTTCTTAAAGAAAATGCACTGTTAAACCCGCTGTTCTGTAATTTCTGACATTAATGTTTATCAAAGTACAAAAGAAAAAAGAATTCAATGTGTTCTCTAGCTGTCATGATGATTCTTCTGTATCTAATGTTTTTAGCAGTAAAGACTGACAGCACTATTTATTTTTTAATTAAAAATGCAATTTAAAATTGCAATTTTGTTTAGTAATTTGATATAAAAGCTATATTAACTTTACAATTAATACAATTAATTATATTTATTTTTATTAAGAAAAAATAGAGGATACTATGAATTTTTTTATTTGTCAACTCATTTACACTTCCACCAATCGTTTCTTGAGATACATATATCGTGACTCGATGCGAGTTGAGGGATTCGTGAAATCATTCGTTTCTACAGGTTTGTGTATGTACATGTACTGTAAAGCTGCTTTACGGCAATGCAGAATGTATCCGTCTCTCTCTTGTTTTGAAGGCATATATGTGTTGATTCTGTTGGGTTCTGTGTGGTGCTGTTGTCTCCTGCGACCCGCCAGTCACTCACCTGTACTGTTCCATCGAGATACAAACCTGCAGCGACTCCTGGATCTGCGCAGCAACCTGAGCGCCCAAGGGATCTCCTGCCACATGTGCTCAGGTGGGCCTTTAATCAGCAAAGAATTGATTTCTTCAATATACTCCAGTGAATCATGGAAAACAATTGCCTTGACTCATTAATGTGGCTTTATTTAATGAGGTAACAGATCTGTGCAGTGAAATAATGCACTTCAAGCACATTAAAGAGGCAGACTATGAGTTTAGGCGGTTGGTTTTGAGAAATGGCTATATTTAACACTGGTATTGGGGCAATTCCTTGAAATGTCAACCTTACCATGAAAATAGCGAGTTCTTCCTAAATGTTTTTAGTATACTTGGAGCACAGATATCAACATTTGGTGGTTCATATACCCATGTGAGGTCTCTCTTTAAATATTAAATTTAACATTTCTTTTAAGCTTTATTTGTATTTTTTATAGTCAAGCAAAGGCTATTTTCAAGATTGTCACATCCATAACGATTAATTTTGCTCATAATCAGACTTTCTGCCATTTTTTAGATATGCTTGATTCTGGTTTGTACATTTTAATTCATATAAATCTTAAAAAGTTTGTTGTCATCCAAAATTGGTGTCATTTTTTGTCACGTCCAAATGCAGGTTAACATTTCATGATATTTGACTGGTGACTATTTTTTACAGTTTGTTTACCGTAATATTTTTTTGAAAAACAACATATAACGTCAAATGGAAACAGACAACAAACAACAAGAAAATATTTCTAATTTTATTTGAGGAAAGTGTTATTTACTGTATTACTGTTAACAATGTACATTGCATCTGAAAACTATTCTTGTTATTACATTTGTGCTCTTTGTTCTTTACTTCAGGATGTTTAACTCATTCTTATGTTTCCTCATTTGTAATTCTGCCCAGGGATTCCCCGGGATCCTGAAGCATAAAGGGTCCGACACATTTGCACTTAAAAGAAAACAACACTTCTACTTTCCTGACAAACTAAAAGTTGTCATATTAAGTTTGCATAAATTCCAAATGATGGATATAGAAAACACCATCAATTCACATAACAAGAAACAGTGCTTATGACCACAGCTCTTCACCTCTTCTTCATGCCATGCTACTTTGTGATGCTTTTTGCAAATGAGCGTTGATCAATCTAATATGATATAACCACAGTCAGCTGTTCATGCTTTTGGGTAGCACCCCTCTGTTCTTTATTACCACACATACTATATATAACCGTGCTACATTGATGCTATGTTCTAATACAAAGTAATGACATGAATCAGAATTCTACTGCAAGTGACAGAACATTTAATGGCTGACCTGTTTCACTGTCTCGCAGGTGTTTTTATGGAGCCACCTCATAATCTGCACAGTACTGCTGACTCCTCAAGTTCTACCTCAGGAAAACACGTCACCATCTCCTCGAGCCAGACCAAACCAGTATCCTCCAACACAGTGCAGATTCTCACAGGTTTCCTCTTTTGCTCTACTACGGCTGAAAAAAGACCAACACCTGTTCAGAGTTTCAGACTCACCGTTAGGACATAGAACATCCTATACTTGAAGTCAGATAGAGGATTATGGTGGTTAGGAGAACACTTGAAATAAGCCTGGGCAATATTGCGTACCAGGGCGACTGTTAAAAGTGAATTTAATTTGTAATATTTACAGTAGAAGTAAAATAGCATTTAAACCTCTGACAAAACAATGACAATTTTGATTTGATGTGGTCTGTAAAGTAACCATATACAGTAGTGTAGGACTCGAGGCCCGTCTCATGACCATTTTTTGGTCTCATCTGTCTTGGTCTTTGTTCTAAGGCTCAGTTGTCTTTGGGTTTTTATTTTCAAAACCAGTCAAGACTGTAACTGTGGGAATTACAATATCATTAAACACCATTTATGTGATTGGATACACATTTTTTATTTTATTATACTACTAAATAGATAAATGTTATTGGTGTGTGAAACATACATTTTATGCCCAATAAATCATGCAAGTTACTTTAATTATTTTATTAGGACTTTTTAGTTTTTTGTGTTGATCTTGCTATTGACATGGTCTTAGCCTGCCTTTGTCTTAGTCTTGTCTTGGTCTCGGCCCCTGAAAGTCCTGGTTTCGTCCTTGTCTCAGTTTAGATGGTCTTGACTACATACTATCATATAGGTCATCTCTGGCTCAGTTCCATGATTTTGGAATGATATGCCCGTCACAACTTGGTTAACTAATTATTGTTGTTAAGCTGCTTTGATGCAATGTATTTTGTCTAAAGCGCTATAGAAATAAAGGTGACATTGACATTGACATTGACAACATGTCTAGCAGACTCTGTCTCGATCTTCAAAAACCGCCTTAAACCCATCTTTTCCATTTGCACCTAACCAACAAATAAACCTACCACGAGTAAACCCCCTTTAACGTCCTCACTCTTCTTTAAAAACTAAAAAATACAAATAAATAAATACTTGCATTTGGTACGTATGTTTTATTATTCTTGCTAGGACTGGCATCAATTTAGCTTACGTTTGCTTTGTTGTCGCCTGTTGTATTTGCTTCTTTTTAAACCTCATTTGTAAGTCGCTTTGGATAAAAGTGTCAGCTAAATGACTAATGTAAATGTAAAAATAGTTTGAAAGAGGTTTAGCCCAATTGATGTTTATACATGAATGCCTCATTCAGCAGTGTTCTTCCCTTTTTCCAGGTGGTCTCCTCACCGTTTATGTCTTTAAACTGGACCTTGGTTCTCCTGTCCCTGTATATCGCTATTCACTCACTGCCAATGTATCTGCGCCTTGGCAAGCATCATCAAACGGTAATGGGGATGTGCCATTCTTTCAGGTTTGTAGGAATACACAAAAACAGCTGTAAACATAATGTCATATGAGTAAACTCCAATAAAAATTTTTTTTTACACCCGAATACAGACACAGCTGCTATAATCCGTTTTCTTGAAAAAATCGTAATTACAGCAAATGTGTTTTGTCCCCATGGCTTAAAACCATCACTGTGCAGAAACAAACATCACCGCTTGTCTGCTAATGCAAAAAACCAATGCATTCAATTCACATTCTATCCCAACCTCTTCAAATTCCATCATCCTGCAAGAAATTGACACGACATAATGTGTGTTGTGTGTGTTCATATCACCTCAGCACGCTTCAGTTGCCCTTATAGCCCCATTCCATCCGAGCTGACACACTGATTGATGTGTTGTCACGGTAACAGGCCTACAGAAGTCCCCATAGCAACTTCAGCACACGGATGACTGTGTGTGTTTCTCACGCCTATCACCCCCGTCCAAGATGGATGCTTACTCTTCGGTCATGTGACGGCAGCCGGCGATGGATGTCGGAGTTTGAGTTCTATGTGGCTTTGAATGAGCAGCAGAACAGCAGGTGCAGAACACGTCGCGTGTTTTGTGATACATTAAAGTCCTGTTTTATGTGCATGCTAGGGTCAAGTACAGTTACAATGCCTGTTTAACATATCAAAAATGAAAAAATTTCTTGTTCAGATTCAAATGTGTCACATTTACTTTAAAAATGAAATACAAAACATTACGTAAGGAAAAACATTTATTTAAAAGCATATATGACCAAAACATAGACGGGTTTCTTTTCATTCACCCAGTTGAAATGACTTTTATTCTCGTTTATTTCAGAAAGCTCTTTTTTGCCCAGCACACCATCAGTCCATACCCGAGTCGTGTGTGTGAAGAGCCGCCGGGCTGTGTATTCAGCTCAGGACCTGATGGACCTACTCAAGGAAGTTTCTATGCACCACTGCCTCCAGGTGCACTGTTTAGATCAACACTTATATAACTGTATTTAATCTTTACCAAATGTATTTAAAATATTGTAATAAAAGGTCTAAGTAGCAAACTGTTATCTGTAGCAAACAAGCACTGGTCTTTTAGCACCGTTGGTTAAACACACTATTAAATGGGTGCAGGTGCTCTTCAATTACCAACTTTCTTCAAAATGTCTTCTTTTGTGTCTTGAGGAAGATGGATTTTTATGGGTTGGAAAAAAGGTGAAATGATGACCCAGCATGTTTGCCCATCTCTTTGTGTGTAATGAGTAAATGTTAAATTCAAGCTTTCTGCTTCACTTGTTCATTTTATGTCATGCACTGTTCAGTACACGTACGACTCACTGTAGTATAGTCAACTAATTGAAAGCAATGTAAAACAACATGTTGTAATTAAAGAAGAAATAGACAGAAGGTATAGTAGCCATACTATAAGCTGTCAAACACCCATCTACTGCCTTGAGCAATGTTCAGTTAACAGTCTCATATGGCTACTGAACGTTTTCTTGTTTAAAATGTATCTGCTACTTCATTAATATATCCTACTTTATGCATATCTCCCCAGTTGTTACTCAGGTGAAGGTCTCCAAGACATCAGGTTTCAATCCTTGCAGTGGAGGTGGTTGTGGGAAACCAGCAGTGCGTCCACTGGTGGACACTGGAGCCATGGTGTTTGTGGTTTTTGGGATACTAGGGGTCAACCGCTCTCAACACTTAGACAACCATGTTATTGGAGATCTGGTGAGACGGAAGTCATAACATGAGAAAATTGTTTAATGTTAACTTGCTATAAATCACAATCTTTGTAGTATTGAGAAATTAGGATTGTTGCATTCAACAATTGAAACGCAGATAAAAACAATGTGCACTTTAATGGTATGGGTTACTATTTGCCATCTATCCGTATTTTACTTTAACGGCAAATGAAAAAAAGATCAGTTTAAATCCCCGACTTTTGGACTTGGCGGCATATTATTCGATTTTCTTCAAAGCTGAAGATGATTTATGAATTATTAATTTTCTGATTATAGACTTTCATCTTTCTCAAAGGGCAATGTGATCTATGATCCAGACTTTGATCTCTTTAATGAGATTGGGCACTTGTGCCAGCTGTGCAAAGCCATCAGTGCCAATACCAAGCTTGTGAAACCTGGTGGAGCTCAGTGTTTACCATCAGGTCAGAAGGAATCGCCCAGCAGAACTTCAAGAATCTTATTCTTCCAATCGTGGTGGTCTTGCTTTGACCATTTTTATCTCCCACAGGCAACAGCCTCACATCTATTCTTCCTCTGCTCCATCCTGACTGTCACTCTCTTCCTGAACCCAACCTCTTGCCCGGTCAGTTATCTCATGGTGCAGTGGGTATGCAGGGTGGTAGAGTGCATTGGATATCTATGGCATTTGAATCAGTGAGTCCATTCACACATTTTAAAGGAATATAATGAAAAGGATATCATCATTTATACTGAATGTACTGTATTGTCCCCATACTTTATAAAATAATAAAGTAAGAAGTCTTATGTAAGGAAAATGCATTTTTTTAAATATTTCATATAGCATGTTACATGTGTGTGGCATATGTTTAATACTGGTAAAATGTACCGATAGTTACTGCCTGTAAAATAACATGTAGAAAAATGAAATGTTATTTACACTATAAATACGACTAGTAGCTTTTTATGATGGTTAGTGTTTTTAAGCCTGTAATTTCCAAATAGTGGCTTCAGTTCTGGTCAAACATTTTTCTGGTTTTACACATTTTGGTACCAGCAGTTTTTTCAGCTGTAATATTAACTTATCAACGCTGAGAGCTCCAAGAAAAGAGTAAAATGTGTCTTTATTTCTAAGAAAATGTCTTTGTCAAATCGTTGGCATTATCATTAATATGATTAATAATATTTTCATATATTACATAGCATACACACATAAATTAAATATTTTTGTAAAATTACACAAACACGTATTTAGGAAAAAATAAGTATTAAAAAATTGTATATTTGAAAGGTTTATTTTGAAAAACAGAACATTTAACATTTTTCTTACGCTGTCATACTTTTAGCATTTTGTATTGTGTCAGTAAGCTGGATTTCTTTTAGTTATTATTTCTGAATAAAAGCAAACCGACTACAGTTTCATGTATATGATATTACTATTGGATGCAAAATAAACAGATCACTTTGAAAAATCTCTCCATATATAAATATCATCAAACAAATATTTAAATATAAATGTATATATAAACATACACGACAAAGACACTCCTATTTTAAAAAGAACACAAACTTTTATTTTGGAGATGAGTATAATAGATTTAACAGGAATGGAAAACTGCATCATACCTGCTGAAAAATGTTGGAATGTGTTGAAAAAAGAATGGCGAAAATAATATGAGAGCAATTTAAAGATGAGAAAAATTGTATTTCTTGGTGAACTTTTCCCCCCATTACTCCATAGGCTATAAATGGTAGAAAACAGTGGTTACGCACTCCCTGATCTTCGTTTTCATTCTTTCTGCATTTCAGACCACCTACAAAGGAAAGTCTTCATTTCAGACTCACTCTGATTTCGTCCAATGGGAGAGTTTCCTGCAGAAACTGCTTGCATCACTTCCAGCTTCTTCTGCATTAAAGCGAGGGTTCCAGACCTGCCAGCACTGGAAACAGATCTTCATGGAAATCATAGGCAAGAGAGAAAAAGAGTGAAGAGAGCTTTGATTAAAGGGACCTATTTGAGAGCAAGTAGTCTAAGGCGCAGACATCATTAACATGAGTATCTGTAAATGACAGGAAGAGCGAGAGTGAATTCATGTCCTCTGTTTATGATGCATTGAACGTCATTTCATCTCCTCCTGATGGCCTATAGGTGTGGAGAGCGCTCTCTACAGTCTGCTGCTGTCTCTTGTTATTTGCATCGCATCAGTAGCTGTGTTTACTGCTCATCCTCTTCTGTTGCTGCCCATCCTGCTGAGTATTCTGGGTAAAATGATCTTTTTCTTGAATCATACACTCAAAAGAAATGACTCCACTTTTACGCTTTGTATTGAATTAATATACTGTTTTAATTCTGTGGATATGTAAGTTAAAGAAAAAGTAAATAAGTAAGTCTTATTATCTAAGCCTTTCTATTCGAATTCACAAAAAAAAGATTAGTTTTACAATTCTAAAAGGTATTTGTCACAGAAAAAGTTTTGACTGAAATTTACTTTTAGGTTTTTAATCAATAACTCTAATATTTTCCACTTGAAATATATTTCATGTTTTTATCAAGTTAATGTAACTGTTTATTTTATATTACAATATGCAACAATGTACAGCAGAAAAAGGTCTTATTTTTTGTTACATTAAACCATAAACATTCATTCATTTTCTTAAGTAATACTCACAGGTTGTGAAAACCAACGCCATTGAAATGTAAAGCTCTATACCCAATCTCATTTATATGGTAATACAATATGCCAAACATGACCATGATTTAACTCACTTTTTACAGGGAAATATCACTACAAGGGATTACTCAGACAGAACGAATACACAGATTTTTTTTAATGAAAGAAGTTTTGAAAAATTAGCCTAATCCTTAGGGCCAAACACAATAGGTAAATATTCATTTTCAAAAGGTGCAATGATCAGTGGATTTACACAGTCTCAATCTGAATCTCAATGACTTGGCGTTTGTCCTCTAATGCATTCCTTTTTACCTTAACATTTTTATTTTGAAAAGTTTCATTCTGGTAAACTCACATGTGCATCACAAATACTTGAGGGCTAAAGAAAACATTGGAAATGTTAGGCCGAAATACGTGACAGTTAGTATGTCTGTTCCAAATGATTATGCTCAACACTTGGTCAGATATGTGTCTTTTTGGCAGGTATGGTTTGCTTGGTGGTGGCTGTGATGTATTGGCTCGGCTGGGAGATGGGTGCAGTTGAAGCTATCTCACTCTCCATATTGGTCGGCTCTTCAGTGGACTATTGCTTACATCTAGTGGAGGGATATTTACTGGCTGGAGACACTTTGACCTCAGGACTGACAGATCAAAGTTCGGTATGATAACTATTTGTTGTCTAATGATTTCTAATGATTGTTATGGTAGTGGTGGTGGCTCAGATGAGCTGTTCTCTCGATTTCACAAGGTCACCGGTTCAATTCCCAGGGCTGATGGTAATAACTGATGTGCCCTTGAGCAAGACACCAACCCCTTGTTTACTCTCCGGGCGCTACACTGATAGCTGCACACTGCTCCGGTGCGTGTGTGTTCACGACTGATAGTGCGTTTGTTGATTAATCCCTGCATGGATTAAATACACAGGTCACATTTTCGGGTATGGATTACCATATCTGACAAATAGATCACTTTCACATCACTTCAGTACTATAGCACAATTCAAGGTAAGGACAGTGCTTGAACTGATAAAGTTCCCATAAGATTCCAAACCTCATTTTACACTTAGATTGTTTCTGTGTGTGTGTTGCTGCCTGTATATGATCTGTAAAGTTTTAAATCCATTAGTTATTGATAAGTGAGATCTCATCAGATGTGTTGGACTAAAGTAAATGTCAGGATTGTAGTGCATCAGTTACATCAGTGACGTGTCATCAGAGATCTGTTACAGAAGTAACTCTGACTCACATGATGTCATCTCATCACTGGTGCTGATGCAGTAACTGACAGCTGAGACGAGCAATAACAGTAGACTAGACCGTTTGACCTATAAGAGTACATTGGGGTCGGGGCTTTAAGATTCAGGAACTGAATTTGAGTGTTTTCAGACATGAGGAAACATGTGAAGCAACAAGATAAATAATAAAAGTAATTATGTGCTCTTTAAACATTTAATGGTATTTATTGTTGAGGAAAAAATGATACAAAATTTAAATAAAATTAAATTAAAGAGTGGTTTACCCTGTTGTGAAACCATGTGCAAATGTATCATTTTAAATTATTGCTAAGCATTTTTCTTTTTCAGAAGCTTACTGAAGAGAGTTTAAAATGTTTAATGATGACATAAAAATATGACCATTTACATTAACTCATTGATCACGTAGATCAGCAGTTCCATCTTAAGATATGCAAGCGTGGCATGTAGATTAAGGTAAAAACAATATCTCCACTCTCAGTTTCACTTTCAGCTGTTCAGGAAAGTTATTTAAAAATGGAAGTATGTGCAAGGAACATCTTAATATGTTTGCCTAAAGATTAGTTTTGAGGGATAAAATTATAAACCATAGGGACATTATAAAATATATTTGTTGTTATGGTTGAAAATGAAATGTCTAATGCATTACAACATGCACTGCAATATTTATGTCTATAATGGATGAATGATATACTACATAATATATTCAAGTAATGTTTTTAGATTCAGTTGTTCATGTGTTCTTCTCTTAAACTTTGACTGGATGGCTTTGAAAGGATGCCTTCCAAAAATAAAACAAATATCTTAACTTAATTGCTAAAAGATCAACAATCACCATACAGTTAAACATAACTTCAGACTTCTACTTTTAGAAGAGAACAGGTCTACAAAACAACAATCATTAATATTGTTGGCGTAACTTTTCTTTAGACTTTGGCAGGTTGGAAGAGGTTGATGCACTGTATTTAAATGTATCACTAACTCACTACTTTTCTAACCTACTCACTCTATCAAAAAAAAAAAAAAAAAAAAAAAAAAAATGTATATATATACTTTTTGTAACTTCTCTCTCTGTGTAACTTGGTAGCATTGTTGTAGCACTTGTTAACCTATTGTTGTATCGGCTATTTAACGCTTCATTGTCTCCTCGACTATTGTAAGTCGCTTTGGATAAAAGCGTCTGCTAAATGACTAAATGTAAATGTAATGTAAATGTATTTATAAATGCACATACATTAATATTAATGTAAAAAATTGATGATTTATGTATTGGCAGCTGGCCTCAAAGTCAGGTCCCATAGCTCCCTTTTTGCCCTGCTTATATTTCAAAAGCTTTCACAACTCAATGTCACAAATTATGTTTTTAATTTACAGGACTCATCCATCAAACGTCAGCTACAGACCCTCGAAGCAGCCAATCATGTTGGGGTTGCAATAGTGTCTAGTGCCGTTACCACGGTTATATCGACCATTCCACTATTTTTCTGTGTCATTGTGCCTTTCGCAAAGTTTGGTCAGATTGTGGCCATCAACACAGCAATTTCCATTGTGTTCACGTTGACCGTTACTACCGCACTGCTGGCGACAATGGGACCAATTGACTTCACTCGCCCCGCTAAGGCCGTTCTGAAAGCCGCTGCTGTCGTCCTCATAGTGGCCATCTGTGGAGGTCTCTTCTGGTGGACTGGATCACAATTTGCTCCTGGCGGACTGATGTAAAGATGTTTTAAACGCATCTCACAACACATTCCTACCAACGTGCTTCAAAACCAAGGGTTTTTGATCTTAAGAGATTTGTGAATATTGTGAAGAGTATTGTAAATAGACGCCTCTATGGATTTTACTGGGCTTGGGAACAATGTGATTTTAAGTATTATGAGACACGGTTGCAAATATTCACAGAGGTAGATAACTGATTTCAGAGAGCCCTCTCTGAATTTATTTTCAGCTACGACAACCATATAAGTTAGGTATGTTGTAATTGTAGGGATTACATATCATGTTCATGTATGACTAAAATCATTTCTCAGTGTTTTGTTTCATATTCACCATTTCAAATGAAGCGACTCAAAGGGCACATGAGAATCTATGTTATTCTAGTTCTCATGAGAAGTATGATTAGGAAAGAATTAGAGAAAAGAGTATAAATTCCGTGAATTCTTGCATGGGAAAAAACAGAAACAATGGGTCAGTCATGTTCTGATGGTTAGAAAGTTGGACTTGTGATCAGAAGGTTGTTGGTTTGAATCTCAGTATCAGCAGATAATAACTGAAGTGTTCTTGAAGACATCTTACATCTGTTTACTCTACAGTGATGATTGATTACTGTATAATACTGTATAACACACTTCGGATTAAAGTGTCTGCCAAATGCATAAATGTAAATGTAAATTTAAACTTCAACATGTACTGTCCTTGTGAAACTTCATAAAAGGGTCAAAGTTTCAGGGTAAAACATTTTTTTTTTACATTTCCCATAAACCCCCATATTGTTTCTGTATACTGCCAGGCTATCTTTATATCATTCTCAATTAACATTTTCAAACAAACAAATGACTGAAATAATAAAATTGACATCACTATCTAGAAAAGCTTACAGAGCTTACAAATGCATTACTGCAATTACTGAGTCTGTACTGCGTATGTAGGATTCTTATTTTTGTTTCAGAACAGCCACGATAGCCCAAGATGACTTTTAAACCCATAATGTTGATCCTTTAGTTCAGTCATTTGTTCTTAACAAGGTTTTATTTGACATCATTGTCAAAATTGAGTATTTGCATTAAGTAGTGAAGTTGTATACTTATGGAGACTTGATAGAAAGATGAATGGAATGCAAAAGTTTAGATTCTGTAAACAGCTCAGAATGCAGATAGAACCTTATTATTCCAGACAATAATATGTATTTGCTCCACAGTAAAACAATGTAAGTGTTCATTTAATACTGCCAATGTTTGTAGAATCCACAACTTTGGCCTCATTTCTTAAATATGTAAGCAAAAATCCACAGCACCTTTTAAATTTATAAAGCAATTTTTGACATGGAAAAGTGTTGAGTACCACGTTACGGTTTGAGCACATACATGCTTTTACTCGTCCTATAGGGCATCAACTCTTCTTTCTGTTTGTAAAGGATTTGGACATTGATAGGTACTGGTTTACATGCAAATAATATTGATGAATAAATACTTAAAGATGTGTTTACAGGGTGGAAATATAAAATATGACAGATATGCAGATGATTTGTGATGAATAGATCTGAAACTTATGACGGTTTCTAAGCAGTATTTCATGTAACATGTATATATATATGTTTATATGATGATATAAACGCTGGGTGACACTGGTAGTGTTCCTTTAACGTTGGTGCTTTTGCTCTCTATAAGTGTGAGCATTAGAAAATCAAATGTGTAGCTTTAAACCAATCAAATGTGTATGTCTTGAAAACCTATCTTCAGATATATGAGTTTCAAAACTGATAAACCCATGATGGTCAACACGATTTGCCAATAAAATGTGTCGAAAAAATATGCTTTGTGACGCCACGGAAGAACCTTTGTGTCTAATTGGTTCCATAAAGAACTTTTAACATCCAAAGAACGATTCATTTAAGGTGGAACCAAAAAGAACCATTGAGTCAGAATCTATGACATGGCTGTAAAAAACCTTTTAGATGTCGTAACAAATGAGACTTGAATGATATTATATTGATTTGTACTGCAGTTGTCTGACCATGTACTGTATATAAATCAAGCGTGGTTAAAGTTTACAGTAACAATTTTACTACTGTATGTTGTCTGTATTTCAAAGGTATTCATGGTCCAAGCTTTCGTTATTTTTCTGTGAAACGTTTCAGGGCATTGTTTGGAATTTTGTATTATGAAAGTGTTACTTCATGGTAAATTTCATGCTGCCTTTTAGGATTCTTGTAAACAGAACATTGAGTTTCACAGAGTATTGTTGTGCTTCAAATATGGTTTGTTAAAAGCTCCAGTTGAAACTGTTGTGTACTTTTGTTTCGTACATTTAATTTAGTGAATTTTTATTGGTTTTGATTGTTGCCGTTTATCCTTCTTAAAGATACACAGAAACAAAGCAGACCGTGGATTTCTTTGGTCCTTTAACATCAGTCTGGAAATGATACACCACTTCAGGATCAATCCTCTTGTAACCGCAGACACTTACTGTCCTTGTAACGGTTCTCTACTGTGCTCGGAATAACCTTGGCATTCAGGACTTTAGAAATCTCTTACAGAGAGAGTTCAAGTTCACTAAAAAGGGTTACGAATATAAATGCTATCCTTGGAGGGTTCATCTTGCCACTCGAATCGAGTACAATATATTCCTATAGTCATTATTAAAGCAAGAGCATTAAAGGAATAACACTGTAAGATGTAGTAATTCCAGCTATAAAAATGTCACAATGACAACGACACATAACATAAAACAATATGAAAGTACTATCATGTTCTTAATTATTCTAAATACAGGTTTCATTTATGCAAAATATGACTATATGATAACATTTTACATAATTGATGTGATTAACCCAAAAAAGACATATTTTGATTCATTTGACATATTACCTACTGTTCTCCACAAGCACATGCTTGTCAGTAACCAACTTCATATTTGACTTTATTTAGCATCTCCCATCAATGCTGCTTAATATTTCATGCACGAAACTGTAGACTGGCATAAATAATGCACTGTGGCGACCATTCATAATTGATGACCTGTTATATAGCAAATGCAATGCTGATATGTGGTTTATTTGGGAATCCACAAAGTCATCAAGATGCACAGGGAAACCAAAGTCCATCCTCTCTCAGACAACTTATGCAAACCATTCAAAAATTATTTGATTAAAAAAAACTCTTATGACCATTGTAATGATCTCCACATTGTTACATGTACAAGGAAATTTGGACGTTATAAGTGACATTATTTCTTCTAGCATAAATTCACAATTCTTACATTTGTTAACTAATATAAATGGTGCGTTTGGGCTTTTATTCATCTAATGCATAAAAATGTGACATGAAACATTACAAAATGCAAATAACATTTTATGAAACTGATGCACTTGTTAACACTATGTGCAATACATTGGTGAAAATTAGCTATACAGTATAAATAAATGGCATATTTTGTCTGCAATTACACATAGCCTTAATTCTCATCAAGTTATCTATGGTTTCGTGTACTTTGAATACATTAATACATATTTACATACATACATATGCACATAAAATGCATAACGTGTACAAAGTCTAATGGGAATGCATTTGAAAGTGAGTTGCTGAGGTCACATTTCAGATTTCTGGTAAAACCAGCGTGCCTTCCCATTTTCTCATTCAACATACAATTACAGATAGTGGGGATTGATAACATTAAACACGATCAAAAAAATGTACAAGTGCTCCGCTACTCTAAAGTCCTATGCTAGTATGTATATTTAGATACATTTCAAATGCAAGTTAATGAATCATTTGAACAAATGGCTGTACAGCATAACAGCCGTCTGTCCATGTTGGCTGGCAGAAATGTATCGAGCAACTTAACACGTCTGGTCAAGAGCACAGCACACATGGCTTGAGGTGAACTCCATCAGTGCTCAGCTGAAAGGTTTACCGAATCTTTGCCCATAAACCTTTTAAAAACAAAATCCTTATACATGCCTGAGCTAAAGAGTAACCAAGACCAGAATCTAGTGTCTTTAAAATGATTCTGTGGGTAAGAACAAGTCAGTTTTCTGAACCTGAGGTTTAAAAGATCTTTAGGTAAATCCATAAAGGCAAATAGGTGTAAAATGATATAAGATGACACGGGTGCCTAAATGAATAAGACAAAGTCAACAGGCAGATCTACTAGAGACAGAGGTAGAAGAGCAGTAATGAAGAGTAACACCTCAGAACAAATAATGAAACCCTCGTGGACAAACGCACTTCATACTAGGATTTAGGAGGACACTGTTTAAAAAACACATTGGTTAGGTTAACTAGCTTTAACTGAGACATCAATAGAGTGATTTCAAGAGACTGACCACATTCACGAGGGCTGTAGGGCTCACTTGCAATAGCACCGGGCAGCTACCATCCAACATCAATGTGAAGCAAGAATTCCCATCTGAAGACTAAAATCCTGATAACATTCAACTTAAATATTTCACACTATCACAACACTGGCCAGAAAAGCTGAATGGAAAGGAACAGTTCATTCCAAAGGTGAATATTACTCATCATCTAGCTGTCAAAAACTAAACATTTTTGTTGTGCTTAAAACAAAATAAAAAGGTTTGAAATTAAGTCTTTTATTTATTATTGGCTCCAATTTTGGCTTACCATGGAGAAGTAGCCCATATATGAGCAAATCATCTGAAAATATTCATTGGGTGAACTATTCCATATATATATAATGTAAGGGGATAAAAACAGAAGTAGTTCATTTACTGGGGTTTCCCATTAAAAATAAAAATTTAAGAGAGCTGAAAATTCTGCAAAGCTCCTTATGAAAAGTTCACTGTGACCTGGAGATAGGCCATCTACCCTGGCTATAGATCCATACACCCAGATTTCATGTCTCATGACATCTTGTTTCTATCTGTAACCAACACGTAAGACATTTTAGTTGGGATGTAACGATTCACTGTGAACCTGTTGAAAACTGGTTAAAATATGTGACGATTCATAATGGCAGTAATGTGAAATGGGGTTTTTTCAAGCGCAATATAGGCCAACAACAATCAGTCTGAAGTGTGACGACAAAGAGTGTAGACGATGAAATTGAGGAAGCAAACAGACAGAATGAAAACTGTGTGCAATTACTGCAAAAGGACGTTTAGGTTCACGTCTACAGAACAACAGTAAAAAGCTTGAGGCATCTGTACAATACGAACAGATATTCCATACAATATAATATATGATATAATGTAAAGTCTTATTCATTTAAACTATATTGCCGCGATTTGAAATGGTTGGATTGACAACAGTGCAGAATACAGATGGACAGCTTCAGTCCGATGTACACATGAGCTAAACTACTTCCCTTTCATGCTTAAACAAAAAACACACAATTATGCAAAACAAAATAAGGATTCTATGTGTTTTGTAGCTTTAATGAGGATTCTTCTGTTTTCAATTATTTATCAGTAAAAAATGAGAGCATTATTTATTCTTATTTAATATTGGAATAAAAAAAATTGTGTTACGTATTTTACAAAAATAATTTGATTGCGAAAAATTTAAAGGCAGTTTTTGATTTCTTATTTGTCGATTCAATTTGTTAAAAACGAATCCTGTTTCGTGACCAATGGAATTGTGAGACCAGTATCATGACTAGCATTGTATCGTGAGTTGAGTAAATCGTTACACCACTACATTTTGTGTTGTGACAAATGAAATAAAAGAAGGAACGTTCTTTTAAAACAAATGGTTCTTATATATTTTTGCAATAACAATTACTGTCATCTTTTAAGCAAAAGTAATTCACAGTCAGAAGACATGGGCCACGTTTTGTTTATTAGTCTTTTTTAATATGATAACTGCGTCTGAATAATAATAATAGTGGGGACAGGGGACTTTTGGATTACTGGCCAGAAAAAGTGTTGTTACAGATGCTGGTGTCATTATGTCCACAATTTCGATTTGACGTCCTGGTAACTGTACCACATGCATCTCTTTGACATACAGTGAGCTCAATAAAAGATAGGTAACTAGACCAACAAGGCTCTTTATGAACGAACAATGCGTAGATGATCGTTCACCCACAGTGCAGCGGTAATTTTGTTTCAAGGTTGAAAAATGTGTGAGGAATGCACTACTCCACTCTTGTATGGTTGACTGGATTGGTGAATGATTGACTGCTTGTCCTGCTGGAGGTCCTCAGTGTATCTGCATTTGTCGCTCTTGGCTCATGAAAAAAGAGGGTGTAGTTCCTTGGGGTGATCATCATCTACCCACCCAAATATCCTAAGACCCTAATCTTTTGCCCGTGTTTCCTAAAGTATCCATTAATCGAATACATTCGCCCACCCCAGCACATGTTTCCCCAAACATAACAATTAAAAAACAAAAGGTAAAAACAAGGTCTACTGTGGAATGGCTTTTCTCCTCACAGTCAGTAGGGGATGCCAGAGCCCCTGTGATCTACTGAGGTGCGGTTGGCGTTCTTGCGGCTGGTCCGTCGAGTCTGGGTATTCGTGGCGGCCGGGGGGTTCCGAGCGATGGGCGAGACCCTCCCCCTGGGGCCCTTTCGCTTCCCCCTAGGCCCTGCTCGGCCCCTCCCGGCCACTAGGGGTCACTTCTTACGCGAATGAAGTGTGTCCTGAAACTTGGTGCTCGTGTAACGCACGTGGAAGCCCTTCTTGTTGATGGTGTCGTCCGAGCGGAATTTGATGACAATGGAGTCACCAGCTGAATAGATCTCTTCTGGGGGCTGGGAATGCAAAAGAAGACAAGGTCAAACGTTAACACCAGTTTAAAGTAATCTACTTTCAAGTACGCAGTACACTCCGTGTCACTACACATTTCTACAGCATTATCATTATCAAACATAATACCTTATAATTATGCAACCATATTATGGTCTATTCATCCTGCCGGCAAATATTCTATGTGAACGTTGGATGCGATAACGTTTAAGCATACAAAACAATAGATTCTTATCAGCGCCTTCACACAGCATTTGAACTTTTGTCCGCCGCAAACGTTTTTTTTCATTGAGTGTGACGAATCTTCAATCACATTTACATTTCTTCATTTGGCTGCCGCTTTTATTCGAAGTAACTTACAAGTAACTTACAGTGTACATCTATCACTGCAGAGTAAACAGTGGTAAGATGTCTTACTCAAGGACACTTCAGTTATTGTCTGCTGACCCTGGGATTCGTACCCGTAACCTTTCGCTTATAAGTCCAAATCTCTAACTACCAGACCGCCACTGACCCCATCTTCACCCCTTCGCAAAGCGAAAGAAACAGTCCGTCCAAGAAGAGGCGAGCATTCCTTCATGTGCCTGGAGCCACTTCTGTTACACAAAAGGGCCACGTGCTGTCGAAATTCCTTAGAAACTAAATGCAAATTGTTCAATAGTTAACACATGGTACATGTGATACTCGGCTCTAAGCAGAATACAATTTTATCCTTTGGAACTTATATTAAATGATCTTTATTCCTTGTATTTTATAAAAATCCTTTCGCCCTTGATGTGAAAGATTGGTTCATCAGCAAAAAGAACATGCTTTTAGACTAGTTATCATTTTAAGAGGTTTAAAAGGATAATCCAAGACATACATCGTCTTAGGACAACTTCATATGTTGACTACTGTATATTCTACTTTGATTCCAACATTATTTTTGTTCCATCAGGCTTTTGATTTGTTCTACAGTAACGACAAGTACTGATTTTAATACAAAAGGAATCAAGTTAACGTTTGTAATTCATGTATGTACTTTATGTCCCTCTCTCTTTGGCTGTCCGTGTTGTTGTTATGTTCTGATTGTTGGAGTTGATTCACCTAAAACACATCACAGGAATGTTGTCTCCAGGAACAATAAATTAAAGAGCTTGTAAAAAAGTCAGCAACCAATAAAAAAAATCCAGAAAGGTGCACCAGGCGCAAGGGTTGAATAATTAAGCTGGTTCTGAAAACAGAATATTAGGCAAGCATGCATCCCAGGACTACGAACCCTTCAGAATCCAACGGAAATATCTGTTTAAAGCTACAATCTATTATATCACTATCTCTGTTTGTAGCAAGTCAAATATTGGCAAAATAACATTCTCTGCAAACCTTACCTGTTCTGAATCTACCTGTCTACTTTCTAGCATCATAAAAAAACCTTTTGCCTTGCCCAAGCCATTATTCTATTTGTCAACCTGTGTTTGTTGTTCATAACATACAAACAAAATTTTAAAACTTTAATTTAACGAATAAAACTGTATATTTATTCAGTTATTTCAGCCATAGCAAGACCACAGTACTTTCTACTCGAATAAGTGAAGACAGATATGTTGAAAATCACTGATAAATATTAGAATTACATTATTGAAATACATTATAAATTACATATTTCAGATCAATATTTAAACCTGACTCAAGCTTAAACTGCGCTTGAAATCCCTTTATTGAGGTTGCTGCCCACTGGCATACATAAATTGTAAAACAAGAACTGTGGTTATGCAGACGGTATACATTTTTAGTTCTTTTGGGCAATTTCCACTGTTCAGCAAACGGCGCAAAAGAAGATTGTTATTTAATTGTGACAGAACGTGTGACTCTTTTAAATGGTTATTTTGGGCTGTGACAGACTAATGGCACAATACATAAAGCAAATAGTGCTCCAGGGAAACATTTCCTGCTGTTAGGGAATCGTCAAATGCTTGGATTGAAAGTATACACTTAATGGCAGGAAACTAAAACATTACTGAATCAATCATCTTTACATTTAACAATGTTGTATGTTGCATCTGACAGCAGAACAAAGACCAGACGTCAACATGTGATCAACATATGCTATTCTTATTTAAAGAAGAAGTATCTATCTCATGCATTAGTGCTTAAGAATGTTAAACACGTTGAGCTGTCATGTTTAATGTAATCTTTTTGCTAAAAACTAGTAAGAGTTAGACGCATGATGTCGGATTACTATGTTCAATGCACTCCCTCCATACAGCCAAAGACTTCAGAAAGATTCTGTTATATATTTAACCTATCACTGTCTTTAGAACACAAGTTAGTTATTGGTCATCTGTAAAATCCCGTCCATGCACCAATCAGAGAAGAGCACATGGATCCGTGTGTATATTCCAGCAGAAGTCTTCATTGATCACGAGTGATGCTCACGGTCCCGCAGGACCTCGACTTTATCCAGAAATAATCCTAAAGCTAAATCTGTCTTCTGTTAATGTGAGGAAATGTAAGATTTCCTGAGATATGAACAACACCACAGGTACTCAAGCTTAACATAAGACAGAATGTCTTAATAAATAAAAAGCCCACCCTCTGGTGATCTCTGAAGCTCTTTTAAGCACTCAGTGTTCCTCCCTCTCTCTAGAAACTAGACTTTAAATCTGTACCCAATTAAATATGGGTCCTTGTTTGTTTACAGGCCTGATTCAAAGGAGCCCATCCACACGTCTCTGTGATATTCTGTTCCCAAGGTGGCTAAGATTTCACCTTTAATATTAATTAGGGGTGTTGCTCTTAGATTTATTTACTGAATAAAAACAATGTGATAGCTACAAAAGTAGAAAGACTGGTCTCCTTAACAGCCAATTTTGTGATGATGTCCATGTAATGGTAACAATAGCAACAGTGATACTGCTCTGAAAAACTACATTAAGAAAAATATGATTGTCTCTTAAACAACAGGCAGATCATAAAAATCCAATAATTCTAATGCTGAGTTATGAGAGAGTCAGTTAATACCTGCTGATTTTGTTGAGCTGCTTGCCTGGAAACGTTGTTTAGAATTGTAATATCTTACAATAGAACGTTTCAATGGTGTGGACTAGAACTAAACTAAATCTATACAAACAAGATGGTTGAAGTGTTTTGAACAACAGTTGCTGTTCCTAATGCTTTTGCAGTTGAATATTCTCTGGACTAAACTGTGAATTGATCACTGAATATGCAGAACAATATGTCAAGAGTTCTGAAGCCTTGCGTTTACTTCTTGAAACTGTGTCAAATCTCATTTATCATGCTCAGTTTGAAATAATGATCTTTGAAAAACAATAGTGTTTATCATCATGTTTAGTTCATAAAATGTAAAAGTTGTGCATTATAAGACTTTTTATTTAACATAGTGACTTTACTAAAAATCTTCTACAGAAGAAAGTAATATTAAGGGAGTATATGATGTTATATAGTAAATTGTCAATTCCATGTTGTATGGATGTGACAAACAAAGGCTAAGACATTGCAATACGCTGAACTAATTTCCCGTTGATTGAGAAAAATATAATTCTATGCACACTTTTTTATTTTAATGGGAAATAGTAATGCGTTTAGGATGTGACATGGATTAAGTTTTTAAAATATATATAATAAAAAATAATAATTTCCTCATGCAGAATTTATGTAGATGATAAAATTATGTAACTCTTCACAAGCCATGTTTTCCCACTGCAATAAAGTTAAATGTAATCTGTGAATCCTTACCCCTGATCCACAGTAGCGTCCCAGTCTGGGTGACTTGACATCCGCCCCGTCAAACAGCTCCATGTAATCATAGCCACAATCAGCCTCTTCCTCAATTTCAAAGGTCTGGAAGATGAGCTCCACTCCATAGCCCTTCTCTGCTGAGATCACCCACTGGCAGTCGGATGCTCCGGGGTAGTTATTATCACCAAACTGGGCGTGGGAGTAAAGGTCTTTAGTTTTGACCTCGGCTTTCAAACGGCCTCCGCACTCTAGTATAGAGAGGAAATAATATGTGAGGAGGTCCTTTACTTCTCCGAATACAACTGCACATCAATGATATACTTCTACACAGCTGCTGCTGCTCCTTTATTCTACTACACACACAATATTTATTTCATTTGATTTTATTGACAGTTTTATCTGACACAGGCGCCCGGCCCAAAGACAGTCTGGCTATTGATAAAACAATTTTTACAACAGTTCTTTCTGGTTCTCGAATCTGGTATTCGACCAAAGACATCACAGTATCCACTTCACCGTTTGTATTACTCGGCCATTCAGCACTTAAACACAAATACACAAACGCAGGGAATGACACTGCAGAAGTACTTTTATTACAGAACTTCTTGTCATAAATTGACAACTATGACACAAGTTGGCTGTACACACCTGAACAAGTTTGTTGCGATACGTCATATAAACAGAGGAGAAACATATGGGACATTCTGTTAAAATGCGCAACAACATTAAAACAATGGAAAGTGGAAACACATCTCTGCGAGTTGTTTTTAAAGTCTCTGTCTTTTATTAACACGCAAATCATGCCTCATTTTCTCTTTCACTCTACTTATTTGAACGAGGTGACGGATTTAAATGAGTAACTGAGGTTTAACAGTTTTGCTGCGCTGAAGAAAGTAGTCACCAAGTTCCTTGAAAAATCGGAGGGTTTTAAAGACGCTCCAATGCTGTTTGTGAGTTACCTACACACTTGTGTCGTCTAACTGTTGTTTAAATCAATATCAATCAAAAGTGTTCATAGTTGTGTTGGTGCCTCTTTCCCAGGACCTAATCAAAGCCTTGCTTATATAGAGCACCATAACACTAGTACTCAAGCCATATAGCCTTATTATACTTTATATTTTTTACATTATTACATGTTCTGATTAATTCCATTAACATTGCACACTTGCTTGCTCTACAATACCATGCACCGTTCTGCATCGTCTTTAATTATATCCTCTTAAGCTTTAAAAAGCTTGCCAAAAAGCACAATATCAAATAAATGGTAACCTAGAAATAAAACCTAGCTAGACATATTTTGAACTTGCCAGCTAGTTTACTTACTAGTACTAGTTTACTTGTTATTTCTTTTATGTGTTTTAAGAAACGATAGACAGGGACACGCACATGTTCAGTAATGTTTGTTAATGATTTTTCTGGTAAAGCCAGCTATAACGTCTATAAGGGAAATGGAATTGTATAAGCATAAGTGTGTTTTTAAGAAATGTTTTTCAATAAAACTATAGAAATGTTCCTAAAACAATTCCAGCAATCTTCACTCAATAATATCAACTAGTGTCTTATTATGATAGTGAAAAAGTTCCAATGATTACTGATCTTTATTGACCATGGTGCTTCTAAACAGTCAACATGATCAACTATATTGGTAAATTAAACAATAGTTTAAAGTAATAACAAGAGTAATATAAGTAATCTAAGATGTATTGTATTTATGCATTTCATTTATTTTAAAGTATCATTACATTTGAATGCACATTCAAAATAAAAGTACCACAATAAAGAAAAAAAAGAATTACTCACCAGCAGTATGGGAAGCCTCGAAGCCTTTCTTCTGCACCGAGTTATCAGAGAAGAAGCGTATAAACATCTTGTTGCCGGTGGATATGATTGGTGGAGGTTTCTTAGTGCCGCAGTAACGGCCAAGGCTGGACGCCTTCCCGTCCCGACCGTCGTAAATCTCGATGTGGTCATAAGCACATTCTAAATGAGGCTCCATGTCAATTTCATTGAATGCCTGAAAAACAAGTCCAAGTTTAAATGGCGCATAAAACAGGATATCACAATATTCAAAGCGAGACCCACGTTCAGTAACTAGAAATAATGAGGATGAAATCAGACATTTTAAAGACCCATTGTGTTGTTTATGTGTGTATAAGGAGTTTTTAATATGCATTAAGACAAACCATTTTTAATCTATCCACTTTAAGTACTAAAGGCTGTGGTTTAGGTGATTCATAGATTGTAGGACTTTAAAAACTCCTTAAGTAAGCGGTCCATTAAAGGTTTTTATTTTGGAAGGACTTTCCTAGATATGATTTCATAACATCCTAATTATGACAGAGAGAGATGGTTGAGTGAACATTACATACTATTTTAATCCGATGTCCTGGAGTAGTGGAGAGGGCCCAGGTGCAAGCTTTCTTACTGGGGTATTTATCTGGCCAGTTGGGGCTGGTGATGGTCCCACTCACGCCGTTCACAACGTGATCGCAGCCGGCTGTAAGAGACACCTCTGACAATCAATAACACATGACTTCCAGAGCTCACAAACAGCACTTTCATTACATGAGCAATGTTCTCTAAAAACAAAACACCATCCACACGCAGACCACCACATTTCCAGATCCTTGGCTTTCATGCTCCCATTTTCTCTCATTTTCTTCAGCTCCTTTCTGTCTAGCATTGCCTCATGCTTTCTATTTCTGTCTACAACAGAAAGATGATCTCTAAAAATATCCAGGCGCTACTTAATGAGCTGAAATCAATGGTGAAGCTTTCTGAGCTTTCTTGAGATAGAAAAATAAGATTGCTGATACTGATACTAAAATGCACAATAGAAAAAAATGTAAAGAACATTTCTGAAGGATTATGTAACCTTCTGGAAGTTCGACCTGTTTTCCTTAAGCCAAGAAGCATGTGTCTTTTTCTCCTTATTTTAAAACGGTTCATATCAGAACTTTAAACTAATGGAATGCACAGTATGCAAAGCTGATACATTCTACTTTATAATATAAACCTATAATGAATTTTGTCTATATATGTGCACAGGAAAACCGGACACTTTCCAAAATAACATATAATAGATAGGCACAGAAGAGAATGTACATATATATATCCATATATCAGAGGTCGCGTTAGACTTTTTCACTGGCTGTCATTTTGGACAGTTTCTGTCATAATCTATTATTGCCCGTCATTTAATTTGCATATTTTCTAATCGCATTTTTCATTCATTTTTTAATCATGCATTTGCACAAAGAGCATATAGGCTTAAGTATTCATTTATTTATTTGACAAATCAACAAAAAAATCCATCAAATTTATTCTTCAACAAGTTTTTTTTCGCACTGACAGCGGCCTGAATTAAAACCCGACCTTATTTAAAAATAAAACTATTCAGTCAGTGTTCTGTAGTCAGGAAACATTTCTCTTAAGAAAGTGATCAGAAGTTGATCCCGCAGGACCCACGAAAATCGCCTTAGCATGCCGGAGGCCCAAACACAGAAATTTGCTATCTTTGTGACTCTCTGGCTTCTGCCAAAACGTCAAGGGAGGTCACTAAAAAGGGACAATCCGCTGCACCGCGCCGTAACTACGGTGGGTAAGATATTGCTCCATGGTCGAAATTTGAAAGCTGACATCCAGCTGGTTCCCAAGAACAAAAGGTGATGAATGAGCACGCCATCTTCCTTTTTATACCAGTAGGTACTTATCAGGGAATAACACGCAAATTTCTGTCCACCAAATTTATTGGCCTTTCAAATTTAAGTTCAGAGTCGTTGGTTCTCAAGTTCAAACCCCATACTGTTGGTTCAACACAACGTCGAGAACTTACATTTCTGTTTTCCAATAAAAAATAACAGACCATATTTCTAGAAAAATAAGATGGTAAGCAGAGCCCAAAATGTTGTTTTTGGATGAAAACTATGAAAGCAGGAAAAAAGTGTATTTCTCACCTTCCTTGCAGTCATGTTTATTCTCATGCAGTACGAAGCCACTTCGGCACTGACAACTGTAGCTGCCAAAAGTATTGACACATTCATGCTGACATCCACCGTTTTCCTTTGAGCACTCGTCTTTATCTGTAGAGAGGGCAGCATTTGTCAGTGAAAACCATGTCACTAGCACCAAAACCAATAACACATGCACACACAGCCCCTCACCTGAGAAAAACTGAGCCTTAAAACCCTTCTTGGAGACAGTGTTGTCAGATTTAAACTCAATACGCATGTTGTTGTATTGAGAGGTGATGGCCTCTGGTTTCTCAGCTCCACAGAACTTCCCGTGCAGCCGGGCATCAGCAGACAAACCACTCCTCACCTCAACAAAATCATACTTGCACACCTATACAGGAAAGAGTCAAATTAAGAAATTATCTACAATGCCAGAGAACTTAAACGTAAAGTTCTGTAAACATGTCAAGAATATTCTTTTAGGCACTTTAAAACAATAAATTGTTCTCAAAGATGCTAAAACACTTTGAAGCCTCCAGTTGTAAGAAGTACCAAGATTAACTGGGATTACCTTTAATATTGAGTTTATATATGTAAAAGTAATATGTTAATGAGAGCTAGGGTCTTCGTCTTGTTGGTCTTGTATGGTCATTGTACTGTTAAGATCTCCAATGTTATTTTATTACTTAAATTAATAACTGTTAACATCTCTGTATATTGACATCAAAGAAAATGTTTGTATGAAATCTGTTGGCAAACCTAAACTAAACAAAAATTAAACTGTTGTCTTTAGAAATAAACTAAATAAGTATTAGGCAATAGAATGATAAACAAACACAAATATTAAAATATAAAATGTTAATATACAAAACAAAAGTTAAAGTATAAATTAAACAACAATTGAACAAAAATCTAGATAACTACAACGTAATAATAATAACTATGATTAAAATGTATACTGCAGTTGTTGTCTTGAGTGTTAACAGAAAAGCTTTGATATGGTTTAATGCAGAATCCCTACAGACACAGTCACAAAGGCTAAATAAATATTTCTACAGATATCTACACAGCCATCATTTTTCCTGCCTTTTAAGAACTAAAATGATGTCAAAAACGTGTTTTCATATAAAATACAAATAGCACACGACAAGGGCATGGTGATCACCACTTCTCAGAATCAACAAATACTTCTCCTGGTTTAAGTCTGTCAAAACACAAACAAAAACTTGGAAATACTTTCTTCAAGGTTGGCGTGCCAGCTGGAGTTCTCTGGAAGGAAATTTGGCTAAACCCAGCTTAAGGGTATTTGCACCTTTCGCTGTTATACCAGCGTGTTAAAACACAAATCTCCAAAGCTTGCAGCTGCTTTAAAAACACTACCGTCTCTTATTCAACAGATTAATAGCCATTTTAAAGTCCAGTAACAGTCACTTTATGATCATAGTATGCATTTATAATCAGCTGAAATGTAATGATGCCTCTGCCATGACTCAATAAATGAGATCATTTCCATTTAAAAGATCCAAAAAATATATTTATACATCAACGTGCCTCTGTTCAGACCTTTATAACTATGTTGAATGCATCTAGAGAGAGATAGGAAGTGTAGGCTTTACCAGCACATTTGTTACGAGAACTGAACCAGCAAAAGTGCCGTAAGCTTCAGGCACTCCACGAATGAGAAAAAAAAGCAATTTGGCCGTTGGCTTGAACTCCACAAACTGAATAGAAATGAACCAGACAAACCCACCCCACTAAGAGGCAAAAACCTAGTGCTCACATCGTTCCCCTCAGTCTCGAATACGTCAAACAAGAGGGTGATGCGGTACTGCGTGGGCGCCACTAGCTGCCAGATACAGTTCTTGTTGGGTGGATACTCTTTGGGCCAGCCTGGGCTCGTGATGGATCCATTCAGCTTGGTGATGAAACCACCACAGGCAGCTACAAAACAAAAAACAATAAAACATATCCGGGTTTAATACAAGCTTTGCTAAAAGATAAACAGTATGCTGCCAATTACCATTCGCAATGATATTGACTGGCACCTCAGTTTGTAAAAACAAATATAGCAATTTATAACTGTATTACCATGTGGTTAATTCCTCTGAATCTCATGGATCTGGTTTGCTTTTAGTCATACAACCACAAAAACGTATCCCTCATAACATGTTTACGATGCCCCTTCATATCATGATCAAAATGTGTGATAATTAGGAGTAACTGTTAACATGTTAAACTGTTAAATACATGATGTCATCGTTGTCCTGCATCAGCCACCGTAGTGTTTTGAAATGAAGGGTTATGAAGGTTGCTTGCCATTTATAACCTTACCACCAAATGCAGCCAAAATGCAGACATCGGACTTTTAACACAAAGTTACAGTTTTAATCTTTTCTGAAAGTATAAAAATGTACTACTGAAGATGCAAAACAAGTACTGATAAACTACAACTGCAGACTTTATATCCAGAAGAAGAGAAGAAACTGAAAAGCTGCGATGCAAAAAGTCTGTCAGACGTCTTTTCGTGTAAGAAATTTTTTTATCATACATTCATCGCTTCCCCTTTTCCTATGTGGTAAAGCGGGTTTTTTTAAATTGAAAATGTTATTACCCAGACAGCTGTCCCATTAATACATAAAGTCTGAAAAATACAGTAGCACAAAAACATACAGTATAAACAAAAACATACAGTATAAACAAAAACATACAGTATAAACAAAAACATACAGTATAAACAAAAACATACAGTATAAACAAAAACATTGCCAAAGCGGTCAGATAGAGTGCAGAAAACAGTCATGTAAAATGATCAATTTGGTTGCAGAAAAAAAAATGTGTAAGAAAGAATATGTGCTCTTTAAAAGGTGCTTTCATCACAAGACCATTCCAAAAGACGGAAACAACACTGGTCCAAAAGAATTTCCCGTTTTAAAATTACAAAAACTTTTTAATGTTTAAAAATATCTACAGGATTATATCTATTCATCTATACTCATATCTTTAAGATAAAAAACAGAGGCATATGTACATAAAACAACACAAACAGGCTTGTTTTAATAAAACACACACACAAAGAACCTTAGCCTTTATATCTCAGAAAACAAAGCTGAATGGCAGAGTAGCTAAGTGCTGTATGATCCAAATTAACGAATTGATCCCCTACAGGGATTTCCACTGAACACTTGGAGAAAGATGTTTCCATGGTAACCAACATGCCACTTAAATGCCTTTGGAAACTTAGTGCCTTGAAGTTTTGGCTTTGTACACATTTAAGCTCCATCTTTCTCTGTTCCCAGAGGATCGTCACCCAGTGGTTTCTTTCTACACCCTCTGACAAACAGAGCTTATGACCAATTCTTTTCCTATAGTTTGAGTCTCAGTGCATGTCTGAACACAGACAGATTTCCTCCACAATATAGCTGCAGGTTATTTGCTGTCCTAGCAACCGATTCACGTTTCTACATACAAGTTCCCACTATAATAAGAGATGTCGGCTGTTAGACAACACTGAGGATGCTTTGACCTAACACTTGTGTTGTGCGTTCCTGTGCTTTGTTCTGGAAGAATACTTTTGTCAAACAGTTTCTGACAACAGAAGAGGCTTTGCTATTGCTGAGCAGAGAATGGCAAACCTGATGTCAATGTGAGAAAGGTGCTCATAACTCGCTGGCAGCCTGGAGCCAAAAGCACAAAACAGATGTTGGCAGAGAGAGAAGTTTTAATTAAACTGATGCAGTAACACAAACTGTCCACTGACTGACTGTGTGTGTGCGTGCGTGCGTGTGTGTGTGTGCGTGCATGTGTGCGCTTGTGTGTGTGCTTGTGCATGCGTGCGTGTGCGTGTACTGCTGAAACTTACATAAAATAACAGTTTTCCTTTCAATGTATTAAAAATGCTAAATAAGAATAAGCAGGACAACATCCGTCCCCACTAATGTTCATTCACACAAAACTAAAGACATTTTTCCAAATATATTCTTTTGTGTTTCACAGAACACAGGTTTTGATCTATGTGAGGGTGAAAGAGATTTTTACATTTGGTTAAACAATCAAACTTCATGGTGTTAGGCTTCGGGCAGGCCATTCATCCAGATATATCAACACTAGTTCAAATAATGTCTTGAGCTGGCATATCCATCAACGTATTTCAATAAATGAACCCTGAACTGACCAGGCCGCAAAGTCCACCAGAATTGGTTTTCATCCATGAATGTAATTCATAAGCAGTGAAATGTTGACGTACTGACCTTCGCAGCTTCGCTTGTCTGCAGCCAGCTCATAACCCGGGTCACAAGCGCACTTGTAACTGCCGAGTGTGTTGACACAACGCTGCTCACAGCGACCATTGTCAGGCCTGGAGCACTCATCCATTTCTATACCAAGAGACAAAAGATTGTGTTGTATGTGTTTTATTTAACACAGCAGTGTTTCAAACATTTAACTCTGAAACCAAATAAAACCAAAAACTACTAAAAAATAATTTGAATCATTATTTAAAAACTATATTCCAAATACAATATTGTATTTAGAGAACTTATGTGCATTTCCAATTTTTACATTTAAATAAAAAATCATTTTGTATACTTTAGTTTGATATGAATGTAATGCAATAAATGCAAAAAAATATCATATTCAAGCATTTGTAAAAATTTATTTTCGCATCTTTATGGCATGTTTAATATTGTTTTGGTTGTTTTTGTCTCAAATAATCCAGAAAAGATCTCACCTTTAAAGAAATTTGCAGCAAAACCAGCTTTATTTACAGAACCATCAGACACAAATTTCATCCAGAGCTGGTTGGAGCTGGACTTAATATCGTCAGGTTTGTCATAACCACAAAATCTGCCCAACAAAGGGCTGCTTTCCGAGTTCCCATCCCGAACTTCAAGGTAATCATAAGCACAGTTGTCATGCCTTTCAATCTGCGATTCAAATAACATAATAGAGAATAAATAAATATTTGTAATCAAACATTTTCATTTGTTGCATTTTAATGACCTTGAAATCTACTATGCCAAACATTTCCTGACTAACATTAAAAGTGACTGTGTCCTCATTTACTCGACTTCTTTTCATTTCTTTCTTATTTTGAAGAATGTTGGTATTTGGAAGCCACTGACTTGCACTGGCTTTGTTTCCAATCAATAGAACAGCCTCTGCTGCATCAACTTTCTTCAAAATATCTTCTCATGTCTTTTTCAGAAGAAAGCATTTAATTCGAGTTTAGAATGACTAGAGGGTGTCTGATTGATGACAGATTTTTGGTTTTGGGTGAAAAATCACTTTAAATGTATTATAAAGCGTTTAAATATGGAAGCATGCATTGTGCATTCAAGACGCCGTATCATTTCACACTGTTCACATTTCATTTAGGATAAAACAGACCATCAGCCCTTAAATAAAGTCACAGCAAACTTTTTGTTTCTTTACACCAGTCAATTTAAAGCAAACTCAGAAGAGGTGCAATGACACATTGACATCAGCCAGACATTTACTAAATAAAGCTTTTATGTCACCCCAACCATTTTTTTCAGTCCTATCCCCTTTATTTTCAGCTTTAGATCATCTCTCTTTTTTAGAGCACTGAGAGTATAGAACCGACATAAATTATGAATTAATAACAGCAATAAGATTTACATATAGTTTACCTCAAAAGACTGGAAGGTGAGGCCTACATGATAACCTTGAGCCACAGTTATCTTCCACACACACACTTTGTTAGGTCTGTAGTCATCTGGGTAGTTTGGAGACTGAATCTGACCGTTGTCTTTTTTAACCTCCCCACCGCAAATAGCTGAAAAGGTGAACGATGCCATCAACAACATCATAGTCAGGAAAACAAATATTTTGTGTAATATAATAGAAAAATAAATAAGGATAGGAAGGATATTAAGCATGAAACAGTCATAATGAAAGGGCATGAAACTATAGTTCCATTATCAGAGACACAACTGGACAGAGAGATGTTTCCCCATTATAATACATTCATATACATTTTACTTGATTGTGTTGTTAAACTATTTACATTTTTTCCATAATTTGATCTCATCCTGAAAATTGACCCAAAAATGAGCACTCAGGTACATTTCTCATCAGCCGCATCCCAGTAAAATAGGAAATAGAGTGTCTGGAGGGTTTTATAACATAGCAACATCCTCTAGTATAAGCTTATAAAAAGATATACTCACAAACCAAACACACAGTTAAAGTAAATGTTTCCGTCAAATTGTGAATTCAGTCATGATTTGAAAACTGTGAGAATTCTGTTCTTCTATGAACAAAAGAGATGATATTTTGAAGAGAGTTGGAAATGGAACTGCAATGGCACCCATTTAGTTCTATTGTATGAAAAACAATGTGACTGAATGCGTGCCAGATCCTGCCATTCTTCAAAATATCTTCTTTTTGTTCTGCAGAAGTAAGGAAGTCACACAGGATTGAAATGACGAGAGAAAATAATAGAATTTTCATTTTTGTCATTATGGAATTCTTGAAACATTAAATATATTTCAGTTTGAATATATTAAAAACTGAAAACAAGAAAAATGTACAAAGCAGCACTAATGCTTCAATAATACTCCCTTTTGTTTCACCTTCTACCTTCTGTTTTATTGTATATATATATAGAATTATTATAATTTTATATAATATATATATAATTGATTCTTAACATACCTTCATAAACAGCAGAGAAGCCCTTTCCTACCCAGTTGCTGCTACTGCGAAATTCAATCCACAGTCGACTGTCTGTCGAAATAATCGCCTCAGGTAATTTATCCCCACAGTATCGACCTGCACGTACAGCCACAAAGAAATATCCATTATTTTCACCATTATTTTCACCTTCCATTCTTTAACAACAGTTAGAGATTAATTTAAAACCTTTCAATGGTGCTTTTCTCCAATATCCATCTCTGATCTCAACGTGATCATACCAGCACAAATGACTTCGGTATAAATCCATAGACGTAAAGTTTAGAATGATCTTAAAAACATAGAAATATACAACAGACACATTTAAAAGAAGCATTCCATAAGAAAGAATAGGTAAACCAACAGATACAACAGTATTTCAGGTTTTGCTTGCCACATTATATCTAAATATAAGAGCAATATGAAAGTTGATTTCACCTTCTCTCCTGGTGTGACAGAGATTCTCCATATGCAATGCATGTATGCTGAATAACCATTGGGAAACCCCGGTGAAGAGAAGTTTCCACTGCTATCCTGTAAACTGTCTCCACATCCTTAGAAAGAAAACAAAGCATTATTATGATGATATTTGTTACGTGGTGTTTTCAATAAGCTTTAAAGGAGGGGTCTCACAGGCAGTTTCTCTCAATCTTTTGTTAATCTTGAGATGAAGTGACCTGTAGTGTAGAATCATGTTGTCTTTAGTTTGATCCCATTAACAGAAGACAGCTTTATGATTATTTCTGGATAAAGTCGAGGTCCCGCGGGCGGCACGTGAGAAACAATAAGGGAATATACACACAGATACTCCTGCTTTTCTGAGCTCTATGATTGGTGCGTAGGCGGAATTTTACGAACAAATTACCAATAAATAACTTGTGATCTAATGACGGTGATGGATTGAATGTTTAAAAGAATCTTTCTGAAAGGTTTGGCTTTAACAAATGGACCATGTTGAACATAACACTTCAAGATGTTTATAAGTCTAAAGCACTTATAATACATGAAACAGTGCGTTATCCCTCCTTTAAGACCTTGATGTCATAAACCTGTAACCAATCACATCAACTCATTTGACACCTAGTTAATCCCTAGTTTTAGCCATATATTTGTATATAGGCATTCAGCTGAAATGATCTCTGCACTACTGTGTCAGCTCTCAGTTTCACTTTCAGTTTTATCAGGGTCTACAACTGCGGAATGGGATTAAGTCAAGGCTAATCTAATTTGGATATTTATAAATCTGTCTATAGTTTAAATAAAGATTAGATATAGAGTAACACTTGTATACAAAAAATCTTTTTATATCAAAGATTACTTTTAATGGATAAAATGATGGACAATAGGGAGACTTTAGTCATTAGCTAATAACATTTAGAAAGGGTTAATTCTACATAAGAAAGGCACTTTAAGCCGATGTATTTAAAAAATCTGGGTTTCAGAGAGGACAAAAACAAAGGCAGACTCTCTCTCATATTTTGCGTCTTGAGCACGTTCATATCATAAAGCACATCTGCATCTAATTTTATGCACCTGCATGTTATTTACAGCGAAGAGACCAAAAAATTCTACATTAAATCTAAGTTTAATGACTTCAATTGAAGACAAACCAGGTCAGCACAGTGGATCAAATATAAAGGCTGTTGTATTAATTTAATCTATAGATCATGTTTCATGTTACATGTTACCAGTACTGCGTTGTTTTTGGAGCAAGCTCCTAAGAATTTCACTCACCAGGGCACATGTGCCGTGGTGATGTGACAATAAAAGTGAATTGAATTGAATTGAATTGAGATCAGTGTAGTGTACTTTCTTAACACTGTAAGCATGTAAAAAGGAAGTTTACACTCAAATGTGCGGTGGGTTCCATGTCTGAAACCATTCACAAGTGGCCCTGGCAAGCTGCATCAAGCGACAGATGCCATGAGAAATGCTTCGCAGACACATGCCACACTTCCACCTTCTTATCCTTATTTAATGCTATGTAGCAACATCATCCAACTACACAGATACAGCATCATGTGACATCTTCCTCCAATAAGACTTATGTGTAAGAAGCAACGGACCAAACTTTGATTATTTATAGGTTCTATGAGACCTCAAGAAGACACGATGCTTTAGCTATGTCTCTTGCAAAGGCTTTAGGGTCAACATGAGTTGGCTTCTGCGGGCAGTTTTAAACTCATAAAGGCATGGATTTCTGAGGGAATAATTAGACAAAGAAAGGATTTTAAAGATGTGGAATAATATATTATATTTTGAAGACAAAGACAAAATAAAAAACTTCCTTCCGATAGTTGTTCAAAGTCTGTAGAAATGTCTTTGTTGTTTTAAACACAAATTGGAGATATCTGGAAGAATGTTATTATTTCTGGGGCCACACTTTAGACCTTGTGATTCCCAATGGTTTATTTGTGTCTCAGTTGTCAACCTCAGATTTAGGTCTGTCTGATCACCGGGCTGTCTTTTTTAACATGGAATTACCTGACATGAACACTTCCACTTCTCGCATCATTAATTATCGCAAGTGGAGATCTATTGAGCCCACTGATTTTTCTGATTTTATTGACTCTTTTTTAAGTTGTGATTCTCTATCTGATGATCTGGATGATAACGTTTCTGTCCTAAATTCTGTTCTCTTGTCTGGCCTGGACACGCTGGCTCCTTTGAAATCACGATCTCTTTCTTTTGCACGCTCTGCTCCTTGGTACAATGATGATCTGCGTGCAATGAAGACTTTGTGTCGCAAAATGGAGCGTAGATGGCACACATCAGGTTTAACTGTTCATCAGCAGGCCTGGAAAGACAGCTTACTCGAATATAAGGCTGAAAATGTGTCAGCTAGATCGGTTTATTTTTCTCAGATAATTGTCAGCAATCAGAGAAACCCTAAACAACTGTTTTACTCAATCAACAAGCTGCTTAAAAATCACAGCTTCTCTAATGTTCCTGCTTCAACTCACCGTTGTAATATGTTTTGGAGTTTTTTAGCACCAACATTTATAATATACGTAACCACATTGTTTCCACTCATACTTCTGCTGCCTCCTCCTTAAATATTTCTGCATTTTCTGGTATTTCTCTCTCTAACTTTGCTATTCATGACTCCCAGTCTCTATGTAATATGGTTTCAAAACTGAAAGCTTCAACTTCCAGAGCTGATCCGATACCGTCTTTTTAAATCATGTTTTGATTCCTTGCTCCTGTTGTTTTGAGAATTATCAATAACTCTCTGTGCACCGGTGTTGTGCCAGCAGCACTTAAAATTGCTGCTGTCACCCCTGTACCAAAAGCTAACAACATGGACTTTAATAATCGGAATAATTTTTATCCTATCTCCAATCTTCCATTTCTCGCCACAATTTTGGAACAAACAGTGGCTACTCAATTGCTTTCTCATCTTTCCTCTAAAGATGTTTTTGAGCCACTTCAATCTGGATTCCGTAAACTCCACAGCACTGAAACAGCGTTAGTTATGGTCACTAATGATTTGTTAATGGCTTCTGATTCTGGCCATCTGTCTATACTTATTCTTCTTGATCTTAGTGCCGCTTTTGACACTATAGATCACTCCATTTTAATCACCCATTAAGAGACTATCTTTGGAGTTTCTGATTCTGCGTTACAGTGGTTTAAGTCCTACCTCTCTGATCGCAAGCAGTTTGTTGTTATAGGTAATTGCAAGTCTGAGATCGGTGTGGTGCAGTGTGGTGTTCCCCAGGGATCAGTTTTGGGCCCTTCACTTTTTAGTATTTATATTTTTCCATTTGGCCAACTTTTAAAAACTCTTGGTCTCAACTTTCACTTTTATGCCGATGACACTCAGATCTATATACATTCAAAACCTGGTTTTACTGAGATTAAAAAATGGATGTATGAAAATTTTCTTTGTCTTAACAGTGACAAGACTGAAGTGATGCTTATTGGTTCCCATCATCGGTTGCGTAAAGCAGAGTCCATAACCTTAAGTGTGGATGGCTCTGCTTTACAATTCCAAACTAAACTACAAAATCTGGGGGTGATATTTAACGGCAATTTAACATTTGACCATCATGTTCGTAACACAGTCAAAGCATCATTTTTTCCTCTCAGAAACATTGCCAATTACGTCCCATGTTGACTTTCTCTGTGGCTGAAAAGTTAATCAATACTATTGTTTTTTTGCGCATTGATTATTGTAATGCATTGCTGGCTGGAGTTTCTAAAGCTTCCCTAAGTAAATTACAGTTGGTACAAAATTCAGCTGCTAGAATTCTGACTAGGACCAGTGCGAGGGAGCACATCACACCTATCCTGGAAAAATTGCACAGGCTTCCTGTTAGTTTTCTTATTAATTTTAAAATTCTCATGCTCACTTATAAGGCCTTGAATAATTTGGCCCCTCAATATTTGTGTCAGCTTCTAACCCCCTACACTCCTACACGTGTTCTACGCACTTCTGAAGCTGGTCTTTTAACTGTCCAAACAACACGGCTAAAATCTATGGGTGATCTGGCTTTCTCTTCTTTGGCTCCTAAATTGTGGAATTCTCTGCCAGATTAGGAATGCAGAATTTCTTAGTGTTTTTAAATCATCCCTTAAAACATACTATTATAGGATAGCTTTAATGTGATTCAGTTGATTACTTCGTTGGTTATTATATTGGGTTTCTATTTTATTGAATTTTTTGTATTTTTGTTTGATTAGTTTTTACTGCCTGCTCTGTTACGTGTATCTATTAATTTTATATTTTATGTGAAGTGCTTTGAGTTGCTACTTTTAAAGGCGCTATATAAAATAAAGTTTATTATTATATTATTAACTAACATTAGCAAACAATTAATGATTTAGTTTTTCAGCATTAATTAATCTTTCTTAAGGTAATTCACCTTTATACAGTTATTCATGTTAGTTCATGATGCCTTTACTTATGGTAACACGGACAACTTTTAATAATGTTATAGTAAATGTCGAAAATTAAAGTGAAATAACATGAACAAATGCTGCATTAGTATTGTTTACTGCAAGTTAATTCATTTTTTTCTAGTTTTTCAGTCAAATGTGGATCCAGAAATCTTAGTTGACAATATTCTTCTAAATTTCTTTCTAAATATATAAAGGCTTGTATCAAGTGATGAAAATCCAAATATCCCTCCTACAGTTATCCCTGGATACAGTTATTTAACAGAATGCACTTTTTCTACAAATCAATAATTTAGTCAAACCATTAATTTAATTTATATTCAGATAAAAACAGATAAGAAAGTTAAAGATAAATTTGAAGTCTTTGTTTGGTTATTTTCTAAGTACTCCCCAGACTGCATAATATTACCTACTATTTCATGGGTCTCAGAAGGAATTTGGTGTCTTTAATCCTTTTGGTCTAATCTTACAAAATTGTATAAATGATCCCAAGAATTGTTCTCATTCCTTAAACAGTGCTATGATGTGTTGGCACATTGCTGTAGGGTTAACACTCATGCCATGTCTGCTGGTTTGTTTTTAAAGTTTACTCTGTAAATGTCTTGACCTCCGTGTACTCCATTCACTTGCTGTCTAGAAAGCAACTCTCTTCTCATCTTGAAAAGAAGATAAATGGCAAACTTCCTGTCCTCGACCAGTGTTTACTGTGCCTTTCCTCTGCCTGGGAGTCACAGAATCCGTTGCCAAGATACCGTACCACATCAATTGTGGATGCTCTTCTATTTCCAGACTAACCAATCCACATCTGAGAACCCTTGATTTGTTCCTATAAAATATTCTGTTATGTAGGGAAACCCTGCTAAGGGTCAAGAGTTAGCTGATCCAACATGAATCACTGGATGAACTTTAAGAGAACATTTTACAGGTTTGCAAAGAACATGCTTACAATTTCCACATCTTTATAATGAATCTGACGGTAAGTTCTCCTGTGATCATTGTATGGAAAGATCTTGGAGTGACAGGTTTATAACTTATAAGTTTGGGTAACTTGATAGTTATATGGTCTTACTTGGACACTTGTAAAGTTTGCGTGCCTGAGCGATGTCTCCTTTGCTTAATCTAGTCCTTTGACCGATTGGTGGCCGAACTCCATTCACATCATACCGTGGCAAAATGGTATCTAAAAATATCCCCCTGCAAAACAAAACGTATGAAAGTTATAGTTAGCAACCAGTAGAAAAAAAGGATTAAAATCAATGTATCTCCTAATATGAGTGTGGATTTTCCCATTTTTCATTGAAAACTTATTTTTAGAGTGTTCAGTGTTTGAACAGCTTTGCTTTTCTTATGTAGAACAAAAAAGAAGATATTTCAACAAATGTTGGTAGCAAAAAAACAAATGGACCTCACTGACTTTCATGTTAGACATTGGAGAACCATTTTTTCCAAAACTATTTCATTAGAAATCTTTAAAATCTTTAACTCTTATTTGTCCGAAAAGACTCTTTGTGACAAAAATATGTTCTTTAAATTATAAAAATGGAAAAAAGAGATCATTTGGTAAAGATCCCTTTGAAGAATGCTTTTTTGTGGAACCAAAATAGTTGTTCTAAGGCATCACCAGACGCTTTCCAACCAGATAAGCTTAAAGCATCTTGTTTTAGATTAAATATTAGATAAGTTTGAACTTTTTGTCATAACACATCTACAGTTCAAGGTAAGAAAATACAGTTAGCAACTTGGCAGATGTGAAATAGCAGCAAGTGCATCAAGTAGATATTGTATTTGTATATTACCAAATAAGTACTGTACATAACTGACAGGTTCAATAGAAGGTTTATGTAAAATATAATGGGATATTTCTACTGCAAACAAAGCTTGTAATGCTGTAGAAAGTTTATATAAGAAACTTGCACGGGGGAGCAGAAAAACCCATTTTGTGTGAACTGCTCCATACAGGTTTGAAATGACACGCAGTTGAGCAACTGATGAAAGAATTGTCCTTTTTTACCTGCATTTGTTCCAAATGTCCAAAAACAAGTAGTTGGTCTTTGAATGTTTTCATGAATATTACGCAGCAGTGTTTCCTCTATAAATGTGATTTGGACACAAATATCCCTGAGCACCTTTGAATGATTGATCAAATCAACATACTTTTACAAACCTGTTTTCACTTGTACTTTTCACCAGACCACCCAAGATGGATGGAACTCCCCGGTGTAAACAGAGACTTACTGACGGTCCAACACCAGGACAGACTTTTACACTTCTTTCTGATGTAGATGTCATACACAAAAATGTTGAATCTTCAATTGCGGTAGTTTCGTTTCCATGAGTCATGCTGCACAATATTTAACTAAAGTACAGATGCCATATATCAGAGATTTTAATGATTTAATGGAGTTCTTAGTTCATGGTATCAACAAAGTCTCAGATGTGCCCAGTTAAAATAAAAACAAGCAAAACAATTGTTCAAAAAAGATTGAAATTTAAGATGAAGATGAACCAAAAATAAACAATCTGCCATCATAAACTGTTGTCTGAAACTTATATGATTGACTGAAAAACACATAGAAAATATTTCAAAGAATGTCGGTCACTGGCACCCATGCTGTTTGGTTTTTACCTTCTTCACATGATCTACTTTTGAATATAGAAAGGATTGCATGAAATAAAAGATGGTGTGTTCATGATCACAGAATTTTTCTGGGGGGTTAACGATACCTAAGAGCTTGTATAAAGACGGCAATTGACACAATGATATTTCTAAGCAGCTGTGTTTTGGATCTGTTCTCCTCTTTTATTATTACTGTTACCCTATATTTATAAGCACAAATCTAAAAGAACAAAGTCTTGGGGACTGTATTCTTCACCAACAATTACAGTGTTCTTAAAAATCAATCATGACATCATGAGAACATGTGGTTCAGTCTAAAGAAACTATAAAACAAAGAAAACTTGTGTAAACATGGCATAAATTTGTCTTTAGTTGCTTGAGCAGTGTAACAAATCTCCTTCTCAAGTTCTACCAGCTGATATTAAACAACCCAAAACAAACATTTACCCAAAGAATGATTCAGTATCAAAATCCGCTCTCTTTTCTCACCCTTCTTTTCATACTTTGACACTTTTTGCTAGTTTATCGTCTTGCTTTTCTCTCAGTGGTGCTCAATAAGGGTCTGCACATTTGTTTGTTCCCATGGGAACCTTCCAGTCAACAGCAGGCATGTTTAACTGGGGAAGGATGGCATTTTCTGCTTAACTACAAGCTTTATGTGAATGACAATACTTTAGGGCACTACTGTATTACAGTCATGTTAATCTCTATAGAGAGCAATAACAAATAATAGCCTTCATCTTTTGAACATTCGTGTATACATTTTCTTTAAAGATGTAGGGAAAGCGCAGGTTTTGTGAGATGAACTCTTGTTGTGAATCTGTGTGTATAGAGTCGTACAGTAGCTGTGTGGGTGAGCGCTTCCACTCGGCTTGGTTTCATCTCAGAACTCAACACAAACTGCTAGCTCTTTGTTTGCTTTTGGCTCGATTTGCAAGTACCAGCATCAAGAAGGAAAACCTCCCTGACTAGGGTGGGTAGAATAGGGTGCAAGAAACAAAAGAGTCGGGGTTGGAAAACAGGCTCGAGACAAAAAAAACAAACAGGAAAACCCACTCGTTTCTCAGAGAGAAATAAATTGAAGTAAGGCCATTACAAATTTCCAATACAAGTTCAATCCCAGAGCCCTTCTCCCACAGAGATTTGCAGTACAAGCCCTTTTCAAACACAGGGGGCAAATACAGCCATCAAAAAAAATACAGGGACTGTTCTGAAACCCATCCCTAGGTTTTTAGCATAACCGGGTAAAAATGGAATTTGTAGGTGGAGAAATTGATGATAAACTCTTGCAACCCACAGGTCTTAGTCTCTAGCAATCATTGCACTATTATAAGAGGTTAGGAAATGATGTGTGAGGACGCTTCTGGCTGTGCTATACTTAACTCCGGGGGTTGACTTTTCCAGCACACTCCCAAAAGATGGTTTGCAGAAAGGTCATAAGAGAAAGAAACCAGTTACTTATTTTGATTACAGTTATCGAGTTGACTATTCAGTTGGACTTTTTTATTTATTAATAGTTTATCTATGTACTTACTTATTTTCCACAGAAAATGTATAATCATGTTAAATAATATATTTTTTAATAATCATGACTGGGGTTAAAACCCACTCCAGAACGCAATGTGAGAAAAAAGATTTTAGGGGTTTAATAGAGGGCATGACTGAAATTTTTGAAAATATAGATTGAAATGTATACTTATGATGTATTTGAGTGAATAGAATGTATATAAAAAACCAGGGCCAATTCATTTTAGGTTAAGAGTTTTGGGGTTATATACTGTCAAATTTTTTTTATCCCATTCCTTGTAAAGCTACTAGAAAAAAATAATCATAAGATTAATAGATCAAATTGAAAATTGTAGCAATTATTGTTATTATAGCTGTCTTTTGGACAGTTCTAACATGTCTATAAGAAAACATTATAATCTAGATTTCCCCTGTGGCATTAATAAAGTCTCTTTCTTTCTCCATGTTTTCGATTTATGTCTTGAGTTGAAGACAGCTTTGAGTGACTCCATACAAAACTTCTTCCCAAAGGCGGTATCAGAAGAAGATCAACTGACTGTACAATATATCAAGAGAAATATTACAAAATAGAACATCAAATCATAAAAAAAAGCTGCTTGTGAGGGAAATGTCAAAGTCAAATCTAAGAAGATAAGAAGGCCAACTAAAAACTAAAAGATCACCTGAGAATGAACTGTTTTTAGTCCTGTTTTCAAGTTCAGTGGTTTTGTTTGAGACCATCATGATCATTGTAATGCTTACCAGCGTTTGTGCATGATGTAACAATAGTTAAAACTATAACATGAGCTAGAAATACGTCTCCTGCTATTTTTTACTAGTGTTATGTGATGGAAATAAGGCATAGTTCAGATATTCCCTCTCATCCTAGAATGCTGCAGATCTGAACAAATAGCAGATTGCTTAAAATGTTGAGATACACAAGCAAGAGGAGAACTGAAGCAAGGGAAACAGATGGTCCTCATATAGCCGCTTGTGTTTCGACTCATGTTACACCCTCACTTCAGGCGAATGTTGGCTGTGGGCTGTCAAAACTGTTCGGGATAGAACTTTAAATAAACACATGAAATGGGAACACCATTCTTAAATCAGTCACCATTCAAGACTTCCTGTCAGACTGTACTGTACAAAATCTCAAATCACAAATACTTGAACAAAAAGTTCAAATCTGCCCAAGATGTCCAATGTTTGGTTTTAAAAGTGTATATAGAGTGATTTCTTATGCAGCATATCCTAGTGACGATTATCTACCTTCAGCAGAATATCTTCCTTTGTGTTCAGCAGAAGAAGTAAAGGCATACAGATTTTAAATGAAGGAATAAAAAGAATGGTTGCATTCAATTAACTCAAAACTACAAAAATACCCACTGCTCCAGGTGTGTGTGTGTGTGTGTGTGTGTGTGTGTGTGTGTGTGCGTGCGTGCGTGCGTGCGTGCGTGCGTGCGAGTACACTGGGATGAGTAAAATGCAGAGCACAAATTCCTAGTATGGGAAACCATACTTGGCCAAACATAATGTCACTTTCCCTCATTACAGTGCCATGACCTTCATCAATATTAAAATACTTATGTGCATAATTGTAAATAAGTTTTACTTAAAGTTCTCTTTATCTTTTATCTCTCACTTGGTTTGTTCACTGACCAAAATGGCATGCTTTAGTCGGTCACTGCTGGAGTACATTTTGCAAAATGAAAGGACAGATCTATTTGGTTTACAGATGTCATAAACAGAAACAAAGTGTTCATGGTCATGCTTTCTGTGTGCTTTCACATTGGACAAAAGGTCAGTTGGGTCATTGGGGCATATTAACACAGGTACAAAGATTAAACACCAGTGTTTAGTTTAAACCAAATGAAAACCCAAGTGATAGTTCAACCCAAAAATGAAATTTGTATCTACAGTTATACATGCTCTTCTCATTTCAAATCTCTATAACTTTCTCATACAGAACACAAAAAATATAATTTAAAGATTGTTGATAACTGACACCCATTCACTTGCAATGGTTTTGCTCATACAGTAGAACTGGCAGTTTGGTTGCCAACATTTTTCCAAATATCTTCTTTTGCATTCTATGGAAGATTAAATTAAGGTTTAAAATAACAAAGGGGATGAGAAAATGTTAAAAAAAATTATTTTGATGAACTTTCACTTTAAAAACAAATGTGCTTTACGATGCAATAAACTTTTTTTAGCTACAATGTCCATGAATATCTTAAAAGGCATTGTTATCAATTTCTGAATAGGGTTTATGTTATTTTGAATAACATTGAATAGTTCCAGCTTCGTTCCACCCTAAAATGTCGTAGCTCTTTCTCCAGTTTTTCTGGTGTCTTGCTTGCTCTCTTCGGTCTCTTACTGCAAAATCATCCACTGACGTGTTTAGAAACCGGTTACCCAACCTTTAACATCTGGAAAAACCTTTCTGTTTCACAAACTTTCTTTGTGGCAAATAAAGATCCTTCAGTTTATATAAAGGTGAGAGAGAGCTGAACCAAAAATAGTTCTTCAATGTCATCACCAGGAAGAAGTTTAAGCACATTTACTTTTTAAGAGTGTGACTGAATATCTGAACATGACAAAAGTCAAGTTTATCTTTCAGAGGTAACATATATCAAACTTAGAAAGGCCAACTTTCTACTGCACTAAATAGCAATTTTGGGGAGTATTTTTGCACAGTTGACGTCAGTTGTAATAGAATATTTTAGGCAGATTGTAAAGACCAGAAACACGAAATGAACAGTGTCGACTTAAACATAAACTGTACAGAAACTAATCTTAACTTTTTATGTAAATAAATAACTGAGCAACTATGTACATTGTACTCTTTGAAACATCAGTTACCTCCAAGAGTTCTTCTATGACCCTGTTAATGTTCCTGTAATACACCATTCTTCATTGCATGTTTTTCCAAGCAACAAACCATAATATATCATCCAAATGTGATGCGAAATGTTTCTGGACGAATGCCACATATGAAAGGATGTTCCTCTACTTAGACGCAGGAAATCTTCTGAAGGTAAATCTGATAGCAGCTGGTCAAAGCTGAAAAGCTTAATCCTTAAACTTATGGCAGAATTTATTTGCCCCATCAGATGCTATTGCCCCAGAAACCATGAGAAGTAACATGAAGTTGAGTTTAAAATCATGGAACAGATCTGAAACTATATGAACTTGAATTTTTGGATTCATTCTCTAGTACAGACTGGCCTATGAGAAGCACAATACCTGTCTGGTGAAAGCTCAGCAGAAAGAGAGATGCTCAGATAACCATTTACATTTCACAAATGCTGATGCCAGAGTAAAGGGTCACCCTGACACAACACAAAAAAGTGTGTCACACAGATTTAATTGAAAACTAAAGCAGACAACTAATGCAAATCTTTAAGATATCTGGTCAAAGATTTTAAATCATCTTAAATGATTGAGAAAAGGAAAACAATAGTAGAGAGATGTATAATAATATAAATAATGACACTTCTTACCTGGAAAATGTGTTTCTTGCATAGTGCATGATACTATCAAAGTCATAGACCTCTCCAAGCGAGTCCACTTCACCTGGCTCCATCTTTAAGAAGTTATACTCCTGTCCTGTAAGAGGATATGCACATCTGTGTCTCAGTTACTCATTTCCTTCTGTCTTTGTTACAGTTTTTTTGATTATACATCATGATTACTCTATTATGTTTAGGAGATTATGTCATTCTGTTGTGAGCACATATGCACTCTGGGAACGTTCCCAAATACTGATGGGGGGTAAGCATAGCTTAAAGTCCTGAAGCGTATATCCTGTTAGTTGGCAATTTATCTTAAGGTCACTGAAAGAACGGTCATAACCAATTTTTTTATATATCTATAATTTGAACCCCCTGACCTTTTAAAAGCAAATTACCAAATACTCTTACCTGGTACAAAGATTAAGCTTGTGCCACAGAATGTATAAACAGCACCATTTTCATGTAAATGTAATCAATTTCAGGGATGTGATGCTAATAGATGAATTACATTCAGCTTCACAGACAGATCTGTAAATGTGCCGCTGGTTGGTTGCCATAATAACCTGTGGCGAGATCTTTTTGGGTGTACAGTTGCCCTCAAATAACTTTAACACATGGCACATGTACAATGCATACTTTAATAACAAGTCTAAATATTTTGAACAAACACTGAACATACTACATTTATAAACATATAATAGGTGTCCAATTATTACAGTTAAATGTGCATTGTGGGATATTAAGGAGGATCTTTAGACAGAATTGCAATATAATAAACAGAACTCTGTGTTCAGAGGTAAAATAAGACCTTACATAATGAAACGTTCTGTTTTTATTGCTTTACAATAAGTTATGTCTATATAAATGGTTCCACTAACATGGAGTTGGCCGCCATATTTCTACAGCAGCCCAAAAGGAAAAACTTCTCAATGGAACGCAGTTTTTAAATGTTGTCTTCTACTGAAATGAGTCGACATCTTTGTCCTGAATTAGCCACTGTAGTATTTCAGAAAGAAGGGGTGAGCGGGGCACAGTATCATTGGTGCCAATCCATAGCCTCACTGGCGAATGGACAAATCGGACCCTTAAGTTAAGTGAGACACAGTAACAGATACTAAGGGCGTACTCGCACCATCCCCAGTTGAACCGTTCTACGCTCAAACATGGTTGTCCCAAAACTTCATCGGCACTCACTTGAAACAAACCAAACCCCAAAACACTTTCATCATTAGGATGCGACGGCTTGAATACACATTTAAAGAGATCTCTATCAGCATTATATGATCCATAAATCTATTTATTTACACAAATTGATCATTTTGGGCACAGTGACACACGTCTGAATGTAAAAGTAATTTGATGTGTGTAGATGCTTCTTACAGTGAGAGCTGAAGTTTACGGAGGTAAAGCAGTCGCATAATGAATGTCATGCTTTATGTTAACCGTTTCGACATGATGTGCTCTCATACTACCCCATTCCAAAGGAAAACACACTCCAGCCCAACTCTTCCAATCAGGTTAGGGCATGCCATGTGAACCACGCTCAAGCACATTTGGGAATGCTCACACTTGTCAATCAAACCAGACTTTAGGAACGAAATACACATTGGCACAGTTCAATTGGGCTATGGTGAGTGGATCCTTAAATATTGAAACAGGCTTCAAGTTGTCTAAAAATAAACTGTATTTAAATGCTTACAAACTTATATTGTAAAATGTTAAAAAAAATATAAATAGTTTATAATAATCGTCTTCAAAAAATTAAACCAAGCAGCATTTACATTTAACTGTTAATACACATAATTTAACTGTAACTTTTTCTATTGTTTTACATCAAATATGCTGGACAACATTCTTGAAAAGAAATGAATATGCAGTTGGGATTTGTGCTGAGCTCAGTTAGTAAGAATGTGTTTTACAAAATGGGCCACGTTGTTCCAAGCATGTGGTGTAACAGCTGATTCTGTTCTCTGAGAGTTGGCACCAAAGAATGTTTTGTGCTTTTTGCCTGAACTGGCCTCACTTAAACGCATCTGTTCAAAATTCTCTGTACATTACCATAACAATTTTCAGTTTTACAGCAATAAATGTTACACAAATTTTGAACACATCACTTGACCTGTTGTGCGGGTTTTGTTTTCATACTTCTGTCCTACCTGGCTGAATGTTATCCCGTATAATACTGACATGATCGTCTCTGTCTGGCCGCGTGTGCTCGTGCCAGAATCCGATCACGTGACCAAGCTCATGCACCACAATCCCAAACTTGTCACAGTTTTTCCCGATGGATATCGCCTGAGGACCTCCTCCCCTCCGTCCAACATATGAACAGCACCTGTTAAACACCATGATTATTCATATAAACTGAATTGTTTATTCCATTGAGAAAGGAATGATCAGAATAAAGGATTATTGTCATTTGTTATGTAAAAATAGTGCACTGACAATAATTCACTTACAGTTATACATCTAATATTTACAAAATGTAATGCCTGGGGAAACTTTCAAACTGTTCCTATTAAAACCTTTTATACAGTCGTGAAAAAAGGAGAACATTCCAAACTTTTATGTAATCATCATTTCTAGATGTATTTTGGTCATTTTAAGCCAATGTCTGTTTAACAAATTCAAACCTTAGGTTTGACGATGTCATTTAACAGCAATGTGAAAGACTGACAACATAAGACATGAAAACATTGGGGAAGATTATCACATAAAATATCATTTTGTAAATTTTCCGAAATTCAAGTTCAAATATTACTGCTTTATTATTGTATTATAAACAATATTTTCGTTTAAAATTAAGAAGAGATGTTGATAAAAGTTACATTCAGAAATATTTAAGAAAAAAAGAATAAATATAAATATTTTATATGCTTTCTATATTTTTAATTACTGTTAAATCTTGATAAATACATGTAAATATTTCATAAATGTATATGTGTGTGTAAGTGTATATTAATATAAAATTATTATACGCACGTATAATGTAAATACAAACCTTTATTCTGCATTGGATTTATCGAAGAATTGATCACAACCCTACTTTGTTACTTTTATGATGTAATGCAATTTCTAATGAGTTGCAGGTGGAAGAACATCTTTACTCGTAAGAGAAATTAATAAAAATCAACATCCTGGCCTCAGAAAGTCTTAATCTGTTTGATATGTTTTCCTAAAAGAGGCAGTAAATTTAAATCCATATTTACTGTAATGTATTTTGAAATACATTAGCATATAGACACCTCAAAGCAGCCTAACACGAAACAACTAACAGCAACAAGACTTGGGTGAACTTGAACAAAATGTCATGAATCGTTTGCTTTGTATGTTTGCTTAGAGCTTTGGTTCTCAATCTTTTTCATCCGCACCCCCCTTTAAACCTTGAATAGAATCTTGCCCCCCCAATAAAAACCCCTCGGACCCCTGCCTCACCTCAGACTACAGAAATAATTTCACTACACATCTAATGAAAAATTTATGAATCGTTAATTTACGCTTTTCTATTCCTTTTAATAAACGGATCCATCTTTTAATCCCTCTTCTGGCTTTTTGTTGCAACTCATCACAAGAAGCCTCATGGAATAACACACACAAGACACAACATAACAATGTCTTTGTGAAAGGTCATGTGATATGTGTGAGATAGAGACTGCTGAGAGGTCTCTAACACATACTTCCACAGCACACACACATAACACAAACTGACACACACAGACTGTGTCGGTGAAACACACTTTAATTACTGTGCACCCAACAGCTCGCTCCAGAAATTCTGCCTTGAACTTTGCACAGCGTGGACAGACATCGCCTGAACACACACACACACACACACACACACACACACACACAGGATCAGCAGACCGTAGCTCCCTCCATTGGCAACTACTGCTGGATGCCAAGGGTAAAAAAAAACTTCACGTAACCTCAGCCCCCCATAAACAAACACACAAGCACGCACGCACGCGCACACACACACACACACACACACACACACACACACACACACACACACACACACACACACACACACACACACACACACACACACACACACACACATACACACACACACAGATTTGAATAGCCATTTAATACAACCAAAGTTAAAAGAGTTGTGAAGGGGGGGAAGAAATTCTAATATTATATTGTAAGCATGTTCAAATATGAATAATTGTGTTTATATTCAGCCATCATTAGCTGATCACAATAGATCTAAAAGTGTGCTTTATCAATGTTCTGCATTTAATCATTTAATAGCATTTATGTTATATTGGCCACAGTGCTTTCTTAAAAATGATATCGCCATTGACCATTAAAAACACATAGCAGCCAGTGTTCAGATACACGTATAAAGATCTATGTTGGTGTTATAGTATATAATGATTGCATTTTCTCATTTATTTTGTAGAATTCTACATTTTGTATAATAAAGAGCTAACTAAAAGATGCTCAAACTGTAACTGTCTACATCTCTCTGTACCTCGATGTATTTGTATAATCCAAACGTTCACCAGAAATGAAATATCTGTCATCATTTACTCATCTTTTGGTCATTTCAAAGAGGTATGACTTTCTTCTGTATAACACTAAGTAGATATTTGACCCCTAAGCCTAATGTTGGTAACCGAACAACAGCAGTACAAATGGAGTGGATTTGTTTCTGTAGAATAGATGTGAATGTATAACACAAGTACATTTTGAATTTTTCTTGAACTAACCCATTATTGTGCCTATGGATGTATTATAACATCATAATTGATTGACAGTGAAGCTATGTGTGAACATTTAAGAGCACTGAACATCAAATCCTGTGTTCGCTATGAAAAACTCAAATTCCACAAGATCAAAATAAAACTCTTCCTTCAGGGACAAGCAGCTTCGCCCTGCCAACATTGATTCACAGCTCTGAATTGTCAGACAAGCCGGGGATCTGAACTACTGACATCCTATGAAAGGATCCACAGGGAGCCATTGTGTGAACATAAAACCCTACTTTCAGGTGACAAGTCCCATGGTCAACACTGTGACAAAGTCGCCTGGTATTTCCTTAGTGAAGAATAGAGCAATCGGTAGGTCAAGACACGAGGACCAAAACACACAAATCTTTTGATTGGGACACAAAACGAAAACCAGGATCAGAGGAAACGGAGAAAACCATTTAGGCAATAAAACCGGAAGAGATAAAAAACTAAAAGGCTGAGTAAAATAAAGCCGGAAACATGACTTCTTCGTCCTGCTGTGGAAACATTTAAACACAAACACACAAGTCTGTTATAACATTTATATGCACACTTACCCACACGGCCGGTACGTGAAGACGATGTAGCTCTCCTCTGTTGTTCTCTCGATGAAAGTTACACATGTGTGTTTTTCCCAGTGTCTCATAGCCTGGCGAAATATGGCTCTCTGGCTACCTGTACAACACACAAACAGGCCAGAGTTTATCATCTGGGCAGATGAGTAAAAGCTGATTAACCTATAACAAATCCCTTTCTAGTACTTTCTATAAAATCATTTAAGAAAAAAAACTTTCTTTAAGTAAAGTAGTTGGCAAAATCACATGTGATATCGAATGTTTCATATACATCTGAGTGAAACTAGAATTTGGACCAATGAGATTCTACAAGTCTGTTCGACAGATGCAATTTATTATTTACAAACTTTCAAATAATATTCTATTTTGCTCAGGTAAAATTTTCTCGCAGGTATAAAATAGTAACTGGATAAGTAAGTAATAGGAAAAGTAATGTTGGACAAATATTGATGTAGGCTCACGAGATATGTAGATGAACAAAACATGTGATACCAGCGCTAAGGGTTTTTGAAAAATTGAATGGCATAAATCGTTCAGATTTGAGTGTTTAATGTTGTTGTTATGCTGACCCCAAACATGAACAATGAAGTTCTGAACTCGTTATTACTCACAGGAAAAGTTTTGCATGAGGGACGTGAAAAACATTATGTGACGAGGAGGTCTTCCGGTCTCTGTACACTTCAACCAGTTGTTGTCAATGAGTTGACATGATTGTAGTGCATTCGCCTGCTGATTCTTGTCATTCGCTTTGAAAATGTATCTGTCTTTGCATTGAATTTATTTGTAGTTTACTTGTTCTGTTCGCTGATTACATTAAAGCTGCAACTTAAGCACATCTGCAATCTCATTCTTGTCATTCACATCACCTATCTTAAAGTTTGCTTCTATTCACACCTTTATATTAACTTTGTGTGTAAATGACTTAGACAAAGGTCATAATTGGTGTTTGTTGTGAAGGCATTGTACACACATGCACAGGGCCTGCAAACCAGCTGAGACTTTACAGAACAGCACAACCTCTCATAGCTCACATCACTTACCACTGAAGTTTCCACTGATGACATAAGGGATGACACCTTCAGGCCACACCCTCTCAGGTCTGGAGGTGGCTGCTCGCTTCCTGCGACGAGACCCCTGATTGGATGCAGTACTGTTTGGACTCGTCTCATTGGACAGTGAGCCTACCATTCATGACATCAAACAATGTTTCATTTACATTTAAGTTATAGTTATCTACTTACATATTTGTGAAGTCAGACATATCCAATAGCTGTGTTTAAAAATGTACAACATCTGAAATTTTACAGAATTTTTTAACAAGTAAACGCCTTTGGCATAAAGCTAACCAGATGTGTCTTATTTTACCTTAAACCCCATCTTTATTTCCATGTATTCATTTCCTTTTGTCTTTTTCCCTCTCACTTTAAACTTTCTCTCCTCACTCTTGGTAAGACCATCATTAAAGTAAAGGGGAATTATGAGAGAAAACATGATGGCTTTTCCTTTCCTATCTTGTGTAATAATTACAAGAAGTTGTTTTTAAAAGCCTTCTCTCTTCTGGTTTATTAAATTGTGGAATACATTTCTCTTACTGCTTTTTCGAGCACCAATTAAGCCTGAAGCACAGTTTATATAAAGCACTTCCATATGTGTGAGCAGTCACACACAGTCTCCACACGCACACACACACTGACAAACACACACGCACGCACACACAGACGCACACACACTCACGCACACACACAGACACTCACACTCAGACACCCACCCACACACGCACGCACACGCACACACACACACAAACACACACACACACACACACACACTTACCAGTCTCAGTGTTATTAAGAACTGTGACTGTTCTCTGGGCTAAATTAACAATGCGATCCACTTTAAACATGCGCATGTCTTCTTCATCAAGTGCGATGTCTCCAAGATAGGCAACTGAAACAAACACAATAAAACAGGTATTACTTCAGGACAACAATCTGTGACATATCAGTATCTTCACTATCAAGTAACACTAAATTGTGTACTTGTTATTGTGAGTAAATTCATAATGTTGGTAGGAGAGGATTAAAGGGAGCACACATTTTTTCAAACGCTCATTATAAAAATCTCCCTATAAAGCTTTCTGGGTTAAGTAATTATATATGCCACTCATATTTTTAATGATCATCTGCAATGCCATTTATATCTGGGGTCATCAATCGGGCCATGATTAATTAATGATCCACCGAGACAGAAAAAACAAGAGAGAGATGACCAGTGTTACACATTGACAATTATACCTCACACAAAAATGAACATTTTGTCATCATTTAATCACCCTCATGTATGATCTCTCTCTTCTGCAGAACACAAATGAAGATATTTTTTTTTTTAAGTTGAAAACTGGCACCTATTTATTGCAGTGGTTTTGTAGTTACCAACATTCTTCAAACTAACTTATTTGTGTTGTGCAGATGAAACAGGGTCATAAAGGGTTTGGAGTAAAAAATGGTTAAAGAGTAAATAATAACACAATTAAGGACCCAATTTAATAAATAAGGCAGTAAACACGGCACTCCCAACAATCTACACAACAGGATGATGCTGACCAATATGGAAATGTCTGGAGTTTAATTGGCTCTTCAGGATTAGAAGTGATTTGAAGTGGGTAAATTAACTGAATCTTCATGTTTAAGTGCTGCACATTATCACAAGTATGCAAGGACAGAATACATTTATTAGAACCGCCTGGAACACAAAGCATGAAGAGAGATTTTATTTGGAAAATGTGTTCATTTTCCTTCACTTTTAATTCAAGGTTCTTGTGCGCTGAAAAATTGTGACCAGTCTCTTGGATTGACCTCTTCACATATGAAATTTACCACAAAACATCTGCCAAGCATCAGCCACAATGCCCAATGTGTGACCTTACAAAGGATATCGCCAAAATTGTCATGGCATTAAAAACATAATGTTCCGTTTTGGCAGAGAGAATTTAAGTATTCAGATTAAAGGGGGGTGTTCATGGCGTTCCAAGTATGAATAATAATTTTTAAAATATTTGGAAGAACATTTGACAACCGTAGTAGAAAAAGTTTTCCCAGAACTTTTTGTTTTCCTAATTTCTTAAAAAACATTTTTTTTGCGCTCAATGGAACACTAATTAATATAAAAAATCTTCTATGGTGTAGTCAATGTTGTCGCAAATATCTCAGTTGTTTAAATTCTTTCAAATATGTTTCTTTGTGTTTAACAAAACGTAGAACTGTAAACAGATCTGGAATAACTAAAGGGGAAGTAATTCATGACAGCACCTGGAAAGTAAAACACATTCTTTCTCTTAATGAGGATTGAAAAGGAGAAATTACAAAACACAGAGACGTTTTACGAGACTTGTAATGTTGGTTATTTGCTTCTTTATGAATCTGTCTCAGCAGTATGTGTTTGTACGTGTGTGTTTTGTCATGTGTAAAAAGGGAGAGCGAGAGAGAGAGAGGAAGAGATGAAAAGGACCTATAGCGCATTAGACACCCTGCCTGAGGCGGAAGGGCGACGAGCCAATGACCTGGAGCTTCCTGTACAGGACTATAAACCCAAATGATACCTTCACCAAGCAGTCTACTTCCTCTGTGTTTCATATTTAAATACTTTATATACTGGTTTGACATCCATAACACTACACAGAACAACATGTTTTACCTTCCATAGAATAATTGGTTCATTCACATGTTCAAAAGACAACCATTTTTATGTTTAATATACGGCTACGTTTTAAAAAGAACAAGGATAAGACAAGGATACGCTTTAAACAGCATCCTTTAAACAGTGGGTTTTCAAGCCTTTAAACTTTAAATTTCAAGCTCAAGATAAAATAATTTGAGTTTTACGTCACCTGATTCATGTCTATCACATAACCTGCCGCGAGATTTAACTCTGAACGGAATTTTCTGGAGCAAATCACGTGATTCGCCCCTGGTGTGAATGTTTATTCAAACTGAACACAAGTGTTACTCCTCATAACAACAAAGTAAGAACAACAAAATACAACACAAAAAGGTGAACCATGCTGATCAACTATTTATATAAAAGTTCGAAGGAAATGTTGTTCAACAACTTTATAATATAAATCTCTCTATATGCCATCATGCCACTGTTGAATATTGGGATAATTCTCTTAAGTCTGAAGACAAACTTCACTGAACTCAATTCTAAAAACAGGCTGAACTTAAAATGCTTGACAGCACTAAAATGACAGGGTTTTACTTCCCAAAGAACATCCACACAGACAACCACAATCCATGAGAAGCAGCGTGAAACCATCCTAACAAGAAGCTCCAAAAGAAACATCTACTTTAAGAATAAAGTTTTATCTCTAATGAAATGTTACTGCACTACATGAACTTTAATGCATGGGATTTACTTAAATAAAACAACAGTTTTATGATCTGTATAAATATAAAAGAATTGTCTGGAAAAAGTGACAAAACAAAGGTATTAATTCTCTCCAAGAAGACCCGACATGGAAAGGGCTTTGAAGACACTTGCCAAGACCTTATTTGCTAAAGTAACATCTCTCCTAAACTAAGACATAGATCAAAGAAAAAGACACAACAAGTAAGATGATGTCATACAGTATGATTTTAAAAAATCTACACAAAAAAAGACTTATCTTGATTTGTACACAAGTACCAGATGTCAACGGGTATATGAAGATCACGTTTGTGCTTAACAAAAATCTCGAATATCATATCCTGTATTCAAAACAAGTCATGAGAAGAACAGATAGAACTGGCGGATACCACATGAAAATTCCTTATTTACACCTAAAAAACTTCTATAGATATTTTATTAAAAATAGAAATCCTGTCTTTGGATTTTACTGTTGTTTCAAATAAAAAATTATGATGGAAGACAATCTTAAAGAGATAGTTCAAAAAATAAAACTTTTGGCATTTTAAGGTATGAATTTCTTTCTTTAGCAGAACAAAGACCAATGCAAGTTTACGAGTTCCAGTTACCAACATTCCTTTAAAATATTTTATTTTGTGTTCTACAGAAGAAAGAGTCATGCAGGTTTGAAATGACAAAACATAAAAAGATGTAATTGTTTTAATCACTTTTTTTTCCACAGTGCAAACGGTGTGTCGGCACAAATGTTAAATGCCAGCCCTCATAGGTTTGTCCCAACACCACAAAATATTAACAACTAAAACAAGCAAATACATCAAGAATGCTAGATTTTCTTTCCCAACAATGCTACAAGACTTCAGAGTATGCAAGTGCATGAGGGCGTACAAAGGAACTCCAAACAATCGTACGAAAGAAAGCTCGACTGAAACCCAAACAAACAGTTGCTATGCCACAAACCTCTGATCTCGCAAACCTGAACTCACAAGGCACCAATGCCAGCGACAACGTCTCAAGGGAGAATGCCAGTGGCACATGGCACAAACAGACTGAGCCAGACGAGGATTTATTGTCCAGTCAGCTCGAGACACTAATTTTCCCCCTCCAGAGAAACAGACAGAATCGTCTGTATCTCCACGAGCTTCTTAATCTAGCATGTCATGATCTCCATCGGCTAGTGAGGACAAGTGAACAGACCAGCTCAGCTTCACCCAGTTGTTGTGGCGACACATTTAATCCTTGTGTCCCTGATGTATTCTCTTTTAATCCATCTGTCTCGCTTGATTGATTTTCCTCACCAGAAAAATCACAACCCTCACGCTTTCTATTAACCAAAATGAAAAAATATTATCGAAGAGCCAGGCTTGATATAAAGAATGACAGAATCTCATCACATGGGGCCTTGAGATATCAAAGACATTGTGAGTTTTAAATCCGAAACATAAGAGTTGTGATCTGATGAACTTACAGATGATGACAAGTTAAGAGAGGTGGTGAGTTTTATGAAGTGTAATAAAGGAGCGCTGTGGCAGATTGAGGTTTGGCGTTTAGTTGGTTGGGTTAGTCTTCATCCTGACGTATTAATCATAAAGACACATACCAGCTGTGAAACTTTACTACTTTAAACTTAACTTGTTTCTAAACCAGCATTGTGGTTAAACAGTAAGCAATAGATATAATCAACAAATAATTTAAAAAACCCATGCTGTCTGGTTGAATTGTTCCACTATTTAAAAATTGTGTCAGAAAAGTTTCAATTACCATCTAGTTAACAAAGCTAAACAGCGTTTCCCTTTGTGTAATAAGTTACAGTAACTGTTAAACGCACAAACTTGAATAATCAAATACACGTACAGTTTGTGTTCCATAAACAAGAGAGGAAACTTCTCCATCTTTCAGGAATTATCTTTGTGTAAATCCAGCATTAAACTGATTGAGATTGAGGAAGTTGTCCTCAGGAAAATGTGCTGCACATAGTTTAATGTGTGGATTATAATATTCAAAAACCAGGTTAAAAATAAATTGTAATCGTTGATCTCTAAGTACAGCGTCCGTTAGGAAGCCAAACATAGATGATCGGACTCTGGGATGAAAATAACAGAGTTTCGACAACATGGTGAACAAACAAACTAACACACTCTACAAACACAACTCTTCATCTTATCCATAGGAGCGCAACAAGACCATGTGCCCGTTTGTGTGTTCCTGTGGGTGAGGGTAACCCCGGGTATGAGGTCACCAAAGCAGGAACTAATGGGGTGTAGTCCAGCCAAGCTGTTTTTTGTAGGCGATTTCTGTTTTAAAACTTCTTTTAAAACAATTCTTGCTTGGAATTGAACTTTTAGATTTATAATTTTAGATATAATTAATACACAACATTATACACTAATTCAAGATTGAAATATGGAATCATGAAGAATGTGACTTTTAAAACAAAAAAAGGCATTTAAAGGAATGTGTGGGTGTGACAGCCGGTCTGTAAGAATCCAGTGAGGTTTGGTTTGTACTACATCTATAACTGTATATATATCTGAAACGAACTAACAATAAAAAAAACTAAACATCAACATACTTCTTTCGGTTAGCATCAATATGCTCAAATATTCGCCAATATTGGTTAATCCCTAAGAAATCTTGGTTTCAAACTTTAGTCTCCGGAAATCACTCATTTATTTATTAAAAACAAAGACTGACTTGTTTGAAAGCATTAAATTAAAAAAAACTTTTTACTGACAGTTAAACACAATTGTTACAGTAATGTGTTTCAAAAAGTATTGAATATTAGTATAAATTTCACAAACATATCAACAATTTCTTCTTTTTCATTTTATATAAATATTCTTTCAATGAATGATGACTTGTCATTGAATGTGTTTAAAATATTTTTAATTTCTTCTGTTTAACATTTAATGCAATATATCATCTTTCTTTACATCTTTCATCATAATGTAGTGTTTCTGTGCTCAATGCACTCCCCCCATATGGAGTTATTTATTGTTACTTATTGGTATTTATTGATCTCACCCACACACCAATCAGAGACCTCCGAAGATCATTAGTATCAGTGTGTATATTCCAGCAGAAGTCCTCATTAGGAGATTGATCACAAGCGCTGCTCATAGTCCGCCCGCAGGAGCTCATCTTTACAATTTCATTTACATTTTTTTTTTTTGGCAGTTGCTTTTATCCAAAGTATCTTACAGTATTGTACAGTGTTCATCTATCACTGTAGAGTAAACAGAGGTAAGATGTCTTCAAGAACACTTCAGTTATTATCTGCTGACACTGAGATTCAAACCAACAACCTTCTGATCACAACTCTCTAACCACCAGAACACAACTGGCCCCCGTCTTTCTTCCAGGCAATCGTAAAGCGATCTCTTCTATTAATTTGAGAAAACCTTTTCTGAGATATGAACAACAAGATTCTGGAAAATGGTTATGGTAATTCTCCTTTAATCATACATATTTCCACATAAATACACAAACTGATATGCAACTATATCTGTCAATCAAACTGTCAAGTAACCAAACAGATATTTTCTGAGAAGCAAATGGCGAAAATAGAATTAAAATGGTACATTTGTTGATGTGCTGTAGATGGATTAGGTTTGAAGGCTAAGCCCTGATACTTTTAAGAGGATCTTTAAGGGCATTGCCACACCAGGTCCAGCTGGGTAAGCTTTATTTTTCACTTTCATGCCTTTTTCCATTGTCCTGTCTCGACAATCACCTCTCAATACAACTACACTTTCATTAACAAAAGCTGCTTTGGCACCTATTTAACCAGAACTGGTTTTTAGCCCTCAGGGTAAAACATGTGAGGTCTAGACAGGTCTTAAAGTGCGAGATTTCTCCCCCTTCAGCGTGTTTGAGGTAAACAGTGGGAAAGCACAGCCGATGGGTCTAAGAGCAGACACACATTAAACTATAAGCCCTCTGTGCATGATAAAACCAGTGGCACCTCCTTTAATGTAAACGCTTGTTTCACATTCATGAAGATAGAGCCTGCTCACAGCAGACCCTGCATGAAGTTTCACTTAATGCATCCCATAAAAACAATAAGCTGAAATAAGGGTAAAAAATGGTGCCAAAACCCCTAAGGTGAGGCTTATTATTGTTTTTAAGAGAAATGTTTGGGTCATATTAAACTGCAGAATTAAAAGAGGTACAATACATTTATGTATGTTTATGGATTCAATGTTTTTAAAGCATTATTTAAATTTTAATAATATTTTTACTTTATCCATCAATTTGTTCATGAGTATAATAGTTTAGAATTACTACTTGTGAGTAATAACTTTAACTCATAAACCTGCAGTTTAATGTAAATAGAATGGTGTAGAAAAATGCTTAATTGTCATGCAAAAACAATTATAAGTCTCATTATATTCGGTTTTTCATTTCTGACAGTAATTCAAAGTATCAGCGGAATTTAATACAAGTATATTCAAATCCAGAACCAGCTGGACATTTCCCTGGAGGACATGGCATATCTTTTCTTGAAACACAAGCCATTTTTTTGTTCTTTGCACAGACTTATGGTGGTACTGTTTGTGTTAGGATCATGAGGATAGGGGATTCTCATAAACACCAAAGTCTCTTTACTGTTCTCTCCTGTAAAAACACGTCCAGCTGTTCCCCGTTGACAAATGCTTACCTTGATATTTCCTGACTCTGCATTTTAACCCTCAGGCCACATAAGCCACAAGTTACTTTTTTCAAAGACTTAATCACAGATTGTGTTCTAGACCAGACTAAAACCCCACTCTGAACTGGGTTTATTCTCTAACAAACTGTGTTGCCTTCAGGGACAGTCAGAGGGGGTGAGGTAGGGGGATGTGTTTTCAAATGTGGGACAGTCGGAGGGAATGAGTGTTGAAAGCAAACAGGTTATTCATCATGTGCCATAATCAGCACGTTCAGTCACAAAGTACTCGCCATTTATTTAAGTACACATCTTGGGTTTATTTAGGAATATTCTCATAGCTGGGACCTGTTTTATGTCTGTTTGGTTTGGCAAAGAATCCGATACATTTCTGTATTTTTTTGTGTTTACATTATGTTCTTGTAGGCATTTAGCAGACGCCTTTATCCAAAGTAACTTACAAGAATGGAGGAGAAAATGAAGCGGTTAATACCAGAGATGACAACATGTGAAACAGTGCTACAATGCGTTACTAGGTCACACAAGGCAAGAAAAAAGTGTAGTAAAGCAAAAGTTTTTTAAGAGAGAAAGAGAGAGAGAGAGAGAGAGAGAGAGAGAGAGAGAGAGAGAGAGAGAGAGAGAGAGAGAGAGAGAGAGAGAGAGAGAGAGAGAGAGAGAGAGAGACAGAAAGAGACAGAGAGAGGGAGAGAGAGAGAGAGAGAGAGAGAGAGAGAGAGAGAGAGAGAGAGAGAGAGAGACATTGCTTAATTTGGAGGTGAGTTCAAGGGTTTAGTTAACCCTAAAATAAAAATGTAGTCAACATTTGCTTACGCTCCAGTATATGTTCGAATTAAGCCATGGTCACCATTGACATCCATAGAGTTTTGTTCTACTATGAGAGTTAATGGTGGACCAAATGACTTTGTTTTAGGATGAAAGTATTAAATGGTGTTTAAGAAGCTCAAGTTTTTAATAATAAAGTAATCAAAAATCCATGAGTTTGCTGTTCTTCAAACAAGTCAAGTTTAATGGTTCTATCAACACTGGCATACATAACATATTTAACAAAGATTAAACCCCCACAAATACTGCATGTTAAAAGAAAGCATAAAAGTGATATTTTCAACATATTCACCAGGTTGGGCTATAAGTGCCCTATTAAACCTGAGTATGAACACATATGAACACGTGCATGGCTGGGTTAAATGGAAACAGTTGCTACAAGGGTAGCAGGGGGTCAGAACAGTGACTGCGGTCAGTCTGTCTATAACAAACCAATTACGGTGTCTACAAAGAGCTATTGATCCTGTCCACAACCAAACCCTTTAACACACATCTATGAATAACACCTGGTTAATGGAGATGCTGGAAAATAACCAAATTGTGTATAAAAATTGTTTTTAGAATAAGTAACACGCACAGTCTGAGAGTTTGAAGCAAGATGTCGACTTTTGATCTGAGACTGAATGTGTGAATAACAGTTCTTCTGAAGGCAACAAACAATCTCATCCCTAAAGCACTCATCACATTTGCATTTTTAAACCTGGTAGCCCGAGTACTCAGAACCTCAAACGGTTCTGTGGATGGGTGTGCATTGATCTAACTTCAGTGCATGTGAAAGGCTTTTTTCAGCTAAAGTCAACTGGAAAAGTCTTCAACCGAATAGTTCAAAACTACTTGTGCTTTGTAGGAAAGGTGTTGCTGACTTGGTGAGCAAATGAACAGCAGCTTTTCATGATCAGTTTGTGTTCTCATTATCCTGACTAATGAGGTGTGAATGAGAAGATTAGAGTGCGTTTTCCGCAGGTTTGTGTTATTGTTTCTCACTATCTACAGAACAGATTGTTCTCTGTAATGCATCACACAGCGCTTCTCTTTCTTTAGAAGAGTATGAAGTTATAGACTATACACGGAGACTAACATACTGTGGGTAGTCGTGGCCTGGTGGTTCGAGTCTTGGACTCGTGATCCGAAGGTTGCTGGTTCGAGACTCGGAACCAGCGGGAATACCACGACTGAGGTGAGTCCCTTGAGCAAGGCACAGCCCCCCCCTCCCCCACTGCTCCCTGGGCGCCGAAGCCTGGCTGCCCACTGCTCCAGGTGTGTGTTCACAGTGTGTGTGTGTTCACTTACTGGATGCTTTAAATGCAGAGTACAAATGGAACTCCATACTTGGCAATACGTCACGTCACTTCACTTCACTGCAGTATGTGCCTTGACCTTCACTTTGTTCATTTAATCAAGTTTTTTGGGGTAAAATTTGAACTATTTTACAAGGTGGCTAACTCCTGGGATTCTCTACATGTGAAGTTAGGTTAGGGGAATAGATCTTAGTTCTTAGAAAACAGGTCGGATTATACATTCATTCTTCAACTTAAATTTCTAATTATGAACTAATTAAAGCAGGAATCTTAAAGGAATACAGGAATTTGTTAATATTTTAACATATTTTAAATTTGTAGCTAGCTAATTGTATTAGATTTCAAAAGATGTAAAATTATCAGAAGAAAATATAAAATTGTAAAAATAGTGCAACACTGAAGTCCTGCCACAACTCTTTTTGCGCACCTCATAAGAAAATTACAAATTGCATAGAAAAAATGCAATATGCGTCAAAATGCTAAATGGAAATACGATATGTGATATTCAATAAGACACGACTTTAAGTTTGTATATTCAATTTAAATGATATAAAATACATAAAAAAACAAAAACATTAGAACCAATATACATGTTCTACATACATTCCTCCGAGCAAACAACACAAATAAAGTAAATAGTCATGTTTTAAGAGATAAATCTAAAAACAAAACAAAACATATGGCAAATCACTGCAATACACACATTTGTATTATTTCGAAACTGTAGGACAAATAAGATAGATTTAAGTAGGGGACAAACATATGACATAATACACATTACTATGTTGACAGTTAACATTGTATGAAGTTTTTGTGGAACATTTATAAATATAAAACTGACATTTAAACAATGTTTAAATGTTTTGCCAAAAACAAAAGCAAGGTCTTTGGGTTACTTTGTTATTTTGTTTAAGAATGGACAACATTTAGAGTATATTTGAACCATCTGTATAAAAACTAATGAAAACTGTACAATAAAAATAAATAAAATATACTTTATTTAAACCCTACTGTAAATATCCTAATAGCTCTTAGATGAATCTCTCCTTTTTTTGGATTGCGATATTCAATAAAGTCAATACATTGTTACTCTCCTAGATTCCAATGTGTATCGTAAATACTTGTAAAAATAATACACGTGAATTTTTTTGTCATAAGAAAAGCTGCATCAATCACAGCAGGACTACTGTCATACTGACAACTATCTAACACTGTCAGGTTAGTATGGATTGAGCGATTTTAGTTGGCTAGACAATCAACAAAATATTTATCAAATTCCAATTTCATTTTAGGAACCTCAGTTGAAGATCCTGAAAATAAAGAAGCACATTGCAACATTAGCCTACTGTAATTTATGCACATGGACACGTGAGAACATTCTGTATCTACAAGAAAACACTTCTCTAGGGTAAAGTGCTGGCTGAGAATGTGCTTAAAGAGAAATAAAGGTGAACCTGTGACCCCAGCTCACTGTAAACTAAAACACATACAGGATGAAGATCTTCTCAAGTATTTCCCTGAGGAAGCAAAGCCTTTATCTTCAGATCCCATCATTACTCACTGCTGCTTACACCTCCACGGCCTACAAATCTCTTCTCTCACATATATAAGCATGTATCTGGCTCTCTATACACACATGCTGAAGACATCTAGAGAACTCATGCTGGTTTTTTGAATCCTAATGTGTCATTACGTGAACAAATGGGCTGTAATGCCGGAGGTGACAAACAGGCTTGTACCAGTGAATTATAGGACTCTTCACTCTCTCAAGTATTCACCACTCATTTGCTTCTAAAATAGTCTAATTATAAGGCTTTAAATCTCACATGTGTTATATAAACCTATGTTTTATATTAACATTTAGTGGTTACTTTTACAACTTGAGGAAAAATAAGGATAACAGATTGATTCTAGGAAAAGTGCTATCCTTTATGTAAAAACAAGAAAATTGAAGTCAGTGGCATGCTAGAATGTATTGGTATAGAAATCTAGTATATAAAAATGTTGACTGTAAATATTGTAGAACTCATTGCATATTATGAGCTTTATAATGAACTTTATGAAAAAGTTATATTGTATAAAATAAGTATTTAATGGATTGTTTGCCACAAAATGAAATCTGTCATCTTTTATCCAACCTCTTGTCTTCTGCAAACCACAGAAGAAGAATGGTTACCAAAAACCAATGGTCCCTTTTGACTCACAAAACCAATACTAGTTTTCCATAACCAACATAAAAAAAAATAACAACATTTATATATATATATATATATATATATATATATATATATATATATATATATATATATATATATATATATATATAGAAAGGTTATTTTTTCAGATTCCCTTTGAGAAAGAAAGTCATACAGGTTAAGAATGACAAGAAGTTGAATAAACAATGATATATTTTCATTTTGGGGTGAATTTAAATGTCACAAATTTTTTGACAGTGACAATATTAAATAAACGTCACACATGTTGCCTGCTTCTGTTCAAGTCCACATTCTGTTTGGAACATTCTTATATCACGCTGGGATATCATGAATCATCAGGGTTACACAAACTTGTGGAGTCTGTGCCAGCTGAAGGAAAGGAATTGAAGGAAAATTGGGCCATGTAAAAAAAGAATTAAAAAAGAATCTTTTGTGGGTGGTAGGGACTGCAGTACACAATACATAGCTTACAAACACAATATATCAGATAAGAGAAACAGGAAGTTCTTTCAGGCCTAAGAGGCAGGTTTATAGAATGGTAAATGTAGGAAAAACGGACAGATTTTTTCCATGCTGTTTTCACCTCCTCTGACCTTCTCTTATCGGAGTTAAACAAACTCAAGCTGTGTGTTAGCTGTCAATGGACAGTCTCAGTCAGCTGTTTAAAAAACCCTTAAAGACTGAGAAACCGTACTAATATCTTTAACATTACTTCTGAAATGAGGAAGTGCAGCATTTTGTTAAAACATTAAAACATCTTAAGATGACTGTCTCCTGTCTTTAAAATGCAATGAAGACACAAGTATAAAATATTGCTTAAATAATAATTAATAGAATGAGTTGTCGCAGAGCTTCTTTTCTCTTTATTCAACATCTAACAATGAAACCTGTGTTTGAGAATAATCATTATGTACTATTTCAATGCCACTCTCCATCTTTTCAAAGCAAATTGCGGAGAGTTTTTTTAACCTCAAATATTTTGACAAGAGTTCAAATGTGGATCAGGATGATATATGAGTGAAGGCTGAATGAGAAGCAGTCACATCAGCTGGCAGACAGTCCTAAACGGCCCGTGCTGGCATGCGCTGAATGACCTACAGTCTAGAAGCATGCTTGACTCTTCTTGCTCTGTTATTTCAATCTATCTCTCTGCTTTTGTGATCTTTACCCAGGGGGCAACAGGGGAAATGTTTGGGCAGGTTAGAGTTATAAATGTCTGTTTATGACCAGCCAGGTTATGCGGGTTTAGGTGAACCCAGAAGCTTAGGAAACAAGGACTAAGAATTTAAACTTTTTCAATTGTTGTTCTGATGCCGGATTATGAAAATAATGTTGACAGAGTAATGTTACACAACACTGCTCTTGAATCTATTTAGGTGAAAGGTGTCTGAGAGGCAGAGTGCAGTTATTGTGCGTGACTGGTACTCATTTATTTATCATTCAACAAACGGAAGAACTTATGCACTTGGACATTTAACTATGTTCTTTTTAAATATAGCTTCCTATTGTCACTTGGCTAAAGTTCTCAGATTTTTTTAATATGTGAGAAAGAACTCCAAATAGTTTGTCATAGATTTAATCATTCAGCTAATCATGTGCTAAAAACGAATAAATTGCACCAGCATCACCAAACGGACATGAACCATTTTCCATCTTGTTTTCATTTGCCAGTGTCACACGGAACTACACAGATTACTTCAGTCAGTCTGGTTAGGTTACTGAACCAAACAAAGCTGTAATAATTACACTTTATTTTTCAGGAGAAATGGCTTCATTAAAAACTATGTTCTCTTTTTGAATTACTCTTTGACAATATGAGATTTAATCATCTATGTTTGATTAAAATTAAATTAAAATAATTCAGACACACTTCAGTCCTCCAGTTTAAAATAAAACCATCAACGCGTCCCGAAAATGCTTATTGTTTGAATTTTATCGATTCTCATTTAGATTGACTGTTCTAATCAATTCTGATTCCAATCATTTGCCATTTTCGATTGAAGAGTTGAAGTTTCCATATACACATAGCAAACATGTTTTGTTGAACTGTTTAGGAACTATATTAGCACAGTTTAACTACATCATGGTTAATCAGTGGTTAAGATAATGAAAATTGTGGCTCCTGGGCTTAATCAAGGGTTAGGATTATATTTCAGCAATAAGGTAGGAGAAGGCTTGCTGTATTAGCTTTATGTCATGCCTAACTTAGATGATTTATTCATGATACAGGCCAGGCTTTAAGTATCGTATTACTTTTATAAAACGGTAACCAAACAATTCAAATATTAAATGCAAAAATATTAGTTAATTTGTGAATATTATGTTTGAAGTTTTCATTAAGTAAAATCATGAACTTCCTTCCGCTGTAAAAAAAAAATGCCTAACTGTCACAGCTGTATGTTTATGTTGCTAAGGGTGGTTGCTATGGGGGCTCATTGATACACAGAAGCGTCGAGTGAAGCGGTCAGAGCAGTACCTTATCATGATTTAATTATAGCTGCTGACCAATCAGCATTGAGGAATGGAACAAACCGTTTTATAATTAAAAATGTGCACACAAGATTCATTAAGAAAAGTTTCAATAACTGATTCCTATTCCTCTTAACTCTGATCTGATTCTTAGCCTTTTGATTTTGATTCTCAAATGATTCTGGTTTTGGATACCCAACCCAAGGCGGTGTGATGTCACAAGCCGTGCACGTGTAACACAGTTCCTGTGCTCGAGCCGCATGCACTGTGGTGTTCCATTGCCAAACTATGACTACTCAAAAGAGGAAAGAGAGAAAGAATTTAAGCTCCACCACATTTCTGGGTGAGCGGTGAAACAGGGAATCAGGTCAAAGAGTGCTTTATTAAAACCAATGCTGGAGAAAACACAGGACAGTCGCCATGTGTGAGCTAGAGACGGGTGCTGAGACCTTGGGGTTTGTCTGTATAGTTGTTGTCTGGTGAATTTCAGAGTTTATGAGGTAAGCATTTAGACAACATGTGTACGCCAGATGAGAATAAATCCACGTTGCTGTCCTTCCGTAATCTTGGCTGTACAAATTAAAAAAATTTCAGGAAATGGAAAACCCAATGGAAATTGAAATGTGGATATTATATGAAATAGGAAGATAAAAAAGTTTCAGAAGGAAAGCAGCCATTTTTTTTAATTTCCCAAAAACTTTTAATTGTTTTCTTAGTTTTTATCCCGTCCTGCATATCTGAGCTTAACTGGATACTGTTAACCAAAAACATCTCTGTAGATATCATTATAATGAGGATATCCATTGTCTAATCCCTTCCAGTACGGAACGCCCACTCTTTACAATCCAATCATTTCCCGAAGGAGAAAATCGAAGCCCATCCTAATTTTTTTTTTATATCCCATTTCACTTAAAATAACCCCACAATATCAAAGTAAAAATGTTAACGTCAATTAAAGGATTGTAGTGTGTGTGTGTGTGTGTGTGATATAATGTGAAAATGAATTCATGACACTTGAGGTCAAAACAACAGAATAAACAGATTCATTTGTTTTTAGTTTAAACCACAAGTCTAGGACAAAGTCAATGTAAATGACACTATATATATCTTATTGCTTGTCGTGCAGACCACACTACTCATATAATGTCATCAACATCTGGGCATCAATCTCAAACCCTGTTCCCCTTTTACCACTCCGGCAGCAATCGAAGAGTTAAGAACATGTTGCTGAAAAAGTCCAACTGGGTTAGAGAGCAGGACATTATTCATATACCTTCTCAAGGTTATCAACTATTGAGCAACAATAAACTTGATAATTCCTCAAGAATTTCCTCACATCCCTAATTAAGAGCATCACATCCACACAAGTGTTACTTTGCAAAAACAGTTTGTTCTGAGACATTTATGACATCAGCTAAACTGTTTAACAGTAATGTACTATATGACTTTGTTTGTTTACACAATACGAAGGAGAAGACAGCTGTGAACGATGGGATAGACTCTGTGTCTCGTGTTAAACCGAACGATAAACTGTGTAATATGTAACTTCTTTAGACCAAAAGGTTTGTTGCCGTAAACCCTTCCATGAACTAAACTTACTTGAATGACATATGAAATGCGATAGCAAGGATTCACACACGAAAACAGAATTTCGGCGGATTAACGCCGCTCAAGAGCCCAAATCAAGAAGTTAATCCTAGTATGAGATCGACGCCCCCTGAGTCTTTGCGGGTCAACCAGCGTAATCTGCCTGGAATACCAA